>JAEAOA010000698.1:505000-1105000 GCA_016746295.1 Potamilus streckersoni | reverse complement strand
TATTACAGTTCTCATTTGTGATCAATTATTGACAATTTATTTTGATGTGCAAAGTTTGTGACCAATAAATTTTGTAGAGAAACCTGGGAAGACCCAGGGAGAAACCAAAGACCCACAAGATGCTACTGGCAAGCTTTTTCAAATAGCCATTTTGACTGAGCCAACACTCAAACCCACACAGAAAAAGGTGACATGTGAGTGATCTTTGTAAATGTATGCACCTTAGACCAGTGGTCCCCAACCTTTTAGTCGCCAGTACCAGTCCGTGGCCCAGGAATTGGGGACCACTGCCTTAGGCCACTTGGTCAACTGGGGCCCCAGCTAATTAACATAAAAAGAAACTGAAATTTCATTATTTGTAAAATAATTATTTTTTGATTTCAAATAAACATTCAAAATTATCTCACCTTATTTTGATTGCAATATTATGTTGTCCTATTCTGATGCAAGCTCAAATCTTCCATCAGTAAACTTAATTTTCCAGTCTATTTGCCAAAATATGTCAAACTTTATGTAAAAAAAATCAATGAAATTTCACCCTATGTTGTCAATTTATTTGAGTGTTTGTACAATCTTGCTACTGAAAAAAAGCAGCCAGTGAATAAATGTGAAGAGCAGAAAGTCACACATTTTAACTAAAGCAAAGAAAGTCACCAAACTGAATAAAGATAATGAAACGTGTAGTGTGTGTGATTTGAATCCTTAACATCACTACGATGTCTGCAGTGTGTAAGTTTATAGTGATGTCTAGCACTGGGGCATCTTTACTGCATTTAAAACTATTAAACTCAAATAATGGGTGCTCTAATTACATTCGGATTAGAACTCTCCCTTGTTCTAATATGGAAGATGGGGTCCACAACTGGTAATCCTATTCTCCATCTAACTGTGGTATATCAAGAACTGTAATATGTAAAGGTACTAACTGAGATACATATGGGTTATGTACCTGGGACTTCTACATATGTCGGTTTTTAAGTAAATTGAGCTTTACTAAGCTATATATTGCTTTGACATCATGGCCATGGGGAAATTTAACAAGACAAATTAAAAATCCTTATGGTTATGAAAACAATGTAACAGAAATGATTTATTTGTGTACACCAGAGGGAAGGTGGAACAACATACTGCAGGTCCACTCGATCTGAAGATCCAAAAACAGTCTGTGCATATATATGTTTACAGTTCATTATATAACTGCAAGTTTACATATGTCACAGTTTATGTATCTGGTTGAGTACCAGTACTAATCTTCGACACAGCAAGAACGGCAAGGTGTACTAAACCACAGCATAGCAAGAATGATCTAAAATTTCATGATCACATATATACGGGGATGGGAATAGGGAAAGATAAGAGAATAAATTTTCAAAAAGAATATAAAGCTATAATACTCAGCTTCATAATTTTCTCTCAACCCATGTCGACACAGGTTTGGTGAAACAAGTGCAATAACTGAATTTTTCGAAGGGTTCCATAATGATACTGCATTATGTTGAGAATTGTGTTACAACAAAGAGTGACAACAAAGAGTGTGTATCAGGTCAAAACTGCATGTTCAAAGGAAATTACATTTTCTTTAAAAATTAAAATGTTACTTTAGCTTGAATATAAATGTTCTAGCAACACATATTGTATCAAGCTTCTCTTTTTATTACTTGCATGTGGGCTTGGGAATGGGGCACTCTTCAAATTCCTTTCAATGTACCTTCGTTTCTAATATTGTCAAGTTTTCATAATGTCAAGTCACTAAAGCTTACACTTTTAATCTTAAAGACCGAAAACAGGCTATACCACTATTTCTAGCACAGTAAATAAACTCAATCACAACTGCAAATACTGCTGTAAAAAATGTCTATTTCATTCCCTGACAGTTTTTCTTTTACTTTTCAGTGACCTCATTCCTTCAATTCATGAAGGATCTATTCATCCCAAAAATGTGACAATTAGTGCATTTACCTTCCACTATGTGTTGTACACATATTCAGGAAAGATCTCAATATTATGCTGGTAATTAATCATGCATTATATATATATATATATATATATATATATATATATATATATATATATATATATATATATATATATATATATATATACATGCACACACGCTCGCATATAGATAGATAGATAGATAGATAGATAGATAGATAGATAGATAGATAGATAGATAGATAGATAGATAGATAGATAGATAGATAGATAGATAGATAGATAGATATAATGTGTGACTGCTGAGCATTCTTTTTCATTACAGACAAAATATTATCACTGCATGGAGGTAGTCCTTTTCCTTATGTAATTGATAAATTGTTTAACTGTACAGTAAGAGAATTTTCTGAATACAGGAAACTAAGCCCCAACAAACTAGTAAAAAGTTATATTAATTTTAATTTTCAATGTTTCTGAACTTGTCTTTATCAGAAAACAAGAACTGCTACATGTTTTGGGATGAAAATATTGTTTCATAGTAATATATTTTGGAGATTTTTTGGCCATTATATATAGTTTGATTCAATATGGTGCATGAGAAATCTGCATCAAAGAATGATCCTAGTAAATTCTAATAAAAAACAAAAAACTGGCTGCTAAAGTCCATCATTAAAAACCTCGCACCTACCAATATTTTTTTATAAATACAACAATGCTATCAAACTTCTTAAATTTTAAAAATTTTTGGAAATTATAACAATCTGAAAAGATGTACCAACTTGAATATAAATAGGTCTATTATATTGTACAATTTACATTACAACTGAAAGGAATAAAAACAAATATTGGCAAATTTATTTAGGTTTCTGACACTAATTTACATTTCATGCTGACCTATATTTTTTTTCTTTCCTTTACATGTCTGGTATGAGGAAAAAGAAAAAAAAAAGAAAAACAAATCACTGATTCCTATGGCAGAGATCATAAAGGATTATAAAGTAAATGTTAACTTTGCCATTTTGCACTTCTGCATAGCAGAAGCATTATTAATGTTAACTCTAACCATTGTATAATGGATGAATTGTGATTAAAGGAGATAAGTAAGAATTATATAATCTGTCAAAACAATGAATTTACAGTTAATGGTAAAGATTAAGTTTAACAAAATTGCAAAAATATTAATTCTGTTATTCAAATATACCAGGATAAACTTTTCGCAGTGTCCACAGCCATAGAATTTCTGAGTTTTGAAAAGACCAATAAAAGCATGTCACCTGCCATTTACATTCATATATATATATACAAAAATCTGCACTATGAAAGTACCACAAATGCAAAATTTGCACATATGCAAATAAAATCCAGGCATAATGCAAATTTCAGCATGTGGATACTGAGCCAAATATATACACCAGAGTAGACTAAATAATTAAGCATAAAAATTATATATATGATTATTGTTAACATCAGGCCAAACAAAATGTGTTTCCAGCTGCATTAGTTATAAACTTTTGGGTAGGCTGGTCATTTTTAACAAAATTTATATATATTTATTGTGATCTTGGGGAAAAAAAGAACTTTGGTCAGCAATGAGAAGCAGGAAAGATCAACCAACAGGAAACAAATTATTCTTTTGCTTATTATAATTTCAGCTCAGGCCAGTTATGGATATTTGTCAAAGGAGTCATGCATTTCCAACAGTATTTTTTTGTACATACACACATTTCTATATATACAAGTTATTCATTCAATCCTTTGAAGCCTCCAGTTCAAGACAAGCCTGTCATGACTGAATTTATGAATGGAAGAGTTGAATGGCAGGTGACCTTTCACTGGAAGGTCAATGAAACCAAAATTGCATGAAAATATTCTTACCCAAACAAAGTCACTGAGAGCTAGGAATTTTGCAATTTATGAAAACAAAATAGAATGATGTTTCCCATTCTTGAAGATCACAAGAAATATGAATTATTAAATATTAAATTAAAAAAAACTAACACAAAGGACATGGATGCCACTTGTCAGTATGGTAGAAGACAAGAAATTCTGATTCTAGATTTAAGGTTTTTGTTTTAACAAAACTTTTAACACATTACTGAATACCATATATACTCAATTACAACTCAAGTCAAGCTGCAAAGAACAAAAATCAAGACTTTCCATTGCATAATGTGCCTGAAGACCAGGTATATACCAGCAGATCTGAGTCTGTGTAGTGTGTAGTTGGACTCAAGTAAGTAAACATGATATATCATGCAAAGGAAATGATAGCCGACACTGTCTGGCCTGGTCAGAGAAACTGGTTGTTAAATGAGAATCAAATCTCTGATTTGCTTCACTTGTCTCATTTGCATTAAATCCAATCATAGTTACAGGTAAAATTTATGAAGACCTTTTAATTTTATAGTTACAGGTAAAATTTATGAAGAACTTTTAATGTTAAGGCAGAAATGAAAACTGTGATTACTGAACAACTTATGTCTTGGGAGGTACAGCTTCATGAAAAACTGTAGAAAGATAAACAAAAAGCGATACTCGACATTACTGAAGAGTCCTTATTTTTCAACTTCATGAAGTTTGATTCGAAACTGTTAAATTACTAAAATGTTCTAATGAATAATGACAGATGGATCATCAATAGTTCTATTATAAGCCCTCCATAGAAAATAGCACAAGCAAATACTCACTGAAAATAGCAAATAATTAAGTGTATTCTATCCCTGCTCACTTTATAAGAAAAACATGCAAAAACATTATCTTTGTAAAAATACTGTAAAATTTAATGCTGTTTTTAAGGATTTATGATGCAATAATTTATGAAAACTTTTCATTCTATGGTAAAATATCAGAAGCAACTTTACAAATGAATCAAAGGGGAAGTTAAATTAGTGGCTGTGATCAATATCAAATACTGCTGTGAACCTGTATGCATACATAATATCTCTCTCTCTAATACATACATATATATATATATATATATATATATATATATATATATATATATATATATATATATATATATATATATATATATATATAGATGCAATAAACTGTCGACGAACAGTAACTTACTAGTTTCGTACTGTTCGTAGTCAGTTTATTGCATCTATTTTAATTAATCCCTGACAAACGTGATCCCTTGGTGGATCCAGTACGCTTGAGAGGGTTGTTATTCGCCATATGATTTGTATTCTTTATATATATATATATATATATATATATATATATATATATATATATATATATATATATATATACACACACACACAACTTTAAACAGTTACCAAAACTCCTGGTGAATTATAAAACTTTCAATAAATTGATATTGAAAATAAATAACAATTAAACCCTATCTTCATATATTAAATTATGTAAATGTGTTTATTTTCTTTTGAATAATTATTATCATTTTGCTAGTAAATAAACAACAGTACCAATAGGAAGCTGTCTTACTGTGTTGATGGATGGAAAACTGTTAATTGTATCTTTAACTGTGTTTTGTCAGACAACAAAATCCACAACAATTGCTACTGCATGATGTTTGCAGTTGGACTTATAAATATGTAAAGTACACTAGTACATAAAAGTTTTCTTTTCACGCCTCATACTTCATATTTCATATCTCATACTTCATATATATGAAGCATTGAATTTTCAACCAATAATGTGTTCATTTGAGTTTCTTATTTGGTACAAAATGTAGGAATGTGAATGACATATAAGCAAGGAGTAAAATTTATAAGATGATCTGTCTCAGTAAAAGATGATGATCACAGTAGTGATAGTACTAGTTATACTAATATTATTGATAGTACTAGTAGCTGCAGTAGTACTAACACTAGTAGTAGCAATAATAGCTAGTAGTAGTAGCATCATCAGTAATATTAGTATCAGTGATATTAAATAAAATTAACAGTAGTAGCAGTAACAGTAACATAAACAAATGAATAATTTTAGTAGTACCAGTAATAAATATAATAATAACATTAACATATATATTACCAATTATAAAAGTAACAATATTAGTAATATTATTTGTAATGATAATACTATTAGAATGGCAGCAATAACAACAGTAGCAGAAGTAGCAGTAACAGTAGTATTAAAATTAGGTGCAGTAGTACAAGTAATAACAATACCAGTAAGAGTCCTAGACATAATAATGGTAATAGAAGCATTACCAGTAAAAATAACACTAGTAGTAATAATTATAAAAACAGTAATAGCACTAGTAGTAGTAATAATAGTGATAAAAGTAGTAGTAGCAGCAGTAAATCTACATTTTAATGGTTAAAATAAAATACCACTTTTAGCAGAAGCATTTTCATCATCATCATTATCAGTAATACATATTGTCACATGTCCCATTTTTTATGTATATGACTTTAATTCAAGATTTTAAAAAAGTACAATGATACACCATCATCAGGGTCTTTTCTACAACTGACAATTAAGGGGAGAAACCCTCCCTCCGTTTCATAATAAAGGGGGAAAATTCTCAATATAAGAGGTATTTAAAGAAGAAATAAAGGCAGAGCATGAAAATATAATAAATTAATTTCACGCATTTCAATGATTTTCAGCATTTTTTTTTTAACAATTAGCATGGATCCCTAAATTGTGTGTCCAAGAAGAGACCCTGCTAAAAATATATTTCCATACCTCACTTCACCAAAATGATGCGAATGGATATCAAATTTAAAATTAGCAAATGTGCAAATATGTACAGTACATGCAAACTCTGCAGATATTAATGGGCTATACAGCAACATATGTATAAACTTCACAAGCAAAGTATGACAAATTGCTGTGGTTTAATGACAACACAAATTTTATTTTAGTATTTGTGTGATATATTACTTTTATTTATTGTTTGTGACAGTTTACTACAGTGACATTAATATTCACTTGATCTAGCATAAAAATTTTAAAATTTATACAGTTGTACGAGCCTTAAAATCATGTTTATTCAGTGCATCAAAATCTGCCTACTACTAACAAACTTTTTTTAAAATGAATTTTGAGAACAGCTATTTTTCATTTTTAGGAGTAACAAATTGAATAAAACCCCCATCTTATACCATCACATCAAACTTCTTAATGATTTTTACATACTAATAAAAAAGGCACAGAATACTAGTCAGTGTGAAAATGAATGAATTATCTATTTCTTAAAATAATTAAATTTGCACAGATCAGAAAATAAAAATAAAAGAAACTTACTTTAACCAGCGAGTCTGACTTCCTGTCCAGGCTCCATAAGTATCATTATACATGATTAGGTCCAAAATGTGCAGCAAGATTTTTAATTTGGTCAACACAATCCACACAGAAACAATATCCTTCAATAAAACCTTTGAAAACTCCAAACAGCCAAACTTCTTGGTACTATCTATTCCTTCAGGATTTTTTCATGAACTTTATCCATTTTAAAATTTTCATTTGAAAAATCACTTCAGCAATGAGCCAGTCTACCTACAGGAAAAAGTTGCTATCTGTGTGTGACTGGTAACAGTTGTATACCTCTCCAGTTAATGATTATACACAGTGCAGTCAGGTAGGTAGGTAAGGTAACTATTGTAGCCACTACTGGATTTACAATGATAACACTGATGTGCGCATCGACAAACCCTGTCAGTCTGCAAGTCTCGACTCTATAGCTATATATCCCAAAGTTACCTGTCCATTGCCTCTTCGTCAACCCCTGTATCAATCAATATTAAGTAGTTACACAGCATATCAAACACTGGCAAGCAGTGATAAATCCACATGCTCTTAGTAATGCCCACGTGCTGCCTGATAATTTGCCCCCTCTTAATTAGACAAAAAGCTCATGATATGGATTAAATGGAGAAAAGAACTTGCCACAAAGTGCTGGAAGAAAACAAGAAACCTGAATTCTGTCACTAAAAAGTTAGAATGCACAGAAATCCTCAAAACTCTACTCCATAGCCAAAACAAATAAAATAAAATTTGAATTTTGCTTTGATATGAGGTCAGCAGGCCTGGAAATTGAAAGTATAAACTAATATAATTCCTATTTGACTGAAAGGTAACAGAAGTGCTGGAAAAAATGAAGAAAATCCAGTCACTGTGAACATAGCACAGAAAAACATTTAAAAAACTTTCACAAAAGTCCACATAGAAGAGAAAAATGTTCAATGTTTTTCACAACAAAATAAGTATGGGAACTCCAACCTGGAACTTGTAAAGTCTCTTTTTGTCTGAATATATGACAGTAACAAATCACACTGCAGTAAAAGTCCTTCTCAAATGGAAGCAAATGCTGCTGCCACAACTTTATTATTTATATCCAAACTTTCAGTGTAAGAATCTCCTTTGATTGAAGTACATGGAACTCAGCAGAAAACAAAATGCAAAACAGTTCTGGAAAAGTCAGCAAATTAAATTCTGTCAAAAGTTTAAGAAAACATTGAAAATCTCAAGATGAATCTTTAAAAAATCTACATGAATCTGAATATATCAAATTCACAATTTTTACTATACCACCACTGAAATAAGTACAATTGTGAGTAAAACTCACTACTGTCCCTAGTAAGTAAATAATCAGATACCATCAATGGAAAACACTGAACAAAAAAAAAAAAAAAAAAAAACAAACAACAGTCTAACTACCAACTATGTGAACTACTTCACACCTTTTATAGCATTATCTCTTCCATCAATCACTTGCACACACTGATAAAAAGGTAATCCCAAGCAATACAATATAGAAGGGTTGTGCATCAAGGTGCATTCCTCTTTCTCCTAGTGTGGCCCATGAACAATCTACATTACTATCCCTACAGTGATGTATATATTCTAAACAACATGTACTTCTCTCTCCCCCCTTCCCCAAAACATCCACTGTGGGAGTACTGTAGTAGTGTAAGGTTATACTTTTGCATGAGAATCTCTAGTACCAAATCTCCAATGGTAGAAAACTGGGAAATAAACTAACTGTGGGTTCAAGTGGCTTAGCATGAGAGATCCTAAACAAAACATCAGGAAGCATTTTTGCTCTACTGAAATTAAAATAGCAATGCCAAGGTTGGGGGAAGCTTTGGGTAAATGACTTGCAACAATTCTACATGTATGTATGTATGTATGTATGTATGTATGTATGTATGTATGTATGTATGTATGTATGTATGTATGTATGTATGTATGTATGTATGTATGTATGTATGTATGTATTTTTATGTGTATATGTATGTATGTATGTATGTATGTATTTTTATGTGTATATATATATATGTATATATATATGTATATATGTATATATATATATATATATGTATATATGTATATATTTATATATATATATATATATATATATATATATATATATATATATATATATATATATATATGTGTGTGTGTGTGTGTGTGTGTGTGTGTGTGTGTCTGTGAGTGTACACACACACACCTTGTATTATACCTTATAGTTGTTGTATATGAAACAAAAAAAAACAACCACCTAAAAAACCACACTAATTAGTTCCAAACAAAGGAGCAAAATTCACAATCTGTTCAATTTGCTATCAAGAGCTCAGTTTGGATTTACACTGTTTGTCAAGTGGATTAAACTGACACATTGAGAAATATTGTAACCTTAATTTGAAAATATGATAACTAAGCAAAATTCAACAAAAGAATAATTTAATTTTCAAGGTAAAGGCATCAATCTTCATGTTCAATCAAGACTTCACTCCAACATCTGACATATTGTAATGTATGAAAATCATTACTGTTCAACTCATCCTTTAAAACTGACTAGATGCTTCTCTGATGACTGATAACATTTTAATGCTTTTGAAATGAACAAAAAATTATGAATTAAAATGTAAGAAGTTAAATACTGTATCTTTATATTTTTCTTGATTTCTTTTTGAAGCTAACCAGTTGACTGGCTTTTTAGTTTTAACACTTTCAACACATTATTGGCCATAATATGATAAAGAGATCCAAATGCATTTCCTAATGTATTGCTTGTCTTTCAGTTTTTACCACTTTTCAAACCAAAAAATTTTTAAATAAATAAAACAGACAAAAGGGTGATTTACTTGAGCTGTGTTCTCTACTTTTATCAGATTTACATTTTAAGAGGGGTTTTTTCCCCAACATTTATTACATACAATTTAACATTATGGCATTTTGACCAAACATTTATTACATACAATTTAACATTATGGCATTTTGACCCTACATTTATTACATACAATTTAACATTATGGCATTTTGACCAAACATTTCTTAGATACAATTTAACATTATGGCATTTTGACCAAACATTTATTACATACAATTTAACATTATGGCATTTTGACCCAACATTAAATTAGGATTAAGCAACATGCATACATATTCCCAGAAAATGTTCCTGCACGTTTTGAAACAAAAATGTCCAGGTTTATTCCCTGAGTTTACTTCCTGGATAAAAATGTTTAAGGTCCTTCTAATGACCCTTATAGAATGGAATCATAAACAAGTTGGCTTTGAAAAAAATGACTTTTCAATATCAAAAGCCATTTTTATTTACATATTTCCATAACATCACAGCTAACTCATTAATCTCTAGCACTGCATTTACGGGGCAGGAGGTGGTAGCTTACTTCTGAGATCTGTAGCGTTAAGGTCATGTGCAACACAATAAAGTGGGTGGTATTATAGAAAGGTAGACAGATGTAGCTTTACGATGATACCAAATAATATGGATGTTCAAGTTGCACTACAAATTACAGAGGAAAAAATGTCACTTTTTGGACTCAAGTTTTTTCCAGCTGAAATTCGCCCGAGGTCATGATCCAGTTTTGTGTCTGGAGTTTAGACTTTTTAGCCTCAGATCTAAAACAGATCAGTCTGAATTGCACACAGATATGTGAACCTTTGCAAAAAGTAGGAAAAGATTGGCATTTAGAATGAAGAGTAGTCTTAACATGAAAATGATGGTCCATTAAGCAAAAAAAAAAAAAAGAAGTCCAATTTTTACTCTTCTGCTCATGCTCAGGTGAAAGAGCCAATGAAAATCAATGTTTTTAACACAAATAGGCATATAATTAACCAAAAATGTCTTGGAAGTCAATGTATTATAATGTATTCAGAAATATCTCCCAAAATTGATTTTCTACTCGCATTACAGGCAAAAATGACAAAAACCTCCAGGGGTTAATGGGTTAAACATATGACCATCTACTAAACTACATTATGTATCACAAGAATCAAGTGTAAACATTGAAATTAATATAAACATGCAGGTAACATTTTTAAATTCTACAGAAAAATATATGTTTATAATTTCTAAAGTGTACATGTTGGTATGATAAGCATTTTTTGAAAAATTTATTTAAAACTTATGTTGAAAATCCCATCATTGTTTCATGACTGCACATACAACATTGTCAAAGAAACTATAAACTTTATGGGTAAAATAAAATGAAATTTCCCATCTTTTACATCTTAAAATTTGGAAACTTATGAAACTTTAACAAGATTTTAACAGCAATAAATTGTCAACCTGTATGATGTGAACAAGGGTGAATTACACATGATCACATCCAGTAATAAATTGCTAACCTGCATGTTGTGATCAAGGGAGAATTACACATGATCACAATTCTAGTAATAAATTGCTATTTGTGATCAAGGGTGAATTTCACATGATCAGGAGGAATCCTGTAATAAATTGCTAACCTGTCTGTTGTGAACAAGAAGAATGACACATGTTCACTATTTCAGTAATAAATTGCTAACCTGTATGTTGTAAACAAGAAGAATTACACACAATCACAATTCTAGTGACAAATAGCTTCCCTGTATGTTGTGATCAAGGCAGAATTACACATTGTTATGTGACAAGGGCTCATACTCAGTAACAAAGAAAAGAGTGAAAACCATCAAGCTTTGTATATTTTACCAAAGCAATTCATTTCCCTAGACAATATTGTAAAAATTGGCAAACAGGTTTGAGTCCCGACAACATACAAATATGGAAGGCAATGTCAGATATAGTCCAATGTATGAATATCAATAATTCCTCACTTAAATCAGTCTTTGTTTCCAAATAATTCCAGAATAAATTTCCATGAATATCTTTCAGATTTTTTTTTATAAAAAGGTAAACTTGTTTCATTTCCATGAGAATAAATTATTAAATCCAAAAATCATATGAAGAACAAATAATCTGGCAACAAATAAAAAAATAATACACCTTGTTCCTTCAAGGTATTAGAATGACTCTGCCCCCAAAATATTAGGATTGCATACTTAAAACCCCAAAACCTTATTTCAAGTCTTGCAAGATTGGTCATGTGGTCTCTTAATACACAACTCTGCCACTTAGACCAATATATCCCCACTTGAGAACCAATCATAAGAAAATGTTTACACATAGTGATCACACAAAGAAAGTATGCCCTTGATACTGACCAATCATTTTAACTTCCTCTTGATAGTTGCCAGCCCAAGACAAACTAAAAAATAATTCTCACAAAATACTTCTTCATCTTAAATTAACAATCCAAAATCCGATAAAAAAATATTCATTGCAATAAAATACAATGAAACAAAATTGAAATAAAAAGAATTTTCAAACTTACACACAAGCCATTTTAATCACATATATCTAACATTTCTCCCCATTAAGAAAAGAGATTTATATAATAAAGCTTTCTTTTTAACACATGTAAATTATACATGTGATAAAAGTGATGATCCTATATGACCTGATCACAAGGCCTTTATCTGAGGAAGGAAGTCTAAACTGGAGTAACATGATCACCAATACATTGACCACATGACATAATCTTTCTGCACACCATCAGAAATTCCAATCTGAAATGGTTCAACACCGACTCTCTCTCAAAGATTTCAATAACATACTCTTCTTTTCCTCCTTAGGTATTCTTCCTCTATCAAGTACACTGATTTTATCCCAAGAAATACTGTGTGCTGATTCATTGTAATGTTCACAACCTCCAGTCATGGAGTCTCTGTTAGTGTATAATTGTTCTTTAACTCTTGTGTCAAGGCTTCTAATAGTTTTCACAATGTAGTCTTTTTCACAATTATCGCAATGGAGTTTATAGATGACCAGGTACTTTGTGGATCACTACATCTCCAAGCTTCTACAAGATTTTTGTCTCTCAGAGAGTTCACTAAGATATGGATATTAGGGGCCATTTTTATCTGGCAGTGGTTTGGTTATAATTAACTAGGAGATGATTGGCAATAATGCTACTGTCCAGATTAAGTAAATAATAAAATAAATTATGAAAATTAATGGATGGAATAACAAACAACTGAGCAAAGAAATAGAACAGAACTGCAAGTGCTCCTGAATGTGAACACCAGGATCCCCTATATGTAAAATATAACAATTTAATCAATTATGTAAACAAAATTAAATTGAACATTTGAATGATAAACTTTCTCTTGCAAATGAAATTACCACATTTATAATGCATTTAGCCATTCTGTTTGGATAAAAAAAAACTTCATCATGAAATCAAGTGAATGATCTAACTCACTTGCTCAACATGCTTGCATAACCCGGTTACTTAAGGTCTTTTTAAATTCAATGCTGGTAACAGGTCAAAGTAGCCATATTCCTTTTCCTTTTCTCTCTCTCCAGACTCTTCAGGTCATCAGCCATAAGTTGGTTGTCTGCTCTTTCTCAACTGAGTGGAATATATATATATATAAAATAAATAAAAATGCAACCTAAATATTTGTCAAGTTTCACATTCTGGATAAAAAAATATTCCAACTTTTACATCACATATGGGCTTATCATAAATCAACAGATCTAAGGCTAATATGGGTCAGTTCACAGATGGACAGCTGATACACAAACCCTATTAGCATAAAATTAAGGTCTATCCCTACTGGATAGTCACATTCCTAAGAAGAATACCACATAATCTAGACACAAGAAACCAGACTATGCCCTACTGTGGGCTGTAAATCATTGATGACAAAAGTTGGTCCTCAGGTGTTCTTCAAGGTCAAATCCCTTGGACTCTCATTTAACAGAACTCATATCTTAATTATGTGAATGAAGTAATAAAATTCAATTCATGTCCTAATTACAATTAGAATGTTTGCTAACCAGAAATTCATTTTCATACAATTTCCAAACATAGTAATATCAATTCTTAGCCTACATGATTTATTCAATTTAAGGCAATTGAATTCACTTAGGCTCACATTTGGTATCAGAAATAATGCAATCCCTTGAATACATGATTCCTATTACATACACAAGCAAATTCAAACAAATTCATATCAAGGAAATACTGTATGACATTTTTAGAATGTACAAGTCATATATCATTCAAGACTAATGAATGCAAACAATTAACTTTCAGGAAAATTTATGTATGAATTTAAAACAAATAATTACAAATTTATACCAAGAATAAAGTGTATGCAAATGAGACAAACCTTGTTCTTTTCATTTTCAGATGAATCTCTTTACTCCTTTAAGTTAAGCACAACAACAACAACAACAATTGTCCCTCAACTTCAACACATCCATCCTTTGACAATTAATAATACTTGTTACTTTCCTTAACTCAACTTCTTGCCTCCTTGCAGAGACTTCAACTAATTTCATGAAGGCAATTACTTAAAACATTGAATTCTGTATGGGAAACACACACACACCCTTGTTTACCTTAGACTATCAGGATTTACTTTATCTAACCACTAAAAATTAACATTGCCTATCCAAATTTATTAACACCTCACATTTCCATAATTTCTTAACAATCATCTCTGGAAAATCTCATTTTATGGCACTCATTTCAAAGGGAACAAATGGGTCTCAAGATTGTCTCCACATGGTCAATTTTTTTATCTGCTTAACCCACCAATTCGCCTCACCTCTTCATCTGTCTGACCATTATCCCAATAGATTGTATTTAAAGATCAATCATGCCCCAAACCAGAGAGGTTAAACCATTGCGGGCCAGTTTTTATTGTGGGCCTAACCCATACCTCAGAGTTAATTGCTATGTGTCATGCTGACTGCAACAAAATTTTCTCAGTGATGTTGCCCTGTTACACATGGTAAAAGAACAGCTACAACTTTTTCTCCTTTTTCCTTCAGATGTTAATCTCTTACCCATTCCTTTTCAGGAAATAAATCACCAAATCTTTCTTAACATGGTTGACTTTCTTCATATAATTTTTAACAACATGAATAATGCTGTATACCTGATACAACAGAGTTCTCACCACTGATCTCTTATGTTAAAGATGGTAGTTGGAACTGAAGTACAGAAGTATTTGTGGGTAGGTTTGCAATAAATCATATCTTTGGTTCCCCATCATCTCAAATGTGAACATAAGTAACCAAAACTGGCAATGTCTCATCTTCTTCCGCTTCATAAATGAACTAGATGTTATCAACAAAGGACTTGAACTGCTCTGTAAATATTTCACTATTCATGCATTATGGTGAAAATATCATCTACATTGCAAAATTACACATCAAAGGGATGGGCTACATTATAAACAGCATTTACCAAAATCTTGCAAATACAATTTAACCACAGGAGGTGACACTGGTGATCCCATTTTAGTTTTGAACTTCTGTTGATAAAATTTTAACAGACAAAGTTTTATTAAAGACCCATTTCAAGAGTGTAATTATCCATTCTAGCACCAAAGTAGTGCTTTTGTCCCAGTCTGTATCTTTTGAGTCTATTCCAACTGTTGGTAAGTATACTGGTAAATCACATCATAGGACACCAACCTTTTTCCTTAAGTGGTTTCCAAATATGGACAAAATCTACAGTTTTTTATGTAAGAAGAACTAAAGGTTCAATGAACTTATTTTATTACTACTTGGATCTTTTTTAACTTGACATGTTTTTAGATTGATCAACAGTGTCCTAATTTTTTAATACTAGTCTCTCCTATTTATAACCAAAGTTCTGCTACCTTTGTCTGCTGGAGTATCTAAATCAAATTATCTGCTTAGTCTCATGAATGCTTCCCTTTTTTGGTAGATGATATTCTGCCTATTTTCTCTGACATAAGCTTTTCAGGCTCTAAACTGCTTCAGGATTGGTGGAATGATAGCATGTCAATTTAGGTCTAGATATCCTTATCCATAATGTATTTTGGTGCAGACTATGTTGAATCATCATTCTGGATTAGGACTTCTGCCAGTGTAATAAAGGAATTATGTCACATGATTAACACTGGTGATCATGTGCCTCCAGTCCAGACATCATTTCTCTGCTGAAGGCCTAGTGACAAGGTAGAAAGGAGTTATGAACATGTTTGCTACAAAAAGGTATATTCTTATTTCAATAATTATAAATATATGCAGCAGGTAACAACATGCATTCCAGAATCACAATTCCAGTCAGAAAATCAACCTAAGAAGGCACTGCAGTAGTACCTGTCTTGAAAGACCACCCTTTCTGCCAGAAAAGTATGGTCTCTCAAGACAGGTGGTCTCTCATAACAGGTCACAGTGCTATAAAATGATTAAGTTTGTGCACTGAAAATATGGTCTCTCAAGACTGGTGGTCTCACATAGCAGTGGTCTTTCAAGACAGGTTTCACTGTACTGGCCAAACTGAGCCCAAAGGGTATTAAACAGCCATTAAAAATACATTTATAAACAAATCTTATAAAGAGCATAAATGTAATATATAAGTCCATAATGTGAAGAATGTCATTCAAAACTTAAGACATTAATCCAAAAATCATTTAAGGTGGTTCATCACTATAAATGCTATCAGCACTGTATATCACCTGTAAGACTGGTATAATCATGGATCCAAATAAATGGTTAAATTTAATTTCATAATTGGTGCCCAATTAATTGCACTATGTGTTTTGGCTAATAAGAACCAATTATATGGGTCCTGGGTCCCCTCTACAGATCCTCATCTTTGTATATTTGTATATGTGAGTTCAAGTCTTGGGCTCAGCCAATGTGGGTATGTAAGAAAGCTGCCAGTAAGCTTCCCATGGGTCAGTGGTTCTTACCAGAGTTTTCCCTGGTTCTTCCTCCACCATTTGTACTGGCCATCATGCATAGCCTATCTTGCACTGAGAAATGGCATTAAACCCAACAACACCAACACCAATTAAAACATGGTTTCATACCTTTAAAAGTTTCATTTAAGTGACTTATACATGATGATGAGAGAACATTTTAGAAAAAAAAATCTCACTTATATTGCAATTTATAACATTACAAGAACAAAACACTGAAAGTAATATTTATACAATGCCCATTATAAACTTACCATACAACAAACTTTCATGACCATGATACTTCAACTAGTTTGGAAAATACTGCTGAGTTTGATGGAGAAAAAGTCTGGCATCTTTTGTTTTCCTCAAATGGGAAATACCTCTAAAAAATGCTGCTCAAAAAGAGTCCCTTCTACAATAAGACCAATTTAATCATGAACAAAAAAAAAAGAGCATATAATATTTAATTAAGCTTCCTCAATGCATTATGTAAATATGAAGCGTACATAAAATTTCAGACAGGTCAAGATAACTGTACTAATCTGACAGTGCCAAATCATGTATGTAACATAAACTCTTGTTTTAATATCAAATCAAGTTTCATGAAAATGTATGTACCAGTTATGGGGATATTTGCCAGTTAAGAGTGTCATGAAGCATCTCAATTTCAAATACAAGAATGCCATATAATGCATGAACAAAGAAATGCTGTAAAACATGAGACCTTGACTCCCAAGCCAAAGGTTGAGTAGAAATATTACACAATAAATTGTCTTACTTTCTTCACATGAAGAAAATCAATCAAGGGGTACAGGGTAAGGAAATATTATCAAAACCTGAACACAAATTATTTGCAATAGTCACCTTGACCCCAAGGCCAAAGGAGTTAGTAAGCATGTTTTAGGATGACTTGTCTTAGCTTCATTAATGACTGATTTGGAAAATGACAAGTCTGGCAAGAACCATTAAAAGATTTTGGTAAATATTATACAAACGAAAATGAACCAAACTCAATTCACTATTGGCAACAATGGGATAAAAGAAACTTATGTCATGTTGCCCTTTCTAATGTGAGCTTAACAAAATGGGACATAGCTCACAAAATGCTGATCAATCTCCATTTGAGTTTTTACAGGATACAGTGTTTAGTCATGAAACAAAGGCAAACCAGGTTTCATGAAGATGTCTCATGAGTAAATCAAAAGAGAGACCAGCACTGACATTAATATTCCTCAATCTAAATAGCTCGCATTTTTGTGGAAAAGAAACAAACTTATTTCCTGATCCAAATTGCAAAAACTCCACACAATTTAGCTCAGTTCTGGCACACAAAACTAAGTTATTGTTCAGAAACCATTTTTCTTCAATTAGTCAAAGTAACCTTGACATTTGACCTTTTCACCCCGGAATCAATAGACTACTTCTATAGTCCAAATACTAGTCATTAACAAAGTTTGGAGAATATGATACATGTATATTGGTGCTTTGTCCAAGCAACATCTATTAGATTTCATAAGTTGTCTCCCTTAGTATTTTATGCCAACTAACCAAGTGTGGCGCATTGTACACAGGTCAAAATTGGTGGAGACAAATGACCTTAATAAACTTTGCTTGATACATCAAGGTATAGACAGAGTTACCAAATTGGAACATAGGTCCACACTGCCACTTCTTAAATACCCAGTTCCATATCATACAGATTTCACTTTGCTACAATATTTCATGCCATTATTGGCTTTTAGCATAAAATTAATAAAAGCCAGAGATGGCAAAGGGCTATCTGGGAAAAACTAAGGAGTCCAGCAAAAAGTATGAAATTATAGAAAAATTAGGAGGGTCATTAGAAAGAGTACACTGGAATATCTACTTGACAAAAATGTGTACAATTTATCAACTACAAAAAAGCTAAATTTGTTTCATTTATTAGACTGATGGACAAAAATTAAATCTCATGAAAGTTACAGACAATGATGTATGTGTGTGTGTGTCTGTGTGTGTTGTGTGTGCATGCATGTGTGTGTCTGATGAATCAGATCTGCCAAAGAATTACAATACAAAAAGCTAATATTATTGCTATCTTGATCATACCATCATAATACCTTTTTTTTATTTATAACGATGCCTAAATTCTTGGCAGAGAAAAATTAATATATGTTAACCTTAACTACTCATAGTGATTTCTAATTTCAAAACTGAAATCAACACAATTAAAAACAACTTCCTTAAGTTTAGAATTCTGAACATAATTACTGTAGATATGACAGTTTTAAAGCAAATAAATCTGTGACAATAATAACCAAGGTATAACTGTACCTGAATGTCGCATCAAATGCAGGTTTTATCTATCAACTGAAAATTAAAGACATCAGGAAAACAGTATCCTATCTATTTCATCTATCAAGGAAAGGTCATAAATGTCAAACAGTGGACAGGGTCAGCAAGGACACACAAGTGCATTGGTGTATATGTGATTTTTAGTTAAGTGCACATGTGTATCTGTATCTATACATGTATCAGCAAATGTGTACATGTATTGACATTACAAATCAATATGTATTTCATTAATTAGATTCTGAAAAGTTCTTGTTCTTCTCCTTTAGCCACATACATGTACTTCAGAGAACTTAAAAATTGACCATTTTTGATAAAGGGCTGGCAAAGACTACTTACTGAAATTGACATGTACAATAAGTTTGATATATGGCCACATTTTAAACAGATTTTACCAATATATTTCTAACACATAAAAACAATCTTTGTACATGTACACCAAGCTTTGTTGTTCAAGGGTAAAAAACTTTTTTCCAGATACATTAAGGCTTTCCTAACCAGCCCACCTGTAACTTAGTGCCCCTCTCCAAACTTCTAGCATATTCTTGTCATAACAATGAAATTAAATTATAATATAATGTTTAATAAGAAAAATGTTCACAAAATATGTATGCCACACCAAAGTGCCTGGAACAAACTAAATACAAAACTCTACTAAGATTTGGCAGACAGATGCTTGGTTTCTTATCAAAATGACCACAATCTTTCATCCATATGATCAAGTCATGGGAAGATCTCAAGTAAAACTGACTTCCCAACTTAAATTTCAATTGTAAGCAATTTGCTTGTCAATATGCATTCACAATTACCAACCACTGCCATACTGGTTACAGTTTCAAGCTTGACCAAGGTCAGTATGTGAAAAAAGCTTGCAAGTAGCTTTCCTATTGGTCAGTGATTCTTACCTAAGGATTTTGCCTTTTTATTCCTCTACCAGTAAAACTGGCCACAAAGTATTGCCCATCATATACTGAAAAATGACATCAAACCAAGAACAACAGACATGAATGGTTACTTATTAAAAGGTACAAGGTAAAATTATCAATGTCAATTTCTGAGTGGGGAATACTACAAATTTTGCCAATTACTAAAGTTTAAATGCCATTTATCTGTAACTAGAAAGAGGCATTATTTTCATAAGGGGTGAAAACACACAGCTCTGTTTACACTCTGTAATAAAGTATATGCATGTAAAATAGAGTATATTTTGGAATGAAATGTTTTGGGTTCATAGTGAATTGTCAAAATTTTGAGTTTTTACAAGTGAAAACAAATCTATCATGGAGGTTAAAAATTTAAACAAATGAAAAACCTTTAGCTGAAACCTTAATCCTCATTTTTCAAGCATGTATATCACAGAATAAATTGTCTAGCTTCGTGCCAATAATGATGAGGATCTATGTAAGGGTTCTTAAATATTTGTAAAATGAAAAACTTTAATGATGTTGCCGTTTCCAAAAAAAGTCACTGATATGCCTCACTTACCACCAGCATCAAATAAATGTTCGACAGGGCCATTAAGCCATGTAGATGTGACATTTAATTTTGTAACTTCAGGCTTCTACCGTTACACATAATGATGGGCTTTTGTGCTTAAGCCACATCAGTTAATGCATTTGTTCCAGGCTAATAATATTCAAGACTAGTTTTGCTTTTTTCTGAAATAATAAACATATTACAGTGTACAATGACCATTTTTCCAAATTTGAAATTATGTTCAACCACTTCAAACAATGATGTCGTTTGGATGACTACCCTTTAATTGTGCAATTATGCCTTCTAATGCCTTTTAAAAAAATACCTAATTGAAGATAGAGTACATATTCACTTACAAGAAGAGTACAACTACAAGCTGCACAGACACAGATCTGTGGTGCAGTAAGATTAATCAGCAGAACAAAAAGCACAGAGACATGATGAGGATGTTCAATTCTGATTGCAATGTTCCAGATAAATAAAGCTACAACTTTGATAGTGAGTGGTAGATAGGCAGTCCATCCAAAATGATAACAAAATCAACTGACAAATCTAAGGTTTTGGATACAAATGAATATAATAGCTAACTACATTCCAGTACTTATAAATTTATAACAATATGAAATAAGAAACTTTATGGAAACCATTTTTTTTTTAAAGAAAATTCATTAAAACTGAAAACTAATACCAACACCAGCAAATGCAGTGCATAACCAGCAAAAAAGAGGCTAACAAAAACTTAAACAGTTTTTTCTTTCAAAAAAAGATTTCTCTAATATTTTACATCAAGATTTATGCCCTATAGGTGAGATATAAACAAATGTTCTTCTTGATGTCAGTGTCAGCAATTCCCCAAATTTTCTAGAACTTGATTCATGCACAGACCTTCCCAAATTCTTTCTATCCATGTAGGTGTGGCCATATTCATATCCCAAAAAATATCCCACAGCATGGTACTGGCATTGCTCCATGCTGAACTGTACTACAGAAAGAAATCATATACATTAATTACTCAGTACCCTCAGTTTCATTTAAATATAATGTAAATGTTGTAACTGCACACATATTTAAAGCAATAATTTGCTTTGAAACAATAACGTGTGAATTAGGTATTCTAAAATTTCATTGTTGTTAAATTTTGGACCTTTTCATATAATATAGTCCAATTAGTTACATTTTTATTCTGGGGCAATAATTATTTATACCAAAGTTCTAAATTTGGAATAATTTACCAATTTCATTGCATACAAAAGAAATATATTTCCTTAATATAATCATGCAATAATTTAACTAACTTTACTTTGTAACAGTGAATTCTAAACGATGGCTTCAACACTATTCAAATCTTATCACAGTCAGTGTGACACGTAACAATTAATTTTGACATATGAGCCTGCAAGAAATCACTAGTCTCCAATGGCTTAATGTCTCTAGTTCAGGTCATGATCGATTTTTAATTAGAATTCATTGGGATAATGGTCTGGCAGATGGATAGGTGAGATGAATCAGTTAAGTAGTGAGGAAATTACAATGTGGAGTCAAACCTGAACAATGTTTGCTACTTTTTTAAACAAGTGTCATAAAACAAGTTTTTCCCAAAATAGTTAATAATAAAGGCAGAATAGAGAGAATCATTCTAATTTCAAAGGGAATATTACCATTTTGACAGTTAGATGCTAACCCTGACCGGGAGGTGTGTGCATCCCAGACAAAATTCAACATTTTAAGTAATGTCCCTAACAAAATTAGTTCAAGTTTCTTTGCAGAAACCAAGAAGTTGACTTTGGGATATGACAAGTATTTTTCATTATAAACTGTCCAAAGAATTGGTGTCCTTAAGTTAAGGGGCATGGACCTTAAGGGTAAAAGAGATCTGGCATCAAAGAAAAGTTGGTATCAGAAAGCACAAGTTATTGTCTCTACTGTATACAATTTATTCTTGATACAAATCTGTAATTATTTATTGCATGTTTGTCAATTTTCATATATATTTTTGTCAATCAGAAGTCAACTGCATTCATTTGTCTTGAACATTATAGAACTCAAGTATTCAAAAAATGTCATACAATATTGCTATGATAAGAATTTTTTGTATGTAATAGGAATCATTTATTATAGGAATTTCATGCATTACTAATTGTGACAATTATGTGGACTCATCTGTCTTAAATGATACACACTATGTAGGCTAAGAATTTATAATATTATGCTTGGATATGTTATGCCAATGAATTGCTAGTTAGAAAATACTGTAGTGAAGATGAGAAGTGAATTCTATTAATTTATTCATGGAATGAAGTTGCAAGTTCTTTTAATTAAAAAATTAGCACCTGTGGACCAATTTAGTCCAATTAGTGATATATAGCCCGAAATAGGGTATAGTATGGTTTATTGTCTCCTGATAATGTCACAGTCCCATTAGGAATGCGACTATGCACTAGAAAAAGATATTCATTTTATGGTATATTTGTGTATCAGCTGTCAGGCTGCAAACTGACCCATATTAGACTTTGTTTCTGCTGACTTCTAATATGATGAAAGCAGACTAACAAGAGTGGGATTATTTCTGTTTTTTTTATCACATCAGTAAGAAAGCTCACAAATATTTGGGTAAGGTATTCATGATTATTTCAAGGGGAAACAGCACCATATATGTGTTCATCATAATGAGTAAAGAGAGCAGACAACCAGGTTGCAGAAAGAGGCCTGAGATAGAAAGAAGAGGAAAAGGAATACAAATAATGACCTGTCACCAAAGTTGATTTTGAAAGGACCAGAAGCAACCAGGTGATGCAGGCATGCCGAGCAATTGAATTCAATTATTCACTTCATTTTATGATAAAAAATTTGTTCTATCAGTATATCAAAATGAATAATTGTATTTCTTATCAATTTTTTAATTTTATTTCTAAGAGAAATGTATAATTCAATTGTCATGTTCTATTTCATTTTGTTCATATAATTAAGTTGTTATGTTTTATATACAAAGTCTCATGTTGTTCTATTCTACAGCTAAACTCAGACCTATCTTTTTCATCAATTAATTTCATATTTTATGTTAATAATTACTCGATCCAAGCAACAACACCATGGTCGATCATCTCCTAGATATGGATAACCAAACTAAACCACCGTCAATATGTGGACCCAACATACTTTTATTTTCATTCTTCTCTGTTCATGTCCTTTTGAAATAATAATAATAATAATAATAATAATAATAATAATAATAATAATAATAATAATAATAATAATAATAATAATAATAATAATAATAATAAAATTAATAATAATAATAATAATAATAATAATAAAAATAAATAATAATAATAATAATAATAATAATAATATTAATAATAATGACTTAATTTAAATAACAAGCACATTTGGAAAACTGATCAATCTTTCAGAAGATCCACTACAATTAAATGTGTATGCATATGCATACGATGTACAAAAAGGTGTCTTTAAAAAAAAAAGCAATTAAAACTAAATCTACTACTACAATAAAATATGCACCGGCTTTAAAAGCAAGTACAAGGATTAATAAAGGTTAGTAGTAAACCTGTATAAGACAGCACAGGTGAACTGGATAACTACAAAATGTGCACAAAGCTTTAAGAAATGTACAAACAAAATTCATAAAATCTGTGATAACTAGAAAATTGTACTGAAAAATTTGCACAAAGCTTCTAAGGCAAGTACAAACAGAATTCATTAAAGTTAGTTGGTAACATGTGTAAGACATTATATAGCTGGTCCACTAATACTATAAAATGTGTACAAATCTTTAAGAAAAGTACAATCAAGATTAAAAAATTAGAAATGAACAGGTGTAAAACATTACTGGTGAGTACATCAAAGAACATTGTTTTCAATAAGACAAGTACTGAATTGCACAAAATCATACAAATAATGTTTTAGATGTTGATTGAGAAAGTTCTTGAAATCTTGGGCAAGTCAGCTGAACTTATAGTGGGTCAAACCAGTTTTACTCAAGAAAAAGCAAAACTATTCTTATAAAACTCAAATGAATTAGATTTTAAGGTAAATATAAACATTTGTTCAAAGATAGATCTTAGTCCGATATGCATATACATTTTCAACAAATTTAAAATTACTTTCAAGATGATGAGCAACCAACTAAACCAGTAAACCAACCATTTTGGAGTACTTGGTGAAATGATAGCCACTTAAAGGTTTGAAAAGATTTGTTGGTGATATACCTAAATCAACATTAAGAAAAAGATTTGTTGGTGATATACCTAAATAAACATTAAGAATAACTGTTTTCTTTTCTGAAATGTTAGTAGACTTTCTCAATTTTTTTTTATAGTTACTACCCAACAGAGAACAGCAATATTCTAGGTGTGGTATGATATAGGAAATTTTGAGTCTCTTTCTCTCATCGCATGCAAAATAAGATTATATTCTGCTCAAAAGATGAAGCAGTGTTTACTTTTTAACATCCTTATATAGTATAAGCTATTGTCTATCAGGAAGCCAAGTAGTTTTTTCATTTTCAGACTTGTATATCCATTCTTTGTATCAATACTTTGAAATAATTTTTCTCAGCCTTTCTCTTGCTCGACTACCTATGATCTTGGCTTTTGATTTGGTCACATTTATTTTCATACTACTGCACCCACATCAGTTATTTACTTTAGCCAAATCATGATTTGATTTAGTCCTAAGCTCATGGCCATTTGATTCAATGTAAATGTAGAATATCATCACCAAATGCAACCATGGTTATGGTAGATACTTCAATGTGAGATGGCACATCACTGATGTACTGCAAAAGTGAATGTCCAAGAACTAATCATTGTTGAACACCTGAATTTATGCATTTCTTGTCTGAAAATTTACTTAGAAATTGTTCTTGTCTGCTTCAAAACAGGATGAAAAAAATATGAACATTCATGGTTACACTTATATTTGCCAAGTTTTTGAATGTGATGATAAAACTTTTATGGGTTTAGTACAGGGAGGGCCAGGTACCCAGATGGATTTAGCAATACATGGAAATTATCCAGCTGGCTGAATTAAAACAAAAATTTGATCTTGCTAAAGTTGGTCAGCCTCCTCTCTCCCCCATAATAAAATAAATTGATTTTGAAAAAGACATTTTATGGTTAACAAAACTGGCGGTGAGAGGGAGTGGAAAAACTGGACAAAATGGGAGTAGAAAAACCTCACCCAGCAAAATTCCTTACCAGAACATATATAGTTATCCATATCAGTATGATCACCGTCTTCTGTGCTGGAGATACTTTTGCCAGTTTTATACAATTTGGAAATATACCTCTAGAGAAAATTAGGATACAAGATATAAATATATGAAGGTACAATCTCTCAAGATGATCAGGCACTTGTACCATCTAGATCTGTAGCTGTTCTGACATCACTTATCTAATTTTCACTTAAAATGAAATCAAGGGTCATTTTAAGATATTTTTAAGTACTTCCCTATGGAGAAAATATACTCCTTAATTCATCACCAGATAATCCTTTATGAACTGCAAGATCCATAAGTGTTTAATTATCACAAAGTAAGTATTGAGTGCATTTACAATTTCAAGAAGTTGTTACTGACTGTTCTCATACAGCAAATTGTTACTGAAGTCTACTACTATAAAGACTTAGATGTTTTACATGCATAAAGCTTATTTTGAAAAGTGATATCCCAAACTCTTGTCAGCATTTGGTGTTCTATACACAGAACCTATTACAATAGTTTATGAACATTATGTATCAATCATAGCAAAAATGTATTTTCATACAACATTATAAATATAAACGAGAAGTCCACCACCCTTTTGGAAAAGTCTCTCTTTTCTTTGAAAACTGTACTTAGGAATTTCAAGTTCATCATGATGAAAGGTTCATACGAGATGGCTTTTCTGAAAGCAAAAATATAAATTATGAAATTATCTCCTGTCCAAAAACAAAAACTTTTTTAAAAAAATCATTTGCTTACTCTATGGAATGAACAACAATTAGATCAAAAGAAAATCTAAATGTGTTCAAAACACATTCATAGCAACATGCTCATTGACAGTTTTGATTGTATTCATTCATGCATTCAAGTATATTCTGTTAATGCATTTCAAATATACTTTTTACTTTCAGCTTGATGCATTTAAGCATGATTTACTTTTTTTCTTCCTTTTTTTGTTTTATTTTCAATAGTTTGTTCATCTTGAAGGATTCAGCGGAGAATAATATATTATACAATGCTATTAAACAGACCTATCATCATCAAATAAAGTTATTATTATTTTTTTATATTATTCTTTAAGCAGCTGATTTTGAGACAATTCTAAGATTTGATGGTTTTGAGATGACTGGCACTGAATTTCCAAGTAATTTTTGAACCATGATATTCCTTTTCATTAGGTGTACTCAATTAGGCCTAACAACCATTTCTCTGAATATTTTATAATTGGCCCTGAAAAACTGAAACTTTCAGCAGTTACCTTAGTAACAGTTAACACATAATGGGTCACTTTGATTGATGGAGGCAATGGGGTATCTGCAGTTAGTTTTCTATCATGACAGGGAACATCACACATAGATCCTTGTTTAAAGGTACTGCAAAATTGTGTTAGGTTTTTAAAATTATGGCCCTATCTTCATATTCCTAATGCTGTATAGCTGAATGCGATATTTTGCAATATTTTCCTTGATGTCCATACTGTACAGTCATGATGTTAAAAATTGCTTGTGAGTGCGTCCAAAACAATTGAAACATCGTTCAAATTTCTCGTGATAGTTAAGACATTTGGCATGGTCATGGTCCTAATTAGTTACATGGTCCTAATTAGTTAGAATGGTTCTAATTAGTTAATTAGTTAGCATGGTCCTAATTAGTCCTAATTAGCATGGTCAAAATTGTTTTCGAGTTTGTCCAAAACAATTGAAACATCTTTCAAATTTCTTGTGATAGTTAAGACATTTGGCATGGTTCTAATCAGTTATCATCATCCTAATTAGTTAGCATGGTCCTAATTAGTTACATGGTCCTAATTAGTTAGCTGGTCCTAATTAGTTACATGGTCCTAATTAGTTAGCATGGTCATAATCATATTTGTTATCTTGGTTTCTAGACTTTTGGAGGAATCATTGATGATCTTTAGCATCAGTAAAATCTCATGGAATAAGGAGGAAAAAAAAACACATTTTGTAAAAAAATGGATTGTCTTTTGCCACTAGGTCCTCCAGTATAAATTCAGACTTTGTCACCACTCTCCATTGTTCTCTATCACTTTTTTATTACACTTGTCACATTGATGTTTAATTAGAGCAAACAGCTCATGAATGTCTGTCAATTCACTGCATAGACTAAGCAACCAGGTTTGTTCAATTATATGATGTTTAACAGGGTTTTTTTCCAACCAGGTCAATATGTATACCACATAAGTAGGAACATTCATGAATATAAAAATACAAATGAACCAATAAGTGATATATTAGATAAATTGGTATTTAAATCATCTATAAATGTCAAATTTCACAAGAACATTATTCCACTGCTCCAGATAATAAATAAAAACTCATTTTTTCACTACTTAATTTTAGTGTGCTTTGATATTTTTAACATAAAAAGTTTTCTCCATCATAAGTTCACTATTTTGTTATCCATTTTTGTGCAATATGTTATAAAGTTTTTATTTCCATTTATTTCCCAATTTCCATTCCTCTGATCTGTGTCATGTAGGTGAAACACCACTGATATGATCCTTTCTCACATTCAAGTTATCAAGTTCATATCTTAAATTACCATATGTACTCACTAACAACTGAAAACACAGATTGATCAATCCATTGCAGAATGTGCCAGCAGATCAGGATTTATGCTGTTTCTTCTTTTTATTTTCCTGATGCATAGAACTGCTCTGCTAGTTAATTATGCAATGACAAACCCGGGCATGTGCAGCATGCATGTAGCTGGACTCCACTAGTTAGTGGACATATACTGTAATAATCGTAATGGTCATGATTTACTCATCATATGCAGCAAGACAGATAAATGATACTCCATCCAAAAACAATTACTTTTATCAAAATTGTACAAATAGCCAACATTTAAGAGTTTTTGAAATTACTGTATGCAAATAAGTACTTTTTCTTAAAACTGTTTTAAGAAAACGAATTAAGTAATAAGCAGTTTTCTACAGTGGTAACATACAAAGAAAGATTTAACACAATTATTCAGCACATGATAGGCTATAGGATAAGATGAATTTTTCTCTCATACCACACTGGTTGAGTTGAGACTTAAACTCGTATGGACCAAGGTTAGAGGTTAAGTACCTGATGCCTCTTGGCCACCAGTCTCCTTGATATATAAAGTATTATCAATTTAGCTCTTTTCCAATTACATCAGCATTTCAGTCATGTTGTATGATATATAATCCCTCCAAAAGTAATGCACTTCAAAGCTTCTATGAAATAAATCAGTTCCATGTAGGTTAAAGGTGTGGATGGGTTATTGTAACATTTTCTGTTACCAATGCTTTTTACAAAGAACCACAATGAAAGTTATAAGGGGCTGTCCATAAATTATATAACGAACTTGGAGGGAATTGGGAGGGTCTCACAATTGTGATGATGTGTGACATTGGAAGGGGGGTGTTTAAGAAATGTGATGTCACATCAAAATACGCAACTTTAAAGAATAATTCCACTTCATTTTCATTCTTAATTTTGTTATTTTTGATCTCCTACAATATCAGAGTGCAGCACAACACTAAATACATACTACAATGACATTAAAGTAATCTGAAACTTTAATTATCAAACAGGAAATATTGCTTTTTTAGGGGAGGGGACAGCTTTGTGACATCATATTTGAGGGGGGTCTGACTATTTGTGACATATTACATAGGGTGAGGGGGGTAAAAAAAATCAGCCAAAATTATGTGACATCAATTATAGATGACCCCTGATGATAAATGTCATTTTTCATTAACTTGCATTCTGATGTAATTGTCTACAGAAGAATCAATTAAAATATGTATTTTACTCCCAAAATGGAAACTAATTACTTCTTTTTCTTCAATACATTTTGAGCAAGCATGCTCACCAAAATCAAGGACTCTCATTTGAAATGTGCATGGAACATCTGGAACACATTCAGAAAACATCATTTATATTGATCAAATGCACATGGTATGTGCTCCAGAAACAGCATGCACAGAAGACATCTTTGGGCTCCATACTTAAAATAAAACTATAACATAATTCAGACACATTTTAAAGATTTTTTATGCAACTTTAATTTCATGAAATATTTAAATACATTATCTACAGCATCACTTACTCTTCTAATCAAAACTATAAATTCAATGTTTTTGAATAAAATTCAACAAATAATATATTTCCAAAGAATAAGAAGGGTTTTAAAAATGTTCCTAGGGAGGAGGGGAACATGCTACTGAACAAATTGTACACAGGAACAAATTTAGTATGTTCTACATGCCTGCTACAATGGTGTTAATACTGAATAACAGTTCAGACTTGATGTATTTTTTTCAAAGTGAGTACGTGCAAAATGTAGTTTGTTGTTGTTGTTGGGCTTAACGCCATTTTTCAGCACATGATAGGCTATTCATGGCGGCCAGTATTAATGGTGGAGGAAGAAACCGGGAAATCACCGGAAAGAACCACCGACCCACGAGAAGCTACTGGCAAGCTTTCTCACATATCCACATTCGCCGAATCCTAGACTCGAACCCACGAAGACAGAGGTGAGATAGCAGTGATCCATAAAATACAGTGCTTTAGACCTCTTGGCCACTCTTGACCCCCCCAAAAATGTAGTTTAAGGAATGCAACTGATCTAATTTAGTAACATTTATCTGATACTATTGTGTAGCTGGCTCTTTTTCTGAATGGAAATACATCCTCAAACATTTGATAAGAATTAGTGTGAACTTGATAAAGATGACAGAAGTCCAAACCATACTAATCTTTCCCATGCACATTCATCATAATTCTTTACAAGGATGGAGCTCGATTAAGTGGGATAACAGAGCACAGTGGGAAAAGGGAAATTGGCAATAGCAACAGGTAAGCATTATTTTATTAAAATTACCTTTACCAACTCATTCCCCAAAATAGTTCATAATTAATATCAGCAATACTTAACCTCTATTTGTCAATTTTCTCAATGCTGAAAATCCCATAACTGGGAATAAAAACAAAAAGCTTTATTGACCTTTACTGTGTGTGTGTGTATGTGTGTGTGTGTAATAATATTTACATGGGGACTTTTTATTTCAACATGCTGCCTCTGCAAAAATATGCCTTTTATACTTTGGTGAGCCAAGATAAATGGAGAAAGTCTGGTCAAATTACCAAATGCAGCTTTCATCACATCCTCCAGAGACGAACGAGTTGAACAGGCCCATGATGTTGCATTATGGGGCGAAACTTATCCACTTAAATCTTCATGAATGAAAGATCCCTTTCAGTAAAGGACTGATAAACTTCTTTACAGCTGAGGTAATCCACCTTAAAATGGTGAAGTTGAAATATCAGCTGATCCCTTAAGGTGAGGGTGAGGTCATTTCTACCCTTCCATCTCTCATTAGTCGATCCAAAATAAAAACATAAAGCTCTGAATGGATACACAAGTCGATCTTCATTATCCCCCATCGAAGACTTGACTCAGACCATAGATTTCAATCATAGCTTTAACAGATGGAAGCTGGTTATTTGCTAGGAAACCTGTGTGGCAATGGGAAGAAATAAGACTTGGACGGTCTGGTTCTCTTGATACGGTATGAAGCTCATTCCTTCATCTTGCAGCACTAAGGACTGCAAGAAAACAGTCTTGAAGGTAAGGTTCTCAAATGAACCTTCATTCAAGTGTTCATATGTATTTTAGTCTTAGACCACTTGATACACAATGAATTCCATCTATGCATTAGCAAAAAAGACACATCATTGCAGCTTAAAATATCTGCTTGAGTCAACTATGTAAGAGTTTGCATTGTCAGGTCCTTCAAAAACCTCATTATGTTGTGTTTTATACACATAGCCCAAGATGGTTCAAAGGTTCTTGGATGAAAATGAAACAAATGAGTAGACAATCTTATCATGGCTCACAGTACTGCCAAGAGGACAGGCTCTTGCCCAATCTGTCCTTGGGGCAGGGCATTGACTCAGCCTATGTTTATTAGTAAATTCATTCACACACTGACATAATCCTGAGTTGGAGCAAGCTCTGATTTCTCTAGTTTCAATCACTATCAACCAAAAGCATGAGAGGTATAGAACCAGACACTGTAGATCAAACGATTGCCGAAATATTGTGACATTAAGTGGACTGCAACTATACCCTTTGTCCTACCTTTCAACTCAAATGTATTCAAATACACTCATATATACCAATGAAAATTTATTTTGTAATATCAGCTATGCACAATTATGTTAGAGAAATAGATAAGAATATCCAGTGTCACTAATCAAGCATTAGAGATTAAGGTGAAGAACTTGGTATATCTAAATATTATTGCATTCACCTATGTGGAGACATATCCAGAAACAATTACCTGAGTAACAGCAGATGGTTATCAATATAACAAGTATACACAGCAGGAGATAGAATTATACATTTTTTCATCTGGACTTCGATGTTTACAATAGGTAAGATTCCTATTATAGTTTCACTTTCATGAATTTTTTGTTTCCCCATCAGGAACTAACTCAAAATAAGAATTAAAATCATTTTTTAATTATTTTATTATTTAAAATAACACACAATAATACATAGGTTAAATATAAACTTTATTGTAAATATAAATAATCTTTGGCATAATGGGGGCAAATCCTTTCTCAGCACTGCACCAGCCTAGCTCTGAATTTTTTCTATAGGAATATCGAGGGAAGAGAGACTTGGGGGAGATTGCAAGGTTGTGAAGAGTGTCCAACACCTATATGTGGTGCCACAAGGGCCTGATATTAGGTATATAAGGACAATGATAACTGAAACTAAATAAGTCTGATTTTGAGAATTATTATAACATCAGCTGATACTCCATACATACACCGTAGAAAGCGGGTATGAAGTATATGGGCAAAATAGTCGAGTACATTTAAGTATGGATGCAAATTGGGGGTCAAAAGCAAATTTGTGAATGTATGAAACTTGGCAATGACCCAGCTTGTCAATTTTTTCTATAGGAATATCTCAGGAAGAGAGACTTGGGGAGTTTATTAGGTTTTGAAGAAAGTCTGACACATGTAGAGCCATAAAAAGCTGATACAAGGTATATAGGGACACTGATAACTAAAACTCAATTAGTCTGATCCTGAGAACTGCCATGATATTAAACATTAGCTAATTTGATAAAGGCCTCCCAGAACAGAGCTGGATCAGTACACTATTCAGGAAATGTCCCAAAATAAACAACATGGTGGAAGGAGGGGAGGCGGGTAGTTCTTTCCGTTAATGATTAAATGCAGCATCTACATTGAAAAGAATGCATCTACAGGTGTCCCATATGATGATGCCCTAACTTACACAATGTTTGATCACATGCTCCAACTCTGTCGTCTGATTGGTTCAACATGACAACATATCTAAATTTAATTACATGTACTAGCATATTAACATATAGGCTGCAATGACATCATGTCTGGGCAGAGAAATCATAGTAGACTGTAAAGGACCAAATCTTTAGGTCAATCTTTGTTAGAATTAATTATGGTAGAACACACTTAGTTGCATACATGTACCATTACCGTGATTTATGGGGAAATGGCCACCTTGTACAAGGCATAAAGTACAAATTAGTTCGGGAAAGTCCAGAAGTTATTAGGTTTTAATTAAGGGCCAAGTTTGTTTAAACTTAACAAACGGGGTTAAAGTTTTGTTCTGCTTAGAACTGATTGTAGAAGACAGCACAAGTTGTAAACATTTGTTGACTGAAATAACGCAGTGGTTAGTACCGGAAAGGTGGGAATTATTTGATTAGTCATGTTGTGGGAAGGGGGCGTAGTTTAAACCGAAAACCTTAAGTTTGATTATATTGGAGAGATTTTGAAACTTTAGTCTATACTTCTCTATGAGAGAGAAAGGAAGTAAAATCTAAAGGCTCCAAGAATTTTAAAGAGTAAATTTCTCATAAAATACTTATTATCAATGGGAGAGACATTTGTCTGAAGGTTTTGACAGACACCAAAAGCAGAAAAAAAATGAGGTACTTGCATAGATCTCATATACTTCTTTTATGCTATGAATAAATTGCTTGTAGGTACTTGTATTTGCAGGAATTTATATAGTCGTTTATGCTATGACCTAATTGCTTGTAGAAGCGCATGTATTTGCAGGAATTTATTTGTCCAGTCATAGATTAATTTTCTTGATATGGTTTACTTGTTTCTAGTTTATCTGAGCCCGCGCAATAATAATTTCTTTTTCATATGTGTTGGCGATTTGCTAAGTTAAAGTCTTGAATATTGTAGGAATTGAGTATGTTGAATTCATACTTTTTTATATACAGAATTATGTATCCAACATAACTATTGAGTTCATTTATCGGATAATATTGTATTTATAGTAAATGGATGAATGTATATAATTGCCTTGAAGTAAAGTGAGGAATTTCATTCATTTATGTGTAACGAGGCCGAGCGAACAGGCTAATACCATATGTGTCGTAAATGGCCATTCGAAAATCATTAGTCTAGGAACTAGCGGTGTAGACTGTTTGAAAGTCAATAGAGTTAATTTCTGACCTGGAGGGGTCAGGCTATGTATTTCCATTTAATGTGACGCAAGATTTAGGTTGTTTGTTTATATTTTCATAAGGTGAGATAGTTCTAAAAGAGTTACAACCCAAACTTTGTTCAATATCCCTCTCTCTAAATAGTTTTGCAACAAAGCAAGCAAAATAACTAGCATATAGATTTAAGTACATCTTGATCATGAACAATATTTTCCAATGAATTTGCAAGTTGATCAAGACTTGATATAATTAATTTTAATGTTATATCTAAATTATATTGCACATAACACAGTTCAGTTTCTGGAATGTGGAATATCTCTTGAAAATAATAGTCCAGTACCATGCGCTCAAGCAACGATTAAACTTATCCAATAGGTCTATTTTTAGACTGTTTTGTGAGGACTCCAGATGATAATGTTTAAAAAATGTGCGTGTTTTTGGATTTTTAATGTTGCTTTAACAATTTTAATCATATTGCAACGATGTCTGTAGTGTCATGGTAATATCTAGAACTGGGACAGACATGCCACTGGCCAGCCCTAACCTCTTAATGCTGAATACAAAATGAGGTGGTTGCAAGTAGCACTTTTATAAGTCTTTGAAATGACTCAGCTGGGGTTAGAACACATGACCTCCTGCATCCAATGGTGTGGAGACTCAGGCCAAACAGAAAAGACCAATAAGATTGCCAGTCACTAGAATCTTGTAGAATTCTTGACTGAAGCTGTGGTCCCCATCTTGAAATGTTTCTCTTGCAAAAGCCAACTTATGGAGGAAAGATCAATAATTAGTCAAAGTGCATGTCCTTCTTTGTTACTCAGAAATACAGTAGTGGAAAGTACAAAATTTATCTGGTGGAAGCACATGGGAAACCTACAAGAGGAGAAAGATGTCAAAGCAGAGTTAACCCAGCCATTGGGAGTCATGTTGGACTACACCTAAATCAAAAAAGCCTAGTATGGCACCCATAGGGACCAATAGAATAATAATAATAATAATAATAATAATAATAATAATAATAATAATAATAACAATAATAATAATGACCTTTTTTTAAAGAAGCTCATTTGGTCAACTGACCAATCTTCCATGAAGTCTTTTACAATAACATTTGACAAGAGAGAGAGAGAGAGAGAGAGAGAGAGAGAGAGAGAGAGAGATGCAATAAACTGACGATGAACAGTGCGAAACTAGTAACTAACTAGCCTGATTGCTTTTGACTCTTAATGAGTCTTTTTCCAAGGCAAATAGGATACATTTATAAGACAAGCAAATAAACACAAAAATGTGGTGTTTGTAAACCTCTACATGGCTGTCTCCACATGAGGTAAAAACGATAAATACAACCAGCTTGTATAGACTTGTTGCGGATACTGAAAACTGTATAATTCCCTAAAAGTCTACAAGCCAAAGCGACATCTATTTATATACAAGAGAGTAAAAACCGACCACCTTTTAGACCAAGTGAATACAACTAGTTCAATCTGGAACCTGTTCCCTTCCTGATTCTATGATAATGTATTTTTAAATACCAATAACACAATCAGTTGCCATTATTTGAAACAATATTAGTGTAATGGGAGACATTCCAAATTTGTTCTGAAAATATCATTTAAGACCTTTATAGATCCTTTAACACTAACTTTTGCACAAAGTTTCACAAATGCTTTATATATAAACTGACCTAGTTTAGATGGCTGTACTTCTGGTTTGTCACAATGAATAAATCACAGTTTTGACTGGTATTTATTGTTTAATTATGGAATTGAACTACCAATAACCACCAATCCAAATTAGATGCGATATATTTCTTTGGATGATAGCAAATTCAATACAAGTAGACAATATGAGAAACTGTGTATTGTACTTATTCAATATCAGAAAAATATATAAATCATACTACAGGAGCAAATCTGGAATGACTTCTTTACAATAATATATGTTATCAGTGGCAGAGCATATTGACAGGACAAAATAATCAACATGGAATTGACAGGGTTGGGACATGGGGCATTTTTCAAATTACCAAAATGTATTTTTTAATTTGTACAAAATGAGTGGATGATGTTAATAGCTTTTCTATCTTACATAAACAAGTGCATATCCCTGGTGTGGATATCTCAAATGAATTCTCATTTTATTGAAAGAATAAGGAAATAATAAAGTAATCTGAATAGAGTAGATATCATTTTGTATTGATTCTTCTATTGATATGAATATCTATATGCAAAGTATGACTTATCAGTACATCAATTAAACATTTCCAGCACGCTGTGCATGCAGCTGCATATCATTTTACTTGATGTTTTTGTTTACTCAATCAATTACCATTAAATCTACTAACAGATTTTTAAAAAATTAAAATGTTACAACTCAGGATTTTTCATACCCATTGCACTTTAAAGGTTGGTAAAGACTGTCACCTTTATGTCCTCACAACTCAGTGTTAGTCTGATGATTTGCAAGATTTTCTGAAGCAAAACCCTTTACAATCAACACTTATTTTACTTGTTCCTTCCAAAAAGAAAAACAATCTTGCATTTTTGTAGTTTAATTATGAATGTGAGGAAGTGTGTCAGAATTTTTCCATCTTTACAACCACGAATTTAACTTTCTTGCTGGGTAAGGGTTACCAAGTTTTATGACATTTGACTGAAGGCTTTGTGAGACCTGCAGTAGATGGTCAGCTGTGTCTTTATTCCCTAATTAGATTGGTAAGTAGGCTAGTCACTTCAAAGGACTTATAATCTGTGTCACTAAAACTGCTATGAAAAGAGGTTTGCAGCAAGTTGAGGACATCAAAACTAGGTGTACCAGTCAATTCAGAATCAAAGCAATTAAAAAAGCTAACAGCATGAGGAGCTAAATTGTCACCGATAGACAAGGGGACAACGAAACATCTAGTCAGTACCTCAATGAAATTAATCAGTAATTCCTGACCTTTTGATTTTTGAAATGAGTGGAGGATGCAAGAAGTATCAAAAGAATTTATGGGGAAAAGACCATTCCAAGTGAGAGTTTTGTAAAAAAAAAAAGATGAAAGAGGAATTGAACTGGGAAAGAAATGGGAATCTTTTATATGTAGGAAATATCTCAAATTAACATTTGTGTTGATTTGTGTAAATAAGAATATGCTAGATTGTGTATTATAACTTGTAGCTATTTTATTAGGACACGTGCAGAAAAATATTAGAAATTGTTACATCATAGTGTATGACTGAACCTATTAGAACCTGAATTAGGATGCTATTTTCTGTTGTTGTTGTTGGGCTTAACACCATTTTCAGCACACAATAGGCTATTCATGGCGGTCAGTAATAATGGTGGAGGAAGAAACGGGGGAATTACCAGAAAGAACCACCGACCCAAGAGAAGCTTCTGGCAAGCTTTCTCACACACCTACATTTGCCGAATCCTAGACTCGAACTCCTGCAGACATCACATGGGTGAGATGGCAGTGATCCGTAACAGACAGCACTTTAGACCACTCGGGGGCCCCTGGATGCTATTTGCATTTATCAGTATGTAGACTAAGAATTATGGGAAATAGGTAATTTGTATGCATATGTATTTATGTTTTTCTATGTATCATTCTATTATTCGTAGGACATAGGCAATGTAAACAATTACTGCAATATAGGTTGATTGCTGTGTCAGAATGTAACATTTAGTCCGTGTCTGCATGCTTTTCAAAACTTCATTGAGTAACATTATTTGTATGTAGAGTAGGGCACGTATGGAATGAGGGACATTAGTGTGTGTGTGAGAAGGCTAGGAAGAGTGTTCATTTTTTAATGAAAAGTTTGAGAGTTAAAGATTATGTGGGCAGTATTGGGAGAACTAAATGCATGTCTCATATTTTCCACAGAAAGTGCCAAGGGTGTACATGGAAATGACACTCTCAATGAGGGAAGAAGGAAATACAATAGTACAAGGAGTTAGCAGATTACAAGGAGAAGCACCGAAAGGCAGTGGGAAGATGAATAATATGAGCAGCACAGATGGAGGGCAGGAGGGAAGAAAAGGAACTGAAACAGATGAGTATTAGGGACTATTCACTGAAATGATACTTTCACATTGGGACATTACATTTTGTATGATGCAATAAAGAAGACATTTGAAACAGGCCAAATTAATGTGTTAATTTATGAGTGGAGTGTAACTGTACAATTTTAAAAGAAATAGTTTAAATATTGTATTTGTTATGAATATTTATTGTTATATATTTTACTTAGTCCATGTATTGAGGCTGTCAACATTGCTGACTGGGGCTCATGAGCCATTCAAAATTTAGATATCTATCTATTTACAATATTAGTCCTAATACTCTAAAGGGTTGTGACAATGAACAACAACCAAACTACCAAACAACCAGCAACTGTTCAAGATTTCTGGCAATTTGGTTATAAAGTCTCCTTTTGAGCATTACCATCATGTATAGAATTTAACCTGACCCTTGTATGGCAAAAGATTTCTGAGCTGCATGAGATCCGGTTAAAAATGTGCAGGAACCACTATTCACTTCAAGATGTTGGTTAGATTTGAAACTTGCATTTAGATAGGAAACAAGTAATCTTTCATTTTCTATTTATGAAACAGGCACATGAACTGATTAATACGATATTAAACAATTAATTTTTTTTAATAGAATGTTAAGTGCTGTTCACATCTCACTTAAAAAGGCTTTTTAATATTGATGCTACCACAGTTTACATTGCAAAAGACAGTTATGCCCATCTGGTGAGATATAGTTTGTTTTTAAAAATATTTTTAAAAAAATCTTAACTCATATAAATTACTCTCAATCAAGGCATCATTAATTCATCATATTTTTGCCATTTGATGCAGCATATTTGTAACAATTCTACAACTTCTACACTGCAGTTTTAGTTATATTTCTGTTAAAGCAATGAAGTTTGTGCAAATTTATTTTGTCTTGCAAAATAAGCAAAATTTTATGCAGGTTAGGATTTTTTAAAAATTAAAGTAACTGTGTCCTTATAATGGATGCAAGCTAATAATTATCCACAGATCCATGCAGTAAAACGGCATTGACTGTCATTTACATTAATAATCTGTGACAGTTATGAAGTGAAATGCATGCAACAGAAGATAACATCTAGAATTCAGAGCTCCCCTAACTTCATTCAAGTCTGCCTGCAAAGCACATTTGAATTCTTTTAACATGTGAAATAGCTAAACACAAGTTCTAATAATCAAGGCCCATGGTGTACCATTTCCCTTCTTAAAACAGGAGTATTATATCCTACTGGATCTAATAAAATTAGTTTGAATTTTACTATATAATAGACATTTAATTTCACTCAGTATTAGGTTCATCTTACTTTATTACATACTTTATATTTTGTTTTTATGTACTTTAATGTCACAAACTTAATGAAGTGGTTTTTACTATGAAATACTTGAAATGTAAAGCACTTTTTGTGTCCATCAACAACCTTGTACATAAGGAGATCCATTAAGTAAATATCCCATGCCTATCAAAGAGGGAACTTTTTTTATTTATAATCAACCTATTTCTAATCAGCTTAAATAAAACATACCTACACAATTAGGCCCAATTAGGCCTGAAATTGCTCAACTGGCTGGCATCTGCCTAACAACCATACACAATAACCAGTGTCATAGATTGGGGAATGCGGGGAGGGGGACAGAGTTGTCTCCAGGTGCCATGTGTCAGGGTTGCCTAAATGAGGAAAATACAATTAAAGTTTTAAAGTTAATTTTTGCCATTCCATTCATGTTGTTTTAATGAGTAATGCTTGTAGTAGTAGTTAAAATTTCTATATGGTATCTGGTTTTAATATAAGGTTAAATACCCTCATACATGACATAACGCTGCCAACCCAGAAGTCTGAGCATAGCCACCTGATGCATTTGGAATGTAGCATGAATGTAAATAGAAAAGATGGAAAGACAAGTCAATATCATGAACTTCGGCCAGGTTATATTGCCTGTAGAGCACTGCTTGCTGTCTGATGCTGAGCTATATTGTAGCTTCATATCCTACTTGTGCCCATGCTGAAATTTAACTTCCTTCCACCTTCCGTTCCTCACTTTTAAATCTGTCTCACAGCTCCTCCATTGATGGAAGTATTGTTATTGACAATTTTGTTATTGTAATAATTTGGTCACTGGTTATTATGCTGCATAAGGAAATAATTTAGCTGGACAACCAATACGAACAATAATATGAATACACTGTGGTTCACAATCCAACAATCTTGCACTTCTGAGCATTGAGCATGCAACCCTTGCAAAGTTAAATTCTGATGACATTATCAACCAATTTGCAACAGTAAAGGCCAAAAGAATTAATCTTCTATAGCCTGGAACACATTGTTTATTTAAAGAGTCATGCAATACGTAACAGTATTAAATTATTAATTTTTGCATCACTGTATTCATTATCTCAGCTGCATTTCAAAGGGTCGCTACGTTTATGTTTTGTCCATGGGCGTGAAGTACCCTCGCTACACCACTGGCAATAGCTGCTAGTCAAAAAAATTTGGGCCAGAAGAATAGTTTCTAGATAAATTATATCAAATGCTTGTAATTGTTTGTATTAGGAAAACAGTTATTTTTAAGGGATCTGAAGTTTTGGTATCATTATCTATATCAATTACTCCTCAGTATAACTTACACAAGAAACTAAAATGTTACTTTCTCATTAAGAAGGCAATATGCCCTTTTTTTCATATATTACCTGCACCCCAACCCCCGCCCTGCAGACTCTTCTGCACTCTTCAATGTAGTCCCTTACATGCTTGAATTTGAATTTTTATAAATTTGGTACATCCACCATCTGTCAAATTTCAATCTATGGTGCTTAATATATATTTTGTTAGCATTATGTTTTCAAATCAAAATCCTCAACAAGTCTTTTTTTATGAATTACAGATAGGTCTCATGGCCCAATCACACAGCTTTAGAGAATGTTCCTGATCTGTCACCAATTTTACTCATATTGGGAACCAGTCAAGTGTAAATAGTGTAAATACATATTTGCACAGTAGATTCCAACTGCATGATGAAATTTTGTTTCAGTTGATGCAGTCAACTAATGTATAACCTAATTCTACAAAGATAAAATCAGTGGAAATACATTTCAGCAAGGGCAGCCCATTTATAATAACTTAGACCACTATACAAACAGATACTTCTACCCCTGTATTATATTACATACTTAATTTGGCTTCTGCTGAGAAGTAGGGGGGGGGTCAGTGAAATCCTTTTTCCAGTTTAAAGAATATCTTATGAATTAAACAAGAGGTACAAGTGTGACTGAAATCACTCACATGGATGACATCTGACCCACTGCCAAATGCATGAGCAGTTCCCTAGACATCTGGGTTAGTTGAATACTCTATAAATTTCTTCCAATACTATTAACTGGTAATGTTATAAAAACTGTTTTCCAGATTTATTTTCTGTATCTTCATCCACAGTTGATTGTACACAAACATAATTTACGCAATATTTACATAAATTTATGCATGGATACTTTTTACCAAAGTTTTCAAAGATAATCAAATATTTTTTCTATTTTTAGTCACAGTAGTCATGTGTGATGTCAGATAAATGTAGGTACCATTATATAAGTTATAAAGGCCTTGATGCTCTGATGCTGTCTAAACTTGGTCAAATTCTTTTCTGCTTGAAGAAAATATTAATCGGTTATTCTGTCTATAGCATGTATGATTTGGATTTTTAACATAGCTTTAATAATTTTTTAGACATATCGCTATGATGTCCACAATATGGCAGTTTAAAGTAATAACTAGCACTAGGGCAATATGCCACAGACATATAGCATGATGTTCCACCAAGCCACATTATCCTGGCACCAGGCCGACCAGTCCTAACACTAACCTATCAATGCTGAGCACCTAGTGAGACAGCGAACAGTACCATTTTTATACGTCTTTGGTATGACTCTGTCTATAGTAATAGCAACCACATTTAATGGCAGATCAGAAAAATTTATAAAATCTGGAATTTCTTCATACAAGGATTCTTCTGTCAATATTATTAGAGTTCCAAAGAGAGGCAAATGCTAAGTTGCTTCAAGATTTTTCTATTTTCTGTAACAAGAGCTTTACCTGGCAGCAGATTGGCACAATTTATACATGCCATGATACTTTCTGTCCAATTTGGTCAGATTCTGTTGTTTTGCGAAGTCATTAAAAGCATTTTATATCTCTAGTGACATTGGCAGAATCTGATGAGGAGTCAGCATCATTTATAATCCTTTGAATTAGAATGCATTCCATCAAACTTGGTCAAAAATTCTCTGGAGCCTTCATTTTGGAAAGGTTTTTTTATGTTGACTAAGATAGATCAATATCATAAGTACCATATACTCACTAATAAGATTAGCCCAACTGCAAACTGAACAGACCCAGACCTTTTCAGTTTGAAACCTGTCAATTTGCATTATATACAAATCCATCTAAGTGTCCAACTTTTTCCAGGTCTGACAAGTACTACGATAGGTCATAATCCATTGGACCAAGCCATTGTATACACCATTTGACCAAGCCATTGTATACACCTGCATACCTAGTTAAAGTTGTATTCTAATACTCCCTTCAAGGTCTTCTTAACTACTTCAGGCTGGGAGCATTTTCATTTCTATTGGGGGGGATACTAGTCTGGTCATTTCCAATATTTCATACCCATTAAGTAGATTACCAAAGGTCATCTTCAAAGTAATTATTTGGAATATCCAATGGTGTGTGCATGATCAAAGAGCTAACGAGGAAACAGCTAGCTTCTTAATTTTCATCAGCACAGATATGTATTTCTTCCTTAATTAGCACAACTGTTTTAAGTATCTGTTTGGATTGATGACAATGCATGCTGGCAATAACCATTACACACATTTTATGCTTAGAATTGCTCAAATTGAACAAAGAGCAAGAGATTCATCTGCCAAAGAATTCTTTAAGTCACATGATTTTGCATAATCTGCAGAATAAATTTTGTCACAATTGTTCTTCCCATGAACTAGACATCAATCAAAGAACACAAATTGGATAAAATTCTATTTCATGTTTTTTTTATCCAAAAGGGAAAAAGTATTTTTGGAAATGCACTATAAATCCACCATCCACCTGCATACCATGTTAATTTACAACAGTAATATCATCTCTTTTCTCTTCTTAACTCATTGAGGAAGGAAGCTTTATCTCTTTTTCACTTCAAACTAGGGTAGAAGAGACAGTTTTCTTAATATTTCCAATGGAATCCAGGCATACTGGTAGCCAATTCAGCTGATTTTTCCTATCAACAGGTATGTACAAGAAGCTGTTCTGGATTAGCTGCCAGATCCATGCATGAACAGTAATGACATCACAGACCAAGAAAGAGGGGTACTACCACACAATACAAACTTGCTTCTCTTTACCTTACAAAGTTAACTGATTGTGATCTGTAATCATCTTCATTTTCCTTCTCTCACAGTTTGTGTTGTATACAATCCAGACCATTCCATAACAATGAAATTTGAATTTGAGCCATTCCCCTTTGTGATCATTCATCTACATGGTAATATTCTTTCCATTTTGATAAGCCTCTGCAGTTATGATACCTTCCTTGTGATTCTTGAACTATTAATTCCCCATTTAATCCATTCCAGCTTTAATCAGTCTCTCTTTGGAATTCAAGACAATCTATCAAGATGCTGGACACTATTGTGATACGGGATACTATATTGCAAATGCAAGACACTATCATGATGCTGGATGCAATATTGTGATGCAGGATATACTACTGCAATGCAAGACACTATTGTGATGCAGGACACTATTGCAATATAGAACAGAATATTGCAATGCAGGACAATATACTGCAATGCAGTCAGGTATATTGCAATGCAAGATTCTATCATGATGCAGGACAACATATTGCAATGTGGTCAGGTATATTGCAATGCAAGATTCTATCATGATGCAGGACAACATACTGCAAGCGGTCAGGTATATTGCAATGCAAGATTCTATCATGATGCAGGACAACATACTACAATGCGGTCAGGTATACTGCAATGCATAATTCTATCATGATGCAGGACAACATACTGCAATGTGGTCAAGTATATTGCAATGCAAGATTCTATCATGATGCAGGACAACATACTGCAATGCGGTCAGGTATATTGCAATGCAAGATTCTATCATGATGCAGGACAACATACTGCAATGCAGTCAGGTATATTGCAATGCAAGATTCTATCATGATGCAGGACAACATACTACAATGCGGTCAGGTATACTGCAATGCATAATTCTATCATGATGCAGGACAACATACTGCAATGTGGTCAAGTATATTGCAATGCAAGATTCTATCATGATGCAGGACAACATACTGCAATGCGGTCAGGTATATTGCAATGCAAGATTTTATCATGATGCAGGACAACATACTGAAATACAGGATACTAAAGAGACATGACACTATATTGCAATGCTTGACAGTACACAACTCCTTCAACAACTAGAACAGCATCAGCATGAGGTCCAAAAACACTGACTGCACTGTCACCAAGTGAACAAGTTATCAGGGACCTATGAGAAAAACTAATTAAGCAATCAACTTTGAGACAAAAGTAGGGATTTTTTTGGCAGGTTAATACATTCCTGAATATTCAATTTATAATCATGCAGAGATTAACTGTGAATAAATCTTCTTCTTAACAGTGTACTTTGGGGGTTTTAATTCATAATTACCTTTAATTTCAAGATCAACTATACTGAGAAGAGATTGTCAAAAAACATTAGTTCACATGGTTTTCATTCACTTAAGAAGTGTACCGCTTCACACATTGTGTATTATGTCACTGATTTTGGTGTTGCATTGGGCACATTCTAGTTTTATGTGAAATAGCTTGCATACTTGAATTGGATAAATTCTAGTTATACTTTTTGTTCAAATTTAGATGTTTTTCCTAAAAAAATAAAAAAAGATTGACATTCTTTTCACAAACATTGATGATCAAACGATGGATAGATAGGTAGGTAGATTTACTGTAGAAGTCAAATTCAAAATTAAATTTTTAAGGGTTAATCATTACCTATATGAATTAAATGGTTATTACAAATTATAAACAATGCACTATATCAGATCACACTAATATTTGCAGTTTGCGATGCACTTGACAAATATCACTTCATATTTTCAAAAATTCAGTTAATTGTTTTTGTTATCCCTTGATTTCTCTGCCACAGAGCAAAGTCTCTCAGATTTCTCAACGCATGATCTTTCAAGAGTCAACATTTTGGGTCTTCAGCCACTGTATAACAATATTAAAAGATTCTATTGCTTCCTGTGCAGAGGTGGGAGATGTAGCAACATCTGTGTTGGCATCACTCTTGAAACTTGTGGTACCCCAGTTTGAATCATCTTCTGTTGCAATTTTGTTTGTTACAGAATTAATAATTTTTGTTATATGACATGTATTTTGCAGTGAGACACTCCTCAGCACATATTCAATCTTCCACATCATCACAAGAAACACCCATCTCAGCACCTTGTGTCATATAAATTTCTCTTCAACAGCCTCTGCATGAATGACATCTATTTCACTGAAACCTTTAAAGTTGCTATCATCATTGTCTAGACCCATCCATTCAGCACCTCTATTATCATAGGAGTGACTACTTTTCATGCTTGAACACCCATGAATACAGCCTCTTCCTCTTGAGAAAGGTTGTAACACCTTCTCCACTGTCCACCATTGATTGTATTTAACAGCTGACAGTAATTCTGTTTCAAAGTGTTGCAAATTCCCTGATTTAGTGGTTGGAATACAGTGATTTTAGGATCCGAGACATTAAAATTAAGATTATAATCAAAATTATGATTTCCAGAGGTATTCACAGGCTTCCATATCATGGATGATCAATGATCTTCACAGAAAAAAACAGGCTGTGATTATACTGTTTACACTGAAACAGAATTACATGATTAGAACATTTCACCTAGCAAGACAAGTCTAATTGGTGTTTATTTCTTTCACTGTTGCCACCTGTTAGTATTTACCAGAATTTTTCACTGATTGCTATTTTGCTAGATTATTTATTTACAGTGGATTGAGAAATATTTTTCCAAGAAAACCTAAAAAAGATTTGATTTCTTATTAAAATTTGCAAACTTAACAATGTTGCTTCTATTCTTTACAGTCATTATTCACCATTTTTTATCATAAAATGAGTGATTAATAAAGTTTCGTTTAACAATTCTTATCATGATTTTATTTCAAGTTCAACTCATTTTAAAAAAATATATTTTCTTTCAACAAGATGGGATTCATGCTGGACAAGGCATTATAAGTGGGTTTGTGAGTTATCAAGGCACAAGTTATCAATGGAGCTGTGTATACAGCAATGCATGGCACTATATTGCAATGCATGACAGGATTATGTGATTCTGGACATAGTACTCTGATGCAGGACACTATATTGTGATGCTGGACACTATATTGTGATTCTGGACACTATACTGTGATACTGGACACTATGTTGTAATTCTGGACAGAATAATGCAATGCAGGACACTATACTGCAGTATACTGTAGGACAGTATATTGTGATGCAAGACATTATATCACAAAGTAGGACACTATGTAGTGATCCAAGACACAATATAATATTTAAGACAAATAAATCCAAACAATTTTCTTATGTCTCCTATCAAAGAAACATTTTATGAAACTAAGGTTTTGTACCTTGCTCTTTTTTCCATTTTACAAAATTGTCTCATCCTTTTTACAAAATCACCTCATAAGACTACCAATTACACATCACTTGGACAATCTTCATGAGGCAGACCTTCACCACATGCAATACTCTGACTAATTTTATGGTCTAAGAAAACTATTAAACCCCAAACTTTAATGTAGTAAGATATCCCAAGCTGTTACTTGTCCAATTGGATTTTAGGTTTATTTAGCCACCAAAATTAATATGCACCCATCAAGGTTTGAAAACTTTCAAATTAATGTTTTATGAATTTTCATATGGATTATCAAGAAAATCATGTTAAAAGCAGGTTGTGCTTCAATACATAAATCTGTGCAACAAGCATATCACAAAACCAAAATATCAAACCAGTCGGTTTACAAATTTTGATCAGTAGATCGGCTTCTAAACCAACAGATTTTGTATCAACATAAATTTTATGTCCTTTAAAGAGGTTGAAAAAAGTTCATCTTTTTGCTACTATATGTATCCCTTAATAACTAATTTATGCAAGGTTTCAACTTATGACAATTATTTCAGCAAGTTCAAATACCAATTCACCTCATCTTGACAAAGTTTCCTGAACCTCATTATGGCTCAATCATGTCCCCCATCAGACACATTAGTATACCATATCTTTACCTCAAGTCATGGATTTAATTCCATGTCAAATCACATAAATCAACTTAAAATGGGTATTATCACTCTGACATCTGCCAATTTCCCTCCAGTATGTGTTCTACAAAAATGTAAAAAAATTCAAAAAAGTTACATTGTCCAAAATTGTTCATGTGACCTTAAGCTTAGGTTTGGTTTCCAAAGATTCAGTGCTGTTTGGGTGATTAAGAACATTATTTTAGTAATTTCACATTACTGGCCTAATTGCCAAAGTCACATACACATTTGGTCCATTCTTTTGTGACAAAATGCCTAATCGGTTTTAACATCAATTTCTTAAAAAAGATAATTAGGTCAAAGCGTAACATATTGGTAACTAACACTGATAAACAATGTTTCCTTAGCATTCAGGAACAGTTTTGCAGTATTTGTCATGTATCTTTATCTGCATTAACTAAAAAAGATGCAAGATTATCTCCAACAGAAAACTATTGGAACAAGTTAAACAGTTCAAAAGTGATTGGAGGAATGAAAACATAAATCATATGTTTACTTAATTTATAGTGTTCTTGACCTCTGTAAGAATATGATTATCTGTTAACACTGATTTTCCTCTTAAAAGGTATAAAAAAATTCTTGTCTTGGAATATGACTGTTGGAAGATAATGAGGTCCTAAGAAAACTTAAAGGCGATAAAAAGTTTGCATGTAATTTGGTAATCAAATCTCCATATAGTCAGTGACTGACAATAAGAGTTCTCCAATAATGATAGCTAGGAGTGCAGCAGTAAATAATACTGATCTGCAAAATGATTATCTCATTGGTAATGAGGAACAAGATTATACAGTCATCTCATTTGACATGAAATCATGAGGGCAAAACTGCTCAGCAACAATAATATAAGAAATGCCCACCAATCTCAGCCCCATAATCCAGCAAAAATACAACACATTCTTGATTTTACTCACCAAGAAAACTCCATGACCTTCGTTCGATGCAGTTACCTCCAGTGTTGTATGATCAGCTGTTGCATGTATTTGGCATTACTAAATTGATGAAACATCCTATATCAACAACTCAAATTGTGACTGTTCAAGATCAAAAATGGAGTCTGTAATTTTAACCCAAATTCTGTGTAGGATAATCCTTTACAGAATGCATGCATAATGGAATGGCTCTCTCTTTCCAAGAAAATAACAATTCTAGGATATATATTTTAAAGATTTTAGTTAGCATGAATTAACTTCTGTCAGTAGATGATACTAAGAATAAAAAGACTGATGACAACAGACAGGTAAATAACGTCTAATAACACAAAGCAAAAGATGTGATTAGATTATAATTTTTAACATAGCTTTAAATTTTTTTTAGTCATATCGCTACAATGTCTGCAGTGTGGCAGTTTATAGTGATGTATAGCACTGGGGAATCATGACGTAGACATGTAGCATGATGTCCCACCCAGTCACATTATCCTGACACTAGGCCTACCAATCCTAGTAGCTTCTCGTGGGTCGGTGGTTCTTTCCGGTGATTTCCCGGTTTCTTCCTCCACCATTAATACTGGCTGCCATGAATAGCCTATCATGTGCTGAAAATGGCGTTAAACCCAACAACAACCAATCCTAACACTAACCTCTTAATACTGAGCATCAAGTGAGGCTAAGTACCATTTTTATAAGTCTTTGGTATGACTCGACCGGGGGATCAAACTCACGTATTCCCGCATCCGAGGCAGACTCTCTAACCACTAGGACACCAGAGTGGTTTAATGTAAAGGAAAAGATTCATTCATTGATTTTGTACCCATTTGGGGATTAACAAAATGATTTAATCATTGATTTTGGATGGAAATTTGTAAAAACAGGAAATAAGATCATATGCCACTTATTTTTCTTTAATCATTGAACAATGATGGAGATGTTTATTATTATTGTTGTTGAAAGTTTAGAGATTTTACCATTCAAAATTTTAAATCTTTTAATAATATTAGATATTTAACAAAATAGAATTACTGGTAATTAAGATATAATCCAAGTTTCATATAAATAAAACTGTATTCCTCACACAAACTGAGTCATAAAAATATAATTACCAAACTCACTTTCTTCTCTGCTCTGGTTAGCCTTCTCTGTTGCATTTCTTTTTAGTAACACTTCCACTGTACAATTTTTATTTTTTACACATTTCTGTTACAGACCTAAAGGCCTTATTTACAAATTAAGATGATAGATTTTGAAAAACTGTAAAACAGAACAGTAAGGAAAAGTCCATAATGCAAGAAATTCCAGTATGTATATTTTGGGGTACATTTAGCAAATTATAGATAATTATAACTGTCATGTCTTAATTGCTGCAGATATTTCAATCAGCTCAAAAAATTCAAAGAATATATCCAAAATTAGGTCTAAAAAATGGAAAACAAGATATTAATGCGCTTTTATCAGTTACCTATTATGGTACCATACTGAATTATTTCAGGGTTGTGTTCTACTTATCTAGGCCTTAGATGAGAAGTACCACTATATATAATTCTCTAAATTCTCTTAATAAATTTAACTATTGTTGTGTTATGATTGATAGGCATATCTGAAGTAACTGTTAATTTTCATGACTGTAATTCCGGTTTGGTATATACTGTAGCCACTCTGAACCAGTGGGGTTCTTACATCCAGGTTGGTGAAACAAACCCATTATTATCCAGGAAGGCAGTTGTTTGTTATTGTTGCTGTTGTTCTGAGTTTAATGCCATTTATCAGTGCATTAGATAGGCTATACATGGCAGATAGTGTAAATAGTGGAGGATGAATGGGGTAAAACCCCAGGAAGAACCACAGACCTATGGGAAGCTATTGGCATCTTTCTCATATACCCACATTGTTCAAGCCCAAGATTCAAATCCATGCAGACAGTGATTGGTATTGGTAAGGGTGAGCACTTTGGGCCACTCAGCCACCAAGAGACCCAAAGGCTTGTTTAAAGACTTGAAATAAATTACTGATAACAAGTTTCCTTTTATCGCCAAATATTTAGATTTGTGACCATTTGTTGCAAATATTTTAACTCTTTAAGTACATGTAAAGTGCTTAAAATATAGTTCAGTAGTTATGGTGCAATTTAGAAAAGAAAATATTTTACAAGTAATTCTCCACTTGATAAGATTTATTTCTGCAAGTTCTATAGTACACATGATATCTTACTAAGGAGTGTGACTGGAGAGTAGCTGCATGTCTATAATTTGGTTATAAAATTCAGGTTTTGTGCATTTTGGTTAGTTTGCTAGAGTTAGATAAATGTCTGCAGTTAGTAGAATCAGACCCTAAGTTAGTTTGATAGAGTTAGATAAATGTTTGCAGTTACACTACAATCAGACCCTAAGTTAGTATGATAGAGTTAGATAAATGTTTGCAATTAGTACGATAAGACCATAAGTTAGTATGCTAGAGTTAGATAAATGTCTGCAGTTAGTACAATCAGACCCTAAGTTAGTATGCTAGAGTTAGATAAATGTTTGCAGTTAGTACAATCAGACTCTAAGTTAGTATGATAGAGTTAGATAAATGTTTGCAGTTAGTACAATCAGACCCTAAGTTAGTATGATAGTTAGATAAATGTTTGCAGTTACACTACAATCAGACCCTAAGTTAGTATGATAGAGTTAGATAAATGTCTGCAGTTAGTACAATCAGACCCTAAGTTAGTATGATAGAGTTAGATAAATGTTTGCAGTTAGTACAATCAGACCCTAAGTTAGTAAGATAGAGTTAGATAAATGTCTGCAGTTAGTAGAATTAGACCCTAAGTTATTATGATAGAGTTAGATAAATGTTTGCAGTTAGTACAATCAGACCCTAAGTTAGTATGATAGAGTTAGATAAATGTTTGCAGTTAGTACAATCAGACCATAAGTTAGCTCAGCATTAGTCTAGAAAGGTCTTCATGGCATGATTTCTATGAGGTCCACTAGAATTATTCATAAGCTATGGTCAACCATAATGCAACGGTGCCAGCATGTAGAACTAGAAGGCTGCATGTGGAATTATTGTTGTTGTTGTTGTTGTTGTTGTTGTTGTTGTTGTTGTTGTTGTTGTTGTTGTTGTAGGGTTTAACTCCATTTTTCAGCACAAGATAGGTTATGAATGGCAGGCAGTTTAAATGGTGGAGGAAAAATCTGGGAAAACCCCACATAGAATCAAAAACTCACAAGAAGCTACTAGCAAACTTTCTCACATACCCACACTAGCCAAACCTGAGACTTGAACCCAGAGACAGAGATAAAATGGCAGTGATCCTTACAGTGAGTAATTTAGACCACTTGGCTACTTTGGGCCTCCCAATGTAGAATTAAAAGGTGTAAATGAAACACGCTTTCATTTGTTTCATTCCCCAAGTGGAGCGCAGTTACATTAGAATAGGCAATATAACTTATCTCTGGTAAAAGTTCTGTTATCAAGTCCACATTTCAACCTTCTACAAATTTCAAAAGAAAAAATGATACTCAAAACACATCAATAAGATTACAAAGTTTTTCAACCCATCAAGCTACTTGATGAATTCTGAAAGAAATTCAGCAAACTAGCCAAAAGAACATTTCTTCATTTTTTTAAACTACAAGGTCTGTGAACAATGAAAATCCTGCAGCATTTCTGAAAACAATGTGAACTGGTGGCAAAATGTTTTGTAGAGACAGCTAAGATGCAAGAGAAATAGGAATCTTAATAAATAACTGGCAAATAATCATAATAAACTTAAATATACTTGCACTCAGACGTTAATACAAAAACTTTATGCACATTTAAAAATCAAGGACATCTTCTAGTAATGAAGTTCCTTTGATAGGTGACAGTCCCAACATCTGTCATTATAATCAATGTTAAGAAATAAAAGTGTTCATGAATATTATCCCCAAAATTATTGCAAATGATTCATTTGAAGAAAACTGTTTTATCCTTTCCAAGACATTAAATTTAATAGGAATGGTATTACAACCTCCACTGCTGCACAAATAAAACTTTTTAGGTATCACAAAAACATATGACAATGACATTTCAGTAGGATTTGTGAGGATACAGAAATCAAACAACAAAAGGTATAGACTACACTTTCAACCAATCAAGAAAGCAGGAAGTGACTCAGGAGAAAATAAAATGAGTTCTAGGTGAACTACCTGCCCAAATTTTTTTTTATCAATACAGGCAACTCAAAGAGACTATTAACATGATATAAAACACTAAGATTTAAAAAAGTTTCAAGCTCATGTTTTATGAATTTTCATATGGATTATCGAGAAAATCATGTTAAAAGCAGGTTGTGCTTCAATACAGAAATCTGTGCAACAAGCATATCACAAAACCAGGATATCAAACCAGTCGATTTACAAATTTTGATCAGTAGATTGGCTTCTAAACCAATAGATTTTGTATTGACATAAATTTTATGTCCTTTAAAGAGGTTGAAAAAAGTTCATCTTTTTGCCACTCTATGATGATGATTCTTTTTATAACATATAATAAGTCTTTAACACAAATGAAGCAAAATCTTAAAATAATAATTAATATGACTTTCTCTATTATTATTTAAATGAAAAAGGAAGAGTTTTTCATATTTTGGGAAGAATAGAAGAATGTCTTCTTGATCAGCATTGTAATGTAGCAATGAAAAAACAACCTTGCTCAGCCTCCAAAAATTAAAATGTAAAATGTAGTTTTCCTACAGCAATCTGTAGTAATACTACATTTTACACAATGAATCTTACGTTTTCCCCCAATAATACCTTATTAGAATGTCCAGATGCATTCATTTCAATATTTCTCTTGCAATATACTTCATTAATCCCTATATGAAAGTTGGTGAAATTGCATTCACAGCAGTGAAAAGAATGATAATTAAAGATAAAATTCAACAAATAAGATAACAGGGGCCCCGAGTGGCCGAGTGGTCTAAAGCACTCTCCATTACAGATCACTGTCATCTCATTTGTCAGTGTGGGTTCGAGTCTAAGATTCGGTAAATGTGGATATGTGTGAAAACTTGCCAGAAGGTGGTTCTTTCTTCGGATTTCCCGGTTTCTTCCTCCACCATTAATACTGGCAGCCATATATAGCCTGTCATGTACTGAAAAATGGAGATAAGCCCCAGAACAACAACAACAAATAAATAAACAAAACAAAATTAAGAAGAGCTCAAGCCTGAAAACTAAATTATGGGGCCTTGACTGCCATTGTATAAAAGCCAGGTGCCTGAGATTATCCATTCCCGTGCATATATACGAGTATAGGGTGATATTCTGCATAGTAATAAATTTCCTCTGTTTATTTTCTTTTGACAAGTACATATATGTGCTGTTTCATGCAATGGCTGAATGCATTAAAAAAAATTGTTTGTGGCAAGTATCACTGGTGCTGATCGTATGTAAGAAAACATAATATTGCTTTTGAATTGTTCATTGCAAATCAGCATCAGATTTAACAAAAGCAGACTTCATATTTGCTAAAAATATAATGCAGTGCAGATCATGTTTTTATAATTATCAAATATTTTGAAAATATTGCTGACATGTTTGGCTAATTTGTCATAAAATGCTATAAAATAAATCGTCATGATATTATGTGCATATGGAACAATTTCATAACTTTTGAATATTCAGGTGATCAGAAATTTTCCACCTACACAATGATTATTCATTTAATTACCTGTATCTCCTTGATTGTTGTTTCTTTTATACATGTATTTCCTAACATAATTCAGACCTGAAGTGTACTTTAACAAACAAAAGCAAAATATATAGCTGTCATGTAGCTAATGTCTACGATTCTGTGTTTTCGTAAAATAACGTTATATTGTAATTTGTGCAAACTGTTGTCTTTGTAAACCCTTGAATACTTTATGCAATAAACATGATATATTCTTAATAAACTAATTGATTTAGCTACTCTTAGGAACCAAAAATAGAAAGAATGCTAAATAAACATGTGACTACCGCCATAACTTACAAAAATTGTACATGAAAATTGATCGATTTTGCTGACCATTTCTTGTATAATTTCTTCGAGATTGCCAGAGATTAAAAGGTTGCATTTCAAGGAAATAAGCAGGTACACAAGTCACTTTGAACCAAAACTTACGCCCAATATAACTGGGTTATTGCCTTAACAGAGGTTGAGATAAGCTGGCAAAAAATAGCATAATAAAGAAGGAAAGAAGGATTTTTTTTCTGGACCAGACCAAAATGATTGACATATGCAGGTTGTCAAAAAACTGAGGTAGAAAAAAGGTGGTTTGACTGTATACACAAGTACCAAATACAGTCAGACATCTTTACTACAACCCATAGCATCATTACTCCATATATCTTTGATGATTTGACTGTCATGAGCACTATAATGAATCATATATGTACATTTGTAAGGTGCTACTTGACATTTGTAAGGTACTACTTGACATGTTTTCTGACAGTTGCCCATGTGATACAAAGTCCACAGAACTCAAGAAATTTAAAAGTTTTTACAGTTAGACACCATATATAAACTCTTGACAGTTTAGTTCAGAGAATAATATTTAATTGTGGCATGATTTCTTTATCAGAAAATAGTGTTATATTATTTCTCTTTACTCAAAATAAATCTACTAGCAGTTTCTAAGATATTATTGTTTCAAGTAAAGAATTCTGCAGGATGCAGTAGAAGCCACTAAACCAATTCAAGATAAATACAGTGACCAAACTTTTTTATTAGTTCGTTCATAGTACTTGTACAGTATGTTAAATGATATCTATAAAAGACCATAATAAATACAACAAATGTGAGAAGGCTTTGTGTGATAGAAATGCACCCTTCCTAAGTTGAAATTGACATTTTCTGATGGTAATATTTTATTAGAGCATTGACAGTGGTCACTGCCTTGACTTCTACAGAATATTTGCTTAAGTCTTTATTAGAGAGAGGTCATTTAAGTTTCTAAAAGGTGACTAAATGCTTTAAAACTGGCTTGCTGACTACTTGTAGTATAAAAATGGACATTATGCCATTTTTTTGATTACTTAAAACAAATTTATCATGTGATGAATCAAAGAACAAAAAATATTCTGGCATGAAAGAACAATTTTGTCCCATAAATTAAATGTACCATCCCTTACAGTAAACATTGTTATGTAAATCTATATTTTTGTAACTCGGGGTACATGATTTTATCATCTTTTTTATTCATGGCTGTCCTTTAATTTAATCTGTTAAAAGCACAATATTGCACAGGATGTATAAACAGATATTTACATTCTGTTGACATTAATAATAATCATAAGACTTCATGGAACATATGGTTTAATTTCTCATTGGCTGATAGGGTTTTGACAGATTAACTTCCCACTGGTTGGGTTAGGTCACATACATAGGAAAGCTTCAGGAAAGCTTTTGACATGGTGAATCATGAAATTCTTTTGAAGAAACTGAAAATTCTACCAATGTGATGAAAGCACAGTTGGATGGTTTACTTCATACTTAAGTGAGAGAACACAACACAACATGTTTATATAAATAATGTTCTGTCTGAACCTGGAACAATTAGATGTGGAGTACAACAAGGATCAATTCTAGCTCCTTTACTATTTATTTTATTTATTAATGACCTACCACTTGTACTAAGGAACTCAATATCATCTATAGATCTCTATGCAGATGACACAACATTGTCAGACATCCAAAACTTAAAGCAAGAACTCAAAATTTTTCTACAGAATGCCCTAAACAAACTGGACAACTGGTGCACATGCAATGACATAGTGGTTAATACTGGAAAAACTAAAATATTACTTATCTCAACATGGAAAGAAGAAAAAAACTTGATAGTGATGAACTGTCTGACATGGAAGGATAAAAGGTTGCAAATGGTCAGTCATGATAGTCTATTTGGTATTTTGGTAGATAATAACCAAACATGGACTGAACATATCAAACATATCAGCAAAAAAGGTCAATTCAAGTTTATATCTTCTCAGTAGGATAAGACCCTTTCTCCCAGAAAGACACCGAAAACTATTTTATAAGAGCTACATACAATCCTATTTAGACTACTGTAATAAAGTATAGGGTAATTCAAATGATAAAATCTTAGCAAAGCTAGCACATCTCCAACAAAGAGCATTTAAGTTAATTTCAACCCCCCAAAAAAGCAAGAAAATTTAGCTGGTCAGTTAAAAATAATACCTATTAAAGACCAAATCTGTTTGAGAAAAGCTAAATTAATGTACAGGATAGCCAATAATAGTGCTTCTGAATATTTACAATCACTATTCAAGTATAGGCTACCTGGAAATACTCCCCACCTACGATCAATGTCTACCAAACATTACAAAATTTCCAAACCAAGTAAGGAATTATTTAGAAGTTTCCAATACTATGGAACTTTGCTTTGGAATAGCATTCCAGTTGAGATTAGAAATGCTCACTCTTATTTCCTTTGTCCAAACCAAGTATATCAAGTGACTTCAGAGATGCAGCAAAAATAAATAAATTCCTGTGAATGAGGGCTTCAAGGTAGATTAGTTCTTAGCTAATTTTGTTACCCTCTTTAAATAAAGCAATAATAATAATAATAAAATAATAATAATAATAGGCAAGTTTGATGCAAAATGAGTAGTGTATTCTGTCACATGGGGTCTATAATGAAATAGTTGCAATAGATGATGTATATAATGAGAGAACTGAGCAATCAATTTCAGTCCAATTTTGGAATCATTTGCATTTCTTTGTGTTCCTGTTGTAAGTCTGCAGGTTTTATATAGTACTTGGATATTATTCAAGAGAAATAACACAAGTTTGGACTGTTCAGAGCAAATATAAAGTGCTCATTTTTTGGGCTATAACATTCTGAAACTGTTATAAAATATTTGAAGGAATTTTGGACAGTGCCAGTTTGACATTATCACAATTCTTCAAGCATCAGTAACATTTCTTGTTTTGTTGTTGTTGTTGGACTTAACACCATTTTTCAGCACACGATAGGCTATTCATGGCGGCCAGTATCAATGGTGGAGGAAGAAACTGGGAAATCACCGGAAAGAACCATGAGAAGCTACTGGCAAGCTTTTGCACATATCCACATTCACTGAATCCTAGACTCAAACCCACGCAGGTGAGATGGCAGTGATCTGTAACATCTTGTTTTAAAATTCATAGGAAACTTTTCATTCATTTAGGATTTCCACAGACCTTTATCAGGATTAGTTTGGATTCACTTCTTCATACTAAGTTCTTCTTACACTTTCATTTGTAACTATGATAAACCGTTTAAGTTTTCCAAAATCTGGTTTTGCTTTATTCTTCTGTTAGTTTATGACAGTAGAGTCCTAGCAACATGTGTATGTGTGCATGTGTATGTGTGCGAGATTTGGAATTTTAATGTTGCTTTAACAATTTTAAAGTCATATCGCAATGACATCTACAGTGTGGCACTTTATAATGATGTCTAGCACAGGGGCATCTTGCCACAGACATGTAGCACCCAGTCACATTATCCTGACACCATGCTGACCAGTCATAACATTAACCTGTTAATGCTGAGCACCTAGCATGGCAGCTGTTAGTACCACTTTTATAAGTCTTATGTTTGACTTAGCCAGGGTTTGAACCCATGACCCCTAGCATCCAAGGCAGACACTCTAATCACTAGGAACCGGAATGATCCAACAACAGGTATTGTATCACTCGTATTAAATTGCCCGCTTCTGCAACAATATGAACCAATGCAAATAATATTAGAACTATTTTCTAAGCACAGTTTTAATTTAAGTAGGTAAATCAAAATGTTTTATTCATCTTTTCAAGAGCAATCACTCTATAAATTCATAATCCTTATTTTTCTTAACGTAAAATTCTAATGGAAATGTATTTATGGATCTTTTTTCAATTACAATTATAAAAAGGTACTTAAATGGTCATTTAAATTATTAAATATACCATTGTAAGGACTTCATATGATAGATATAATTTGATAATAGATCTTCTAACCCAATCTTGCCTTACTTTTCATGCCTTCATGTAAAGAGCTGTATGAAAAAGCAGAGCTGCTCCAAATGAGACTGTTAAGGGAGTTAATCAGGTACAAAAATTGATAAGATAATGCTAATGGCTTGACAAGAATGTGCATTAACAATGCCTCTGCAAAGACAATCACAGGCCAGGAATATGAAAAATACACACTAAGCATGCACATCATCAACTAGTCTGAGCTCTTGTGGAGAGGTACCTTCCAAGCAAAGCTCAGCCTGGTTAAAAACTAGTGTTCAAAAGAAATGTCTATGTGACAATGATCAAGGACCTTAACTAAAATAAATCATGCACAAAACAAACCCTTGTAATGTTGAAAATTAATGCCAAATCTGGTTCAAATCTAATTATCAATCATATGGATGCAAGAGCATTCACAAGGCTGAATGAAAGACAGATCAAGTTCATCTATATGTTCCCTTGATTAAATGGAATGACACAAAATATCATAAAGTCAATCAACTGCAACATGTTCCATCATTCTTGAAACCCCTTCCCTTGTTTACTTCATTAAATCTCCCCATCTTAACATCGAGGCTGAATCTGACTCACTCACCCACTCCTGTATGCTTCAACGAAATCTATAACCAATAATGGGTACCTGTCCTAATAAGAAAAAAATTGAAATTCCAGATTTTATTAATTTACCCCTTAATTATGTTCCAGACTCATCACATTTGCCTTAAATGCTATATGATGGTCTCATTCCTAATCAGTTAATCTTCAACATGGCAAGCACTTTAAATAAAAAAAAGGGTCCATCAACAATGGATGGGTACAGCTCCACCTCTCAACCCTCATTACTTACTTGAATGAGTGGTGGAAATAAAAAAGTGCAACTCTGACAGACTATATGGAAATGTGAACTTGCACAAGATCATTTAAAAAGTACAGTGTGACCCCGCTATAACACGCTCGGTTATAATGTGAATACGGATATAATGCGGTTGTGGCATGGCTCCCAAAATTTCATTTACCTTATTACTAATATTTTTCTTGTAAACAAAAAAAAAAATTAAGTACATAGAGTAAAGTTTTATTATCATGTTGGAAAAGAGATTGATTATAAACTAAAATATAAGACGTTTGTGGTGTGGCTTCCGAAATATCATATACATGTACATGTATTATTCTCGTACACGGAAAACGATTCTTAAAAGTGCACCAAAAAATGTGTAGAAAGTTCATTATCATTTTGTGGAGGAAATCTTGTATGGATTCTAATATAAAATGATCATGGCGTGGCTCCTGAAATTTCATTTATCTTATTACCAGTAATTTTTCGTAAAAAATTTAATTACATAAAGTAACTTATGTAACGTTTTGTAATCATTTTGGAAAATTGATTGCTTATAAATTTGAATATAAGACAGTTGTGGCATTGCTCTCAGAATATTGCATACATGTATTATTCTCATACACATAAAACATTTCTTCTTAAAAGTGCAAAAAAAAAGAATGTGTACAAAGTTTTATTATCATTATTGGGAGGAAATCGTGTATGGATTCTATAATAAAACGATCATAGCATAGCTCCGAAAATTTTTAAATTTAACAAATTTCTTACAGTTTTATGCCAAAATAAACATCAGAAATATGAACATTTGAGAACTTTGATCTTCGTTTTTTGTTGACAGTTGACAACTCATAAGTATTAATGTTCTTATTACTGGTTCATGAGCAATGAAGCCATCAAATCTACTTTGTGTTTGTCTATAATGCATTTTCTATACAATCATTGCTCAAACAATATCCGACATATGTTCTATAAGCTGCATTCACAACTAAGCAATAAACAATACGGCAGTTGATAAATATTCTCACCTAAATTTATAAATTAATTAATTTAAGTACATTGCTCATCATCAAAGTCAACAGACAGGCTAAACTTGTTCAAATTATAGGTCAACGATTTATAAAACGTCAAACAAATGCAAGCACCCAATAGGTGCAAGTGGCTTGATGATGTTGTTTTATGCAGTCAGTTGACCAGTGAATAATGTCGTCCATTCCCTACAAATATCACTCTTTTTTATTGTTGTAGTCAGAAAGCAGCTGAAAATTAGTTTTTCAAACAATACTAAAGTATTACAAATCACGGATGAGAAACCTGTGGGACTAATTAAGAATTAACACATTCAGGTGATGCTCATTATATGCCAATTCCACTTGAATAGTTTTATTTTTAACACTATCTATAATCAAGAAATAATGTTCAATTTATGCCACTGTACTCATGTTTATACCATCATAGGTACCATGACCTATGTTTCTTGCACAGTTCACATACTTATATCAGGAATATCTGAACGCATAATTATGTGTATTTGGACACCAACTTTTTCATTTCGGACTCATAGAATTGCTGACAAAGGAGTCCTTTGTATGCACGTTTCTTTTGCAAAGATAAAAGTTTTGTGGCAGAATAAATATGTTCTACTTACTATGAAAACTGTAAGAATGCTATTTAAGCTGTTTCTGAAGACCTTGATCAAAGGTCGCATTATTGCTTTGACTTTCATGCATGTGTCATTGAAGGAGCCGCTAAAGGTTCTCTTTGAAGGACCAAACAAATACCTGTTTGTTATTGCTGTGGCAACATCAAATTGTAGAAAACTGAGACCAAAATTCCTTAGTACATATCAGTGCTTCAGAAGTAATCACCTTTAAATGAAGTTGCAGCAAAACTATATTTTCTGAGTTTTTTATTTTTTATACCTTTAAAATTGCCATCCAGTGGTTGACTTTAGTCATTTCACATTTCTGCCCTCAGATGTGGTTGATTGTAGCTTAGTCAATTGTATGGCTATTTTGATTATATTACAGCATACAGTATCAAGTCGAGATATCAGCATAAGTGGATTAGGATATAACAATGCACCGTTAGGGTGGTTTGTCATTATGAAATAAGGATTTGTTTATGTAAGAATTGATTCAAGTGCATTTTTATATCCAAGTTTACAGCTTCTTGTCTTGGTGCCTTTGAATTTCTCCACTCCAAACCCAAGACTGTATGTACCGTTTTTATTAACCAAAAATGTTGTCATGAAAAATATCGGAAGATGGTATATTTATCACCAATATGTAAAATAAAAAATTGCAATTTACAATATTGGCTAAGCCCAGTGTGATCACTGTTAGTGATTTCATTTCCAGTTGTTGCCGTATAAATATTGCCTGCAAACTTGAACTAAGACTTGGACAAAATGCAGTTTGCAAATTTATACAAATATTTTGGGTCAAACGGAAAAATGATGAGGATTTCAATCAGATTTAGAACTGTGCTAAAGTTGTTAGAACTGATAGTTCTGATGAAACAATAGACAAGTCTAAGAAAGTATGTGATGTCTGGCTTAATTAGGACTGCAACTTTTGCTGGTGAGACTGCAACTTCTGCTAGTGGAACTCCTATATTTATCAAATTACGAGTCCTGGACTCCTAATTTTAAAATCCTAGTGAGACCTCTGTACATGTGTGCACATCTTATTGCTCGCCTTACCAATTTTGCATAAATAATCATTACATGGAAACTTGGAGGTATAATTTGCCCAAAAACTTCCTAAACCCATTTTATCCTGTTTACCAATTTCCCCTGCAGTGCCCAATTCCTGAGAAGTAATTTTAAATACGTTGTGGAGCATCACACAACAGCAGCAGCAGAATTGCGAATACCTTCACCATGTTTACTAAAAATGTTGTAACACTGTTATTTCTTTTTTTAAAGTATATAAACTCGTATCTCTGAAAAGGTAATAAAATTTGCAAAACAGTGATATATTTTTCATCATTTACCAATGTACATGCTCACAACTGTATTTTGGAATATGACTTGGAAAAAAAACAAAACCAAATTTAAAAAAAAAAACTTGCCATGATGTTCAGTGAATCTTTTCTTCTTGAAGATGGATGAAATGCTCCAAAGAGTATGTGAATAAAATATAGATAATTCTATTTCTAGTATTTTGGTTCAAATTTGAAGTTTATAGCACTATTAGTTCAAAAGTTATAATAATTATTTTACTAAAATTGGACCAAAAAAAACCAACCTGGAACAATTTGTTTACTTCAAATTCTAGAACATGTATTTCAGTGTGCAGTTTCATTTTGTTGGCTTTGCTGGGAAATACTGTCTAAAATAGAGTCTTTCTTTGAATTTTATCATGCTTTCATCAATAGTTATTTGTTTTGGGTATGAAATTTGATGAATATCTCTGGTTTAAATAATCCAGGCACCATCTGATTTTCTTTAATTTATCTGGTCTTTATTCTGGCAGAGGCTTTGTAGCTTGTTCTTCGATGTCATGGAGATGCAAGTATCTCCAAATCAGATCAAATCTGTCAGGAGACATGATTTTTTTGAAGTATATGACAAATATATACTTATTTTGTTGCCAGTATGTCTTGATGGAAGATGAATTATTCCCATGGCAAAACATAAGCCTATATAGGCCTTCACTGTGGAAATAGTGACTGGTAGCCATCTTGGTGATTTTTGGTTGGTTGGATGGGGAGATTATTTTTCTGTGCTCCTGTTCAGTGTAATGGTTTGTTTCATAAAAAAATTTTTTTCCAGATTAAACCATCCCAAAGTAACTCAAAGTAATACTGAGCATTGGCTTCTTCTGGATACTGAACAGTTACCCCTTCTGTCAATTTAAATTGTGGCTGCAATCGAGGTGAAAAATTATCCTGGACCCATTCCTCTTGAAAGCATTTAAAGTCAGCTTTATTCAACGAATCACTGCCTAGAAGTTTATGATGATATGCAGCATCTCTTTCATCAACTTGATTCAATTCTACCCCCCCCATTTAAGTCAATATTATCATCCGAATCATCAACTTCAATGTAGCTATCCTTCCTATCAACATCCATGTTTACATCTCAGTTGTCATGCATCATTTTATCGATCGATTCTCAAGTCCACAATTTTTTCCAACCACATTTTTTAAAAATATTCACTGTGCATGCATGCTCTAATTATTTCCTGTGTTGGTAAAGAAGTACACAAATATCTGTGATGTATAACACGTTTCTAGAGACGCTACACACATACGTAGTAGAGTACAACTGTAGTCATATTCAGGACAAAATGGGTTAATTTACAAGAATCCTAATGGGAAAAATTACTTTGATTTAAGCCATAGCCTCAAAACTCATCTCTGGTGTAAATCGAGCATCACCTGTATATAAATTTAACATCAAAAAGGGGCATAACTCTTGAAAAACTCATCAGAGCAAAATGACAAAGATGTTCATGTTCACAGTATGTTTCAATGTCTGCCAGGTTTCAGACATCATACATCTAAAGCAGTGGGAGTAGTTGCATATACAAGTTAACTACCACACGATTATTTACAGTATGCTGTTATACTTTTACAACAAACCTAAAAGCAAGAGACAGCAGAACAATATCTGCATGTTCACCTCACATCAGTTTCAAAACTAAGGAGTAGTTGACAACATAATCAGTTTGCAAGGATTATAACTCAATCACAATGCATCAAAGCATGACAACAATATGTACACATTTACTTCATGTCAATATTGTCAATGTTTTAATGCAATCCATGCATAAATGCAACAGTAAATACAAACAAGAATTTCAGAATGTATTTCAACAACAAAAGCCATACAATATTACTGAGTAAGTAACATACCTGAGTATGAAGACCAAACAATATGCATGTCAATAATCTCAGCCAAGTTTCAAGACAGTCTAATGAAAGATGCAGGAGTAATCACAGTCAAGAATTGCTAAATATACTATGTATGTGCTTTATGCATGAACAAAACAAAAAGGCATGATCAACAATTGTTATACTACAACCATATTCATGGCATGAGAAAAAATACCTTGCTAGATAGCCTAAATTTGTATTATTTCTTTGCTTGAATTAAGTATTAACAGCACTTTCAACATATTACTTTCTATATCATCAACAGTAAATGAAAGTTAAGGACCTTTAATACAGACACAACAAGGTAGCCAATCTTGGCTGGCATTGGTGAGTATCAAACCAAAAACATTTTGACAACACATTATATACTCCATCAACTAAGCAAATGCAGTTCCCCCATAAACTGCAAATTAAGATAATGCATATTAATGCATAAAATACATATTAAACAAATACATATTAAACAAATACATATTAAACAAATACATATTAAATAAGAATGCAGTATCTCTTCCTTATTTACTGCTGTTTAATGATCTAGTTCATCTTCATAGATCAAGGAAAAACAACTGTATAAAAATGAGAGTATTACTGGAAAATATTACTAGAAACCTTAGTCTATGCATTTTATGGAGTATGCAAAGCAACTGTTTCATCAAATAAATCACCTGCTAAATCAACACTTTTGACTTAACGGCCCCAATTTCACGTCTGAATGACCAAGATGCAATAAACCTTAACAGCAGAGGGTTGATATCCTTCATCTCCAGGAATAATTGAAATATTTATTGGGAAGACTACAGGCAAAATGACAGGCAGCAAACTCATCCCAGACATTTAAAACTGGGAAATGATTTTTCCTGATGAGAGTCTTGCAATTGCTTAACAGAATGTACATATCATTTCCAGAAATCTAAGTGAAATGGAAATAATGATAATAAACCAGGGTGGAGAACATATAAATTTTCAATTTCAAGTTGAAGGGTCTGGCAGCTTCAATATTACAATGTGCAAACATAGTACATACCTTATTCATCACATGCAGTATTTCTCACCCAAAGGGTACATACCTTTTTCATCACATGCAGTATTTCTCACCCAAAGGGTACATACCTTATTCATCACATGCAGTATTTCTCACCCAAAGGGTACATACCTTATTCATCACATGCAGTATTTCTCACCCAAAGGGTACATACCTTATTCATCACATGCAGTATTTCTCACCCAAAGGGTACATACCTTATTCATCACATGCAGTGATTCTCACCCAAAGGGTACATACCTTATTCATCACATGCAGTATTTCTCACCCAAAGGGTACATACCTTATTCATCACATGCAGTGATTCTCACCCAAAGGGTACATACCTTATTCATCACATGCAGTATTTCTCACCCAAAGGGTACATACCTTATTCATCACATGCAGTATTTCTCACCCAAAGGGTACATACCTTATTCATCACATGCAGTGATTCTCACCCAAAGGGTACATACCTTATTCATCACATGCAGTATTTCTCACCCAAAGGGTACATACCTTATTCATCACATGCAGTATTTCTCACCCAAAGGGTACATACCTTATTCATCACATGCAGTATTTCTCACCCAAAGGGTACATACCTTATTCATCACATGCAGTATTTCTCACCCAAAGGGTACATACCTTTTTCATCACATGCAGTATTTCTCACCCAAAGGGTACATACCTTTTTCATCACATGCAGTATTTCTCACCCAAAGGGTACATACCTTATTCATCACATGCAGTATTTCTCACCCAAAGGGTACATACCTTATTCATCACATGCAGTATTTCTCACCCAAAGGGTACATACCTTATTCATCACATGCAGTATTTCTCACCCAAGGGTACATACCTTATTCATCACATGCAGTGATTCTCACCCAAAGGGTACAATCATTATTCATCACATGCAGTGATTCTCACAAAAAATTATACAATCCATATTCATCATACACAGTGATCCTCACACAAAGGGCACAATTGTCATCACACAGTGAATCCAACACAAAGGGTCCAATCCTTATTCGTCAGACATAGTGAATCACACAAGGGGTACAATCTTTATTCATCACACTATGATTCACACACAAAGGACACAATACATATTCATCATACACACTGATCCTCACACAAAGGGCAAAAATGTCATCACACAGTGACTCCAACACAAAGGGTCCAATCCTTATTCATCAGACATAGTGATTCAAACACAATGGGTACAATCCTTATTCATCACACAGTGATTCTCACACAAAGGGTACAATCATTATTCATCACATGTTATTCTCAAATGAAACAACTCTTGTACATCACATGTAGTAATTCTAACACAAAGGGTACAATCATTATTCATCACATGCAGTAATTCTCACATAAAGGGTGCAATCCTTATTCATCACACGCAGTGATTCACACACAAAGGGTATAATTATTATTCATTATAATGATTCCCACACAAGGGGTACAATCATTATTCATCACATGCAGTTATTCTCAAATTAAACAACCCTTGTACATCACATGTAGTAATTCTAACACAAAGGGTACAATACTTGTTCATCACAAGCAGTAATTTTTACACAAAGGGTACAATCCTTATTCATAACATTGATTCTCACACAATGCGTACAATCATTATTCATCATACAGTGATTCTCAAACAAACAATACAATCTTTATTCATGACATGCACTAATTCTCACAGTGTACAATCATTATTCATCACACATTCTCAGACAAAGGGTACAATCATTATTCATCACACACAGTGATTCTCACACAATGGGTACATACTTATTCATTCCACAGTGATTTTCACATAGAAGGGGAATTCAAAACTGGCCACAAGAAATTTTTTCCCACAAGAAAATTTCTTTCAAATTTTGAGGGGGGGGGCACCCCTCAAAATAAGAAAAAGTTTCAATAGACCATTGAACACCACTCCCTCTATAAATCACATCCTGATAACTTGCGAACCCACTTATAATTTGTTTTAACCAGAAAATACCAAAATATTTATTCCTATTTGTTGAACTTGAAGAAAATCATGATCAAAATTGGTAACAGAAACTGATATATCGCTCATTTCATTGTCGATAATGGTAGACAGGACCTGGAAATTTTAATCAACATTATGAAATTTCAACTTTAAAAAGAACACGACATTTGTTACTTTATCTTTCCAAATTGAAATTCTTAGTACACCATAATTAAGGATACTTAATGAAATTTTGATAAATGAAAATGTCACTTACATGTAGTACTTTGATAAATAAATACCAATTAAATAATTTTTTCTGTATCAATTGAAATTTGTGTGTATCCATCATAAATGCAATGTGTCTTGTTGTAATTAAATGTAAAATGTGTCAATCTACCATAACAGCTCTGTCCACAAGTGTTTCTCTGAGAACCTAATTAAGTGCCGACTGTGTTTTGATATCAGACTAGCAGAAATATTTGTTGTATTATTGCAACATGCTAAATAAAAAGTGGGCCTCCTTTTCGATTGTCAGGTTAACTATGTCTTTTCAGTTGAATAAAATAGGTGGAATAAAACTAACAAAATTAAGAGGCATACAAATCCTACATGCTTAAGAACCATTGTTATAAATGTTAATGTGTACATGTCTAATTAAACAAGTTTAAATTAACCTACTCAATTATAATTGTGATTAAAGAGAGCAAGGCAACTAAGTGAAATAAGTACTTCGTAAAATAACGATCTTTGTTTCACAGATACGGATCATTGTGTGGTAAATGAGTTCCAGAGAATTCCTAATTTGCACACAGATATTCTCAAAGATGATAAAAAGTTTCTTTGTTACTTGCAATGAAAACATGGCATCAATATTTTACTAACTGAATAATTCAATAATTGAGTTTTGATGTAGATGATTGTCTCATGAAAGCTGCATTTTTTTAAAAAAAGGAATCTTGTTTGGTAGTGACTCATCAGTTAGTCTGGTTCAAGGATTTGTAGTCTCCTTGTTTCTAGAACATTTAAACAAAACTCCAGGAAGCAGACTAATTACAGACACAAAAAGACATGACAATATACAAATGTTTTTGCATACCATACTAGTTGTTTAAACCAGTTGGAAATGTGTTATCAATCTTTCTGATGTTAGACATTTTTAAAATAAATATGATTTATAGAGAATAACAAACATCTTCATCAGAAAAATTTCTTTATTGATAACTATTCTCAATGTAATTATAATAAAATTCAGTAAACAGCCCAGTTCCGCTCCAACCCCGCAGTTAACTGGATGTCTTTTATCTAGCAGAATTTTGGGAGGTCCCTCGGAAACGCACACTCTCACTGTGTGGTCAATGTTTTTGGACCCTGATGTGCAAGAATTATCGAGGGAGAGGTGTATCTCAATTAATGTATCAAAAGATGTGATAATTAACAATTATAATGTTTTTATCCTTAATTTTTTTTATCTGTTATAAGGTATTAGGATAAGGGCACAAAAATGGAGGCATTATCAAGTAATGAAAACTTTAAGGAAGATAATCCACCATTTTAAAACATCCCCATGTCTAATTAATAGAGAGCTGGGTGACTTGTGAAATTGCCTCAATGATCAAATGCAATAAATATTAAGCAAGCACCTGATTTAAGCACGTTTATCTAAAACTCAAAGCTTACATGATCTCTACAGGTTTTAATATTAATAATAGATTAGTCTCATCATGCTCTCAACAATTGTATGTATGCAATTTTCATGCACCCACTTGTTTCAAAGAAGGGGTCAGTGGGGTCCATAAAATTTTGTCTGCATTAATGCAATAACACATTAAACGATGTATTTAATGTCACATGAAAATGCTAATCCTATTAATATTTTAGAAACTGATCATCCAGGAGGAAAACCATTGCCTAACACATACAAGTGCCATATACCACATTACCTCTTCAGGGATTACAAAATTTGGGTGGTTCTTGTCAGACAAATATTTTCTAATAACATAGCATCCAGATATTTCTGAAACTTGTAATAAAAAAATTCAATGAAAGAATAAAAATTTGTGGCAAATAAAAAATGTATGCATACTTTTTATTAAACATACCAGAAAATATCTACTTTTTTATTATCAATTAGCATGTTGCTTCAGTCTTAGCATTAATTTACCATATGACAACAGTTTATAAAATTATTTATAAAATAATCAAAAACACAAATGATTGTTTTTCTTTCAGAAGACTATACTATAGAATTTCACCCATCACAAGTGTCTGATGTTACTGTTTTTAAAACTTTAATTTTTGGACAGGAAACAGACTTATTACCTTGAAAATGAAATTAAATAAACGACTGGCACTTCTATGACTTGCTCAGGTGCTAACATAGGTGCTGGATGGTGATATCAAAGATTAGTGGCTGTCACTGTTGGATATACATTTTGTTCTGAAAGTCTGATCTGTGCTAACAAAGCCATATTATTAACATGATCCCAGCATTTAAGTGTATTCTGGGCTGATCCCAGCTTAAGCAGACTATGTGCTAGGTTGATCCCAGCATGTTAATATATTCTGGGCTGATCCCATCTTAACTAAATTTATACTAGGCTGATCCAAGCATAAGAGTGTATTTGGGATTGATCCCAGATTCATTGAACAGAGCTAGGCTGATTCCAGCATAAGAGTGTATTTGGGATTGATCCCAGATTCACTGAACAGAGCTAGGCTGATTCCAGCATAAGAGTGTATTTGGGATTGATTCCAGATTCATGGAACAGAGCTAGGCTGATCCCAGCATGAAGCAAATATTCTTATACTTTTCCTATTTATAACTGTGTAAGAAATATATTTAATGGGCATGACCATTATGTTATTAGTATAGCTTATGGCTATCCGATTGGGGAAAATGGCTGATTTAAAGTGCATTCTGGACTGATCCCAGCTTAAATAGACTAAAAAAAATTGTGCTAGGCTGAATCCCAGCTTATTATGGGCTAATCCCATCTTAACTAAATCTATGCTAATTCCTGCAAAGAATGTATTCTGGGCTGATCCCAGATATGTGGACTAAAGCTATGTGCTAGGCTGAATCCCTGCTTGCTAATGTATTATGGGCTGATCCCATCTTAACTAAATCTATGTTAGACTGATTCCTGCATAGAATGTATTCTGAGCTGATCCCAGCACGAAGGAAATATTCTTATTACCTTTTCTATTTAAAACTGTAAAATGAAATTTATTTAGCCAGCATGACCTTTACATTATTATTATTATTATTATTATTATTATTATTATTATTATTATTATTATTAGTAGTAGTAGTAGTAGTAGTAGTAGTAGTAGTAGTAGTAGTAGTAGTAGTAGTAGTATCATATCTTATGAGAGTCCAATTGTGGAAAAATGATTCTAACCCATGATATCCCCATGTGCATGAATAATGTAAGGACATAACCAATGATGAATTCAATAAAAGGTGGTGGCAGACAAATTATTTTTGCTGCCTTTCATGCTAAAGTTCCACAATGCAAATGCCTTAAAAATGTTTCTGCCATGAGTCAGTAAAATCAGTACTAGAGCTGTATGTTCAGCTTACAACGATTGCATTTGCTAAAAAAAATGTTTGATGTTGACCCCAAGATTGAATTGGGTAAGCAAACATTTCATGCATTAAAATAATATATTGTGACTTTTAAAATGATTATCCTTTGTTTGAAATAAATCAATCAAGGGATTAGGAAATATGTGCAAATGAAAAACTAAAACCAAAACCTTAATGCAAATTTTCTACAGCTCAATTATCTTGATCCCATGGTCAAAGACTAAGCAAGTAGCATGTAGAATGAAGTGTCTTAGCTTCATAACACGTTATGATCATTATGTTGAGAATTATAAGAAATATATGCAAATGAAAAACTTCAACAAACAAAATTAACACATTCAATTCTGTCAACCAGTTGAGATGAAAACCTGTATGCCAGACAAATACAAACTTTACAAAGACCAAAGAAACCTTGCACACAAAAAAAAAATGTATTCCTACAGTATATAAGATCAAGTTTTAAAACAACAAATGCCATAAACGAATGAATTTTACACACATTTACACAACTATTTACATCTCTTAAACTTTGTTTCATTTTATTCTTCTGATTTTCAGTATGTTGTAACACAAGCATATATTATATTGTGTACCACATTCACCCTTTGTGCTTTTCAAAATATAATAAGGGTTTAAAAGTATCCAGCATGTGTTAATGTTTACACTGTAAAAATGATGTCACTGTGTCTGCATTTAGGGACTGCTACAATATATTTTCTTTTTATCATAGAAAATATCTTTCACAGTCTGCATTGTTGTGTGGCAAGGTAAGCAGTCATTGAATAACTAATTTCAGATTTGGGAAGTGGATGCCATGGCATACTAATATCCAGCCAGTAGCTATGAAAAATCCTTTTCTGGTAATTTTATTTATACATGCACACACCTGCCAGCATGCAATGATCCTCAAACTCATCTTTAAGTTTTTCATGATCCAGGTGTGGAGCAACTCAAAAACGGAAGTATCACTACTAGTAAAACAAACATAATGTGCAAGGTATTTTGTAAACTGAATCTTCAAGTTGCAGTATTAACTTCTTTGGATTTATCATGGTCTCATTAATACATATTTATATTTTCCCCCCATAAACCCTATGTCATACAATATAAGACCTCAACCTGATATTTATTTTTTGAACGTCAAGGTCTTATTGCCCAATGACAGCACTGTGTAGTGTGTTCCGACATCAATTAACTTCAGAAAAATAAGTGAAATTTTCAGAAATATTTCACATACTTGGCATCCCATATTGGCACTTTTCTATAAATTAAAATAATGTTTTAATCAGACTTGACTTATACTGAAGTCTTTCTCCTAATAAATTCAAATTCACACACAAGTAAATGGACATGTTTTCAAATTCCATTGACCTACATTTCAGTTGGCTGGAATGTGATGGAAGTTGGGAATACGGAAAAAATTGGCTAAAAGGATCACAAGAATCTTGAACTATATGAAGCTATCTAAATACTTTCTTCAATATTAATATATTTTTATTCATTTTGTTAAAGAAGGATAATTCCACTTAATCCAATTTCGACATTGCTTTCCAAAGCATATTAGAGTCATCCATGTTGATTTTGCGAAGCTTAAAAATATTCTGGATCGCACTTGATTTTTATCAAAATTAGGTCCAGACTCCCAGGATTAACCAAAAAACCCGTCAAAAAATTATGAATTTTTTATAAAAAAAAACATACAAAATGGTTGTTTGGCTGTACACTGATGAAATAAAAAAACCACAAATTTTGGGTAATCCACACAACTTGACAGGTATGAACATTGTTGATGCTGACAATGATATTGACACTGACAATGATAATGCCATGTTTCACTTCCCACCAATGTGGTGGCACAACAAAAATATTTATATACTTGAACATTGTACATTACATGGAATCGTTGTATTCTTAGAAAAATGGAGATTAAAAATTCCTGCAGTCTTAAAAACAAAAATTCCTGCAGTAAATACAAGACACTTCTCAAAAGACTTCAGAACATTTGAATCCCTGATGCCCACCAATGTTCAATACAAAAATTCATTGTTGTTGCATGGAACAATGCACTCACATAATGTACTGGCAGATCAAGGTACAGTATATGCTGTTTGCAAATGGTGCATCAGCACTGTACATGTATAAATATATTACTTAAAAAGGAGTGTAACAAATAAGTTTTCAAAACCCATAAGCTTAAAAATGAACAACAATACCAAAATTATGAATATGCTCTTGTGTGTGTGTGTGTGTGTGTGTGTGTGTGTGTGTGTGAGTGTGCATGTGTGTGTGTGAATCTTTGCAACCTTGACCATACCCTTTCATCATATTCAGTCTAAAATTGTAAAAAGTGCACAAAAATAGCCATCTAAATGTTTTGCAAATCTTTTCCCATGTTCTGTAAACAAAGTCAATCAGATGCAGGAAGTTATTACTCAAGTGGTGTAGGAAGCTTCTCATGATCCAGATTATTCCAGCATATTTAAAGCTCTTATACAATTGAAAAGAATTGAATTTCACATTTTCACAAAGAATTCTGGCAATGAAGGTGATAATTGATGAAAATAAAAATGCAATTACTAGTACTATGAATTTCCAAAGAATAGGAATCAAGCATATTTATATTAATGACAATGAGAATGTGGACTTCTCTATGCAACTGATACCAGTATTGGTCTTAGCCAAATAAGCTGTAGTTTGGCCAATCGAGTGTAAAGGATGCACAAGAAAATGTAACACAATCACACTGCTTATATCCTGATTAAAGAGACTGGCTTGACAATTATTAAATGTGAAAATAAGATTTTAATTTTTTAATTATGCAGTAATTTAAAAGAAAACATGAAAGAGTAATAATAATATATTCCTTAAAGAGAATATATTCTGGCTTTACTTAAAGAGGGTGACAAAATAGATGCATGAAAAGAATCTCATGGCTCTCTCCCTATTTACATACAGAGGACATGTAATTAGTTGCACACACAATAATGATGTAAAAAGCAAAAAAAAAAAAAAACCAATCCAAAAATATTGAGAAAAAGTTACATGTATATATTGAAACAAACTTTTGTAACAACATTCTTCAACAAGGTACATTGTATGGATACAATACAAATAATAGTGGAAATAGTGAACGGTTTGAGAATTTACACACCCCTCAAATGTTAGTATTGTTAATTCTGATGTATCTTCTACTATATAAATTTGTTTACAATGAATGAAAACATGTGATAATAACCACACAATAATTTAGAACTACTAATTAAAGGGAACAATGCAAATGTCCAAATTTCTACCAACAATTTGTTTCAAAATTTGTCAGCTGCAAAATCAGAAGCACAAGCAAGGGCAGGAGTTACCAAGGGAAATCTGAAAAATCAAGGAATGGACAAAAGCAGTGAAAAGTGTGGGTGGGGGTGAAGTAAACAATTTAGTACTCCATTAATAACCAATTTATGAATAATTGTTAATAAATAGCTTTTATTAATGAAGTTCTACACTGTTTTTGTATAAATAACTTTAAAATGTTCGATACATACAAAATCTCTAAAATATTGATTAAAACCTTACTAAAAGTGGTTTCATCAAAACATTACATGTGCACCAATGAAAACATTCTGTATCCTATCACCACATTTTGTATATGAATATGGGCATTTTGTTGATTCAGACTAAAACAAGATTCTTGATTTCAAAAAGTGATATTCAAAGCTTGATTTTCAAAAAATCATATCAGTTGTTTATTATTATTATTATTATTATTATTATTATTATTATTATTATTATTATTATTATTATTATTATTATTTTTATTATTATTATTACATATTTAAAAAATTCACTGTATTTTTTGCACATTCAATTAGCATAGGAGAGAAATAAGTCTGTGGACTGGAAATGTTCCACCAGTGACAATGGAATGTGTTGATGCTTGGCAGAGTAATAGGTTTTGTTGTCAACACATTAGAAAAACCATCCAGAACCAGTCTACTGGTGACTGGAAATGTTCCACTAGTACAATGACCAGTGTGCTTATGCTTGAAAGATATATAGGATTAGAACTGTTAAAGAACAGCAAAGGTGTACACAGCAAGCTGTTAATTGATTACCTAATTATTGGAAATTGGGGTGATGTTTTTTGAGGGGTTACAAGCAATAAAGGGATTAATGGTAGTCCAAGATGTCTTCTGAGCCTTTCATCACACTCAACTCAACTTTAAAATGGCAGGACAGAAAATACAAAACTTTTTTTCACTATTATGAGAGATGTGTAGAACAGATCACAGGACACATAGCCACACTGTGAATTTTGTAATTTTACTTGTTTGTTTTTTAATTGATGATTAATTTCTTTATGTCTTCTTTAATGTCTTCATTAATACATTAACATAAACAAAACATCGGATGAGATGTTTTCATACTTTGAAAATAGTTTCATTGTATTTACATACTCATTAAAAAAAATATTAGAGATTGAAACAAAAATTTTACTTCTATTTTACTACTTTTATCAAACTGAATAATCTCATTGAAAAGTTTGTTTTACAGCCTCTATAATATCATGGTTATCCATTTGTTTAAAAATTTTCCTGTCACACAAATCTATTAAAAGAACCTAAGTTATTTGCACATTTATTTTATATTTACGAAAGGGCTTCAGCTACTAAGCAATTTCCCCTTTTCCTGTGAAGCCATAAACTTACTGGGATAAAAAAAATAGTAAAAATTAAGAAATACAGAATATAATGATTTTAATATATTTTTGCACAAGTCTTATGACTAATTTATTTGACATGACAAAAAGGAAGCCAAGCCAATTTTCCCTTTGAAAATCAACTGCAAATTACACTCCAAATTTATTTTAAATTTCTGTATTGACTTTTCATCTTGTGACTTTTTGTCCTAGATGTATGTTTAGTTTTAACTTTGTCCTAAGCGTATTTGTAACTTTATTTCTATGCATGACCAACATTTTTTCCAATGCATCTTGCAACATTTTTTCTTATGCATTTGCAAAATTTTCTCCCATGTATTTGCAACATTTTTGCTTATGCATTTGCAACAGTTTCTCCTATGCATTTGAAACATTTTTACCAATGCATCTTGCAACATTTTCTCCCAGGAATTTGCAACTTTTTTCTGATGCATCTTGCAACATTACAAATTCCAAAATATGACTGACATTTTGTTCTACCTGTGTATCAATACCATGACAATTAAAATTATTAAGTTTCTTTCCTGTGACCTTCCAGGGATTTGCAAAGTTTCTGAAAGTCAGATGACTGTAATCTTTAATTTGCCTTGGGAAATTTAAACTTTCCCAAAAATGGTCAGGTAGAAAATTGTTTTGGAACAGCTAGATTTCCCACGATAACGGAAACTTTTTGCACATTTAGCAGCCTTACTTTTTCTCTAAGATGGGTTCATTAGAGCTAAAAATTTCATCCAATTTCATTTCTTGCCTAAATAAGATGGCAGATTCATTTCCTCAACTACATCAAGAATAATGAAAGCTCGACTCTGTAATGATTTATTTATACCCACAATTGAAAAGATTTGTGAACATGGATTTTATCAACATGCTTCACAATTATCATTTAGTCACCTTAAAATCACAAACAAGCATCAAAATATTTGACAAGCTGACTTCTGATATTGAGAAAACCATTTAATGTTTGCCAAGCTGCATTTATGACTATTGCTCTTCTGTTAATTAAAACACAAACAACAGATCATACACACTGTATGTGGGTGTTACATTTTGAGCAGATCAATGTTTTGAATGAAATCTTAGTGATGAATGTTAGTGACAAGTGTCATCAATTTCAAAACACACCTGTCAATGAAATCTCACATGTTATATTGTTAATTAATGCTAACTCTTCAGAAAATTTTACAATGTCATCATGGATGCCACACAATGAACTTAAAGACACTAAAAAATTCAATTGGATATTATTTTTAAAAAGATCTTTCTGTGAACTATAAGACAAACAACTCTTCCTTTTACATGATGATTATATACTGACTTGCTAATTATCATTGCAACATTTTCAATTAGAATCCAAATCTGATTCATGTTTCAAATTTACTGTTTTTTTATAATATGAAGAGAATACATAATATGGTTGTTGTAGGGTTTAATGCCATTTTTTCAGCACAAGATAGGCTATACATGGCAGCCAATATAACTGGAGGAGGAAAAACCATGGAAATCCTAGGGAAGAACCACCAACCCACAAGAAGCTACTGGCAATCTTTCTCACATACCCACATTTGCCAAGCCTAAGACTCGAACCCACTCAGAGGTGAGATGGCAGTGATCCAGAATGAAATGCACTCTAGACCACTTGACCCATGCAATATGGTAAAAATGTACTTGTTTTATTTTCGGTCCCCATAAAACATGCAAAATTAATGCAAATAAAAAAAATCTATCTGTTTAGAAGTCAATTGACTACAGTGTTCCCTCACTTATTGCAGGTGTTCCATTCCAGGCCCACCCGCGATAAGCGAATTTCTGCAAAGTAGGGACACTACTTATTTTAGTAGTTATACATTATTTTTAGTCTTTATAAACCTTCCCCACATTCTTATACATAACCCTGTATACAATCTCATATCGGCAGGTAGCATCTCAAGCAGGTGCAAGTCCATTTCGTTTTTGGTGTGTATTCATCTGCTGAATAAATACGTTATTTACTGTAAATGGTAATTTTTATGATTTATGATATTTTTTTAAATGTTAGAATTAATACCTTAAAAATATTGTTATATATTTTAAAACCAGCGATAAATGAACCGTGAATTAGCGAGGGAACACTGTAATCAAAAGTTGTATAATCTACTAGTTATGTCACATGTACGAGATGGGAGTTAGACTTCAAGAGCAGCAGCAAGGGGAAGCATTTTGTACTTAACACATTGCAAATACTCTAAACACCATATTAAGATGAGTCTTTCTGGAGTGTACAACAGCTGTTATCATAGAAACACCACCATAATGACAATGCACAGATGCAAATATCAGTCACAAAAAAGCTAACATTTAAACCATTCCATGTCTGAACTCTCACACATCAACACTGATGTGAAGAGATCATTTTCTATACTGTGAAACTTTTAACAAACAAGTTTGAACAACACTATCCAATCTCTGGTCCATGCAAAGAGGAGTGTCAATGACACTTACATTTACATTCAAAACCCCACAGAAAACTGTTGTAAGCAAAGACTGTTAAGACTTTATTCCACTATCAAATACATTTTAAAAACAGAAAATTGTTGGTTTGAGGGGTAGGGTTCATGTCTGTGTGGTTGTGATAATGAGTGTGTGTACATGATCTGTATTTATGTGGTGATGATATCTGGCAATGCTAAGTGACTACCCATTCAATTGGGGAGGGGGGTGCAGGGCCAGTGATAAAATGTTCAGCCCACACAGCTTGCAACAAATTCTTGCAAAGATTTGTAGAAAGATAGAACTACACCACTTCCTAGATAACTAGTTATCAGATAAATTGTGAACCCACTTGCAACACATGGGCAGGCATGGATCCCAATTTGTTCTTGAAAATGCCAAAAGAAATGACCCTTATTTGTTAAACAAGAAGAAAACCACAATCAAAAAGTTGGTTAATGGACCCCTGATATATTGCTTGCTTTTTAAATCAAAAATGGCTTTGTGTTTAGAAATATAAATCAACGTCATGAAATTTTCAACTTATAACAAAACAACCTATATTTTGTAACATTTTCTATACAAATTAATTTCTCAGAACACTATAAATAACATTCTTTGATAGAATTTCAACGAGTGAAAATGTCTCTGACATCTACTAGTGTCTAGACTTTAATAAATAGCAATAAAATAACTGATACAGTTATACTTCAGTCATATATTTTAATTTGATTTCAGCATAATCAATTGATCCCTCTTGTATTTAAACTTGAAAAATTTAAATCTACTGTCACAGTTATCTCTGTTTTCATTCCTATGAGAACTTAAAACAACTGCCAACTGTATTTTGATCTACATTTTGCAGATTGATCTTCTGTATTATATTCAAGACGAGACTGGATAGTATTATACCTTAGTTATGTCTTTTATATCAATTCTAATAAACAGAATGGAACAAACACAAGAGGTTAAAATGAATGCAAATCCTTTCTGTGTCAGAGTTAGCAGTCATGGTTATGTCAGGTCAACCAATTTCAATGAACAACTTATAAACATTATTATGTAAGTAATATAATTAAGCAATTCTGTAAGTAACAATTAAACTACCTTAAATTAATCTACTCATTCAGAAATGTGATCAAGAATTGATACCGTTTGTTTTGATGAAGTAAGTTCCAAACTGTATACTGAATTTAAAAGTCCTAAACTGGCACTCAGAGGTTGTGCAAGGATAGGTAGAAGTTGCAATGAAATTACAACATCGGTATTTCAATACAAAATGTTTTAAAACTTTAGTTTCACTATGGATAAGTGGATTTTTTTCTCATGAAACCAATGTCTCTACATTTTAACAATAGGTCTATTTTATTGTACAAAATCTGTGAATACAGTAAAACCTGTAATGAGAGCCCACCGGGCCTTCTGCAAACAAAAAACAGTCTACCAAGACAGGTGGTATTTCATAGGTTTGTACAAAAATGTTTCCAAGGTCCAGTTTCAGAACAATTTCAAGAAAAACAACCACAATCACTTTACATATATTTTATTTTTTTAGTAGTTGTTGCTACAATATTGTATGCATTCATCTAAATAAATTATAATATAATATTGTAATAAAGATATACTTCTATCATTAAAAACAAAATCACATTTACATCTTAAGATCACATATTTTAGCACATGAAATTGTTTCTGAATTTATTTACTTATTTTCCTTTATAATAAATTTGTTTTACCAACATTTAAACCACTTTTTTTGTGAGTGGTCTGCACTTTTTCACTTCTTTCAGTTACAATAATTATTTTCTCCAGCATTAAAATTTGTCTCTTTTTAGTTGGAGGTTCATCCATTGTTATTAAAATTCTAGGTGTTAAAATTATTAGTGCTCAGTTGTAATATCGAATGTAAAGATGGTGGCTGTGGGAAAATATAAAAAATCTATACATGTGCATTGCATATCTAACAATTAATATGAAAAAAAAAACCAAACAATTATCTTATCCAGAAACAGGACCATTTACGAAGTGACAAAACTCGACAGCTTCATTAAAAGGTGACATACAGGGAATAACTCTGTAAGCAAAGTGTGTAACCCAGTTTCAGCAACTTGAATAGATGACAGCTTTGTGATTGGGTGTCATCACTTAAATACCAATAAAGAATAGAATATATGTAGTGATTGTGGTTGTTTTTCTTGAAATTGTCCTGAAACTGGACCTTGGAAACATTTTTGTACAAACCTGCTATGAAAGACCACCTGTCTTGAGAGAATACAGTAAAATCTGTTATGAGAGCCCACCCCTTCTGCCAACAAAAAGCAGTCTCTTGCCCCTATATGAATAATGGAGAACAACACGTAGCATAAGGAGCAGGGAACCAGGCTAGGAAAAAAATTTACATATACTTTAGTCGGGTTTATAACAAAAATTGTAAATCACTATAATCCTATAGCTAAAGAAATTCAGTTTTCGATAGTCAGCCTATTTGTAATTTTTTATTTTAATATTAAAAATTTTATGAATGGTCATTTTTACAGGGATTAAAAAAAAGGTTGGTAGAGTTTATCATTTTTTTGTGATGTAGTCATTCATAGCTGTGTTGAAATGCATATTTTGCTAATAAAGTTTGGCTGCATTCAGCAAGTGGTCGCTCATAGAGCATTTATATACGTAATAAAATTGATTCATGCATTACAATTGTGGTCATACATGATAAGTGGTCGCTCATGACAGGTTCTACTGTAATACACAATGTTTGACAGGTACATGCAATGAGGCGCACATGTACCAAGATGTATTGAAACCTGGAGTTACATTTTGCCTGATTTTTTTTTTTTAGAGATTAGTTATCTTGAAAATAAAACAATTTATACCAAAGAGGGAATAATTTCATGACAAAAAGCTGTTTACCATTATTGACAATCATTCCAAAAGTGATCATAACATGAGTATTCAGCCACTAAACAGTGCCACAACCCACCACTACCACCAGTCTTTTGACATCAAGCAGGAATGGCAACCACTTCATTTTTCAGGGTTCTATTGCTTCCTTGCTTATATTGCTGGCTATGTTGTTGGACCCATTTGTGTACAAGTTATCAAGGGAATGGTATAATTAGATACTATTTGAAAAAAAAAATTTATCTTGCAGCAACAAAATAATATTCTGGGTCAGAAGAAAATCAACCATCTCAAATTAAATATAGAAACCTGTCACAGACTATGTTGTCAATGCATATAAGGAGTTTCTCAATTACATTACACCACTTTTTTCGAGTCACACACACACACACACACACACAAACAAACTCTTGGAACTTAAAAACACTTTTCAAGTCAAAACAATAATATCAACATTTTTATTATAATTTTAGAACAGGAAAGGCCAGGTATTTCTCTACTCACCTTTATCTCAATGACACTAGTTACATAGTTCCTGAAACTTCATCTACTACATGAGCATGTGATCAAGGGGTGATAACAAAAATGAAAAATTGGTATAACTTTATATGAAAATGATATAAAATATAGCTAAATTATTAATACCAGGAATTCCAAAATAAAAATGGTTCATGCCACAAATTTTTCCCACAAAATTAATAGGGTGGCCACATTATAATTTCTGAAATTTATTATAAATTATTCAAACGGGGATATAAACAACAGTAAAAGAAAACACTAACATAATAAAGTATTAAATGCACCCAAAAATGCCATTTTTGGATCTAGATCTCCTGCCCAAGTGTTAATAATACCCATACTTGATTCATTTTTTTCTCTCAAAACTATTTACTTACAAAACATTTTTCTTCAAAACACTACTGTGGAATCTCACCTAACAATAGTATTTTATTCCACTCTACTTCGCAAGAAAATTAACTCCTAACTGAAAACATTTAAAATTACTATCTTGAAAATAGGCAACACCTAACTAATGAACATTCAAGTAATGTTTCATGGTTATGCTTTATTCAATCAGTTCTTGAAATAGGTCTTGGAGTACAACAGAAGTTACTTGTTGTTGCTGGTATCTTTTAGTCTTAATCAGGGCCTAGGATTCAAGTTTTGTTTGAAATGTTAGACATACCAAGATACACTAAGGTTCAAAACCACATGGTGTAAGAAACTGATGTAATATTTAATAAAGACACTGGGGAAATTATTCAATCACAAGGCTTTTTGACAGTGCAGATGACAAGTTTCCATATATTTTTTGCCATGTGCTTTGTGTCTTTATAGTGATGAAACAACTGATAAAGCATAGCCACCATGATCATTTACCAATAGGATCCAGAAATTGATTATTACCTAATGTTAAGAAATTCATAAACATTGGTTCAGGTACAATGTCAAGATCTGAAATACAGAAATCACTTTTATTAATGTATTTACAGGTACCCTGACCTTCGACCATTTGACCCCCAAAAGGGATAGACTTTCTTTTTTCCTGATGAGCAAGCCAACCAGAGTCCAAGCATGTGACTCCAAAACACCAACCTATTATGTTATGACAGCTGGAAATTGAAGTTACTGCAACTCTCATCAGCGTAAGACTGCATGTCAAATCTGACTGAAATCTAACAATCTTTGTTAAAGTAAGGCTGCAGAAACTAAAAACAATTAAAGTTAAAACTCTTCTGAATGAAAGAATGCAAAAATGAAACTCCTATGAAATCTCATCAACATAAAACTACAGATCAAATATAGCCAAAATGTAAATCCCTGTTAAAAGAAATCTTGCTGCAATCAGATTATTCTTAGACTGATGGGCACGGTTTTACAGCTTATCAGACTTTGAAGACCATAAACTAATTAAATGTATGGCCTTTGAATATCTGTAGATCACAATGGTTCTCCATAAATAATGTTGAATGCCAGACAACTTAACCACGACACAATTCTGAACAATTATAGGTCAATACAACAGGTGCAATCAAAAACACACAAATTTTCCAATAGTTTCAAACAGCTGCCATCTCAAAATCACCTCAAATTGGCTGGAATAGGTCTGTTAAATTGGCAACAAAATTGGTATCTTTTAAAAAAGTATGAAGGTTTGCCTGCAACTTATTCAAATACTAAACTCTATATAACATGATATTCCATGCTTAAATTTATGTCTGAAATTTATCAGTGCAACTTGGGTGTTCAAGTGATAATACCTGAATAATGATACAAGAATAAAAAATTGTCAGACATGAAATGCAATAAATCCTGCACTCATTACTTCACACAACCTATTTATCCAATGTCTACAACAAGCATTCTTAAGGTACATTTCTTGTGCTAAAATATGCCTAATTAAATCTATCAGCCTGGAGGGACTTTCTAAAACTTTGGCATTTGATCTTGGTCTGTCAAGAAAACGATCACCTGGGAATAAAACTATCTATGAATTCTCTCTTTTAACAATGTCTACATTTGGGATGGATTTTCTGTAAACTAATAGAAAAATTAATTTTTAACCAAAAGTGAGGGAACCACAGTACCTTGTAATCCAAGGTTTGTATGTTTGAATAATTAGAAACCATTCTTTTGGCCACAGCAATGGAAGTCCGTCAAGGAACTCTTTCCTGTAATGATAAGGCATAATTTATCATTCATTGGCTATTATCAAAAGCAACTGACTGTCAGTTTATCATCTGACTACCTATAAACAGTGTCTTTCAATACAGGTGATGCTCAATGTACACCAATTCAATTTATATACTTTCAATGAAATACCATTTAAAATAATAAAGAAATAACATTAAATTTCTGCCACTATGCTTGTTTTTATGCCATCGCTTGCACTATGTATACAAGATTCACATAGCTGTAAAACATTGACATTCTTAATGCATTTTGACCTATATCATGACCTGGTAATTGGAACCATGTGCCTTTGCCAAGGATAGACACACCAAGGCAGCTGATTTAGACTGGCCTGGGTAAAGTACCCATGGTTTATGAATCATATGCTCTACCAATACTGCTATCCTAGCCTCGCCCATTTGAATTTGATAAATTAGGAAACTAATTCAACACTGAAGTATCACTATGCTACCCAAGGGTCATCAATACACTTCAATCTATGACATATTCATATAGGTAAAACAGTATATATTGCTCCATTATAGGATTAAATGCTGGAGAAAGAAACTGACCCAATCAGATTGTTATATTTTCAAGTTAGATGACTACAACAGGAGAAAGAAACTGATCCAATCAGATTGGTTGTTATGTTTGCAAGGTAAATGATTGAGAAGGAGAAAGAAACTGATCCAACCAGATTGTTTGTTATATTTACAAGGTAGATTTTTTAAAAATCATTGTAGCCTGCATATACAACATATTGCCAATTTAAACAGTTCAGTCAATTCTTTCTTCTGTGCCAATGCAATTTAGACATCATGAAAGCTTAACTGAATATCTGACATCTGTAACAAGTCATTTCATTGGTCAGTTACTTTTGTTTTCTCTTTAGACTTATTGCACATGCCAAGGTTACATGCATAACAATACATCTCAATGATCTTTAGCTAGCAAAGTAGAACTCTACATGGATAGATCATGCCTGTACCACAATTTAAATCAAAACTCTCTCTGTATGCAAACAACAAAGAGCATAATCTGCCATAGCATAATATAACCACATCTCAAGAAATGTGCTGTTTGTTTTTCTGATTATTCAAAAATAAACTGCATAGACCCAGATCCATGATGCATAATGCAAAAGCAGATTCGAGTCCGTGCAGTGTGCAGCTGGACTCAACTTACAAGTGAATATACATATATAGTAATTAATCTAATTCAAGTTTACTGTATATAATTTTTATCACTTATTTCTTTTTCATATTCCCCATCAATCCACTTGCAGCTAAAAACATTAGAATAGACAGGTGCAGTTTACAAAATGGGGACCAGAGACTCCAAATAATTCCCCCAATATCACTCATTTCCTTTTAATATGCATATGACATTCCCAGTCGTCACTTGAAAAACAAAATTTTAGCAGGGATGGGGAGTTTGGTTTCAGATTAGAAAACTTATATAGTGCTTACATAGTGACAGGTTGAACTATAACACAGTTGTGTTAACACATGATTTATATTTTATAACTTTATTATTTATTATTTATTATTTTAAGGTATGGCTTACGTTGCATACACGCTGAGCCCAAAATTTTTTGCCTGCCACTTTTTATATATATTTCATTACTAGCTGTACATCCATACGCACTTAATATTTTGTTAGTATCATTACCAAAACAAAATCAACTTTACCCTTTATTCAGAAATATTTTATGATTAACTTCATAATACCTAGTTAGCAGGTAACAAAAATAATGTCCGGGATCCCTGCTCTTGATACACCAGTCAACACTTTCTGTAAATGTCAATACAAGTGAGACATCTTTGCATGAGGTCAAAGGTCACTTAGGGTATAAATATGTCACATTCAACATTAAAATTTGTAAAACAAAATCCATTTGTTCAGGTTGGAGGTACAGTTGATGTAACTATTATAACCCTGAGTGGCCGAGTGGTCTAAAGTGCTGACCATTATGGATCACTGCCATCTCACCTCTATCTGTGAGTTTGAGTCCAGGCTTGGCTAATGTGGTTAAGTGATAAAGACAGCAAGTAGCTTCTCGTGGTCAGTGGTTCTTCCAAGGGTTTTCCAGAGTTCTTCCTCCACCATAAATACTGGCTGCCATGTAACTTGTGCTGAAAAATGGCCTTAAACCCTATAACAACAACTATTATATCACTCCTATAATCTTAAATATTTATTGTTATTTCAAATATCTTTTTAAAAAATGGTTAAAGAAAGGAAAAATGTTTACCTCAAATAACCTATGACATTTGGAACCTTGCAATGCATAAAAAAGCAAGATTGTTTGTTAGCTGGGACCAAATATCTGCTCCCATATAGCTGTATTTACAGTCTACTGTCAGATGCTAGTGTTTGTTGTTGTTGTAGGGTTTAATGTCATTTTTCAACACAAGATAGGCTATACATTGTGGCCAGTATAAATGGTGGAGGCAAAACCTGGGAAAACCCAGAAAAGAACTATCGATCCATGAGAAGCTACTGGCAAGCTTTCTCACATACCTACAGTGGCTAAATCCAAAACTCAACCCACACAGACATATACATCTCCACACTGGCTGAGCCAAGACTTGAACCACACACTGACAAAGATGAGATGGTAGTAATCAACACTGGTGATGAGATGGTAGTGATCCACAATGGTGAACCTGCTAGTGTTGAAAAGAGACTGTGACAAGTATTTCAGAAAACTGCTCATAAATATTATTATTATGGGGCCCCGAGTGGCTGAGTTGTCTAAAGCGCTGTCCATTATGGATCACTGCCATCTCACCTCTGTCTGCGTGGGTTCGAGTCTAGGATTCAGCGAATGTGGATATGTGAGAAAGCTTGCCAGTAGCTTCTCGTGGGTCGATGGTTCTTTCCGGTGTTATCCTGGTTTCTTCCTCCACCATTAATACTGGCCGCCATGAATAGCCTATCATGTGCTGAAAAATGGCATTTAGCCCAAAAATAACAATAACATGAATATTATTATATATGTTCATGTGCTACTGTGATAATAAAGACAGTTTAACATAAAATGTGGTAATTATTTTTATTCATCTACATAAAAGATTAAAATCACTGTTTTAGCAGTGCAAGTAAAACTATGGATGTTTGGAACAAACTTGTGTATTCCGATTTCTAGCCTGTAAAAACTCTTGCTGGTTAGAAAAGTAATTTAATTTGAAATATCCTACTGTTGCATGTGATGTGTCTGTCTGAACGGTTATGTCATGATCAACAACTTGCTTTGTCATTATACTTCCAGTAAATTAATTAGTAAGATGTGCATTGTGGCTATTTTATATAGTGTTTGAATAAAGAAAATGTAAAACTTTTATATACTCAACATTTGACAAATTTATGAATATACAGACAAACCATCCATGTCTTTCTGCTTTTACCATTATGCAAGTAAAATTGTGGGTTCTAGTTTTACTGAAAACACAAATAGTTGTACACAATATTCATTTTGCACATGGTACACTTCCTCTCCTGTTGTTAGAAACCATCTTGGAGCCAATCAGAGGCTGTTCACAGTTGATCAGGATGCTTGCTACAATTGTTTGTCAAGATGTTCCGTTACTGTTACATTAACTGAAGTGACGTGATATGTGACAAAATAGGATAATTCTTTAAAAGTGAATAGACTTAACATCTTTATTTACAAATATGTGATGACCATTAAGATTAAAGATTTCAGTGAGGGTACACCAGTATTTTCTCTATACTCTTGATATGGTTGCTTATGGCTTACATCAAAAGCAACCTCACTTCATATTTAAATTGAAGTGTTCCTCCATGTTATTTTGTTGCGCAAACCACTGTAATGTTAATAAAATGAAATTGTATACCAATTTATCTTATGCCTTAAAATATATTAATATTCAGATTTGGTCGTTTAGCAGCACAATCATTTTTATTTCAGACCAACCTGTGTGCAAATCCCATCACTTTGATTTTAACTTCACTCATTAAATTTGATTACCATTTAGTTAATCTTGTTTATTGTTATTTAAGAAGGTTAGCTCTCACATGTACCTAATGAAACTAAAATATGATGTAATTTACCCATTGTGCCATCAGCTATATTGTTTTCAGACAAGCACATGATGCAGCAAAATTTATTGTTGCTTTCATCTTTATCTAAGTTAAAACTTTGTTGTCCAAGAAGAACTTTTAAACAATGTTTGTGAGTGACTGTTCCTGCCTGTATGCATTATTTTAAGAAAATAAAAATAATAATAAAAATAATGATAACAATTCTTGTTTTTGCTTGCACAATTTGATTGTTGTACAATACAGTTATAAATCTTTGGCAGAGCATTATAAAAATATACTACATTTTAAAAATAAAAGCTGTGCCCATTTTAAATACCGTAGAAGAAACTAATTCTTTTAAATTTGATCTTAAACACCCTACACCCTAAATCCCATGATAATAACTTACAGTAAAAGGTGTTTTCCCTTTACAAAGCACAAGCTATTTCATCATTTAACTCCTTTATATCACAGAAATAATACAAAGTCTCATGGGTTGGACTCACAAAAAGACTACAAGTTCACATCTCCTTTAACATGCTTTTTAAAAATTTCAAATAAACAATAAATATCTTGACTGAAATTCAGTAGGATGCACATTATTTCATAAACTGGATGTGGATGTATGAATTTAGTCAAAAAGAATTACTGATGTATTTTTATTATTAAAAGTGAAAATAAGTCAACTTTTAAATATGTTGAAAGGACAATAAAACAATAAAATCCACAAAATATTTGACAAGTCTGAAATGGATCTTAAATATAAATTTGTATACATAATGTACATTAAATCTCAAGAATAAATGCAAAAATAGTGTTTAAGGCAAGTGCAATTTTTTTTTATCAGCCTTGCATAATAACTTCTTAGACAGCAAGAAAAGTAGTTACAAAAGCTATCCAATTCATTACTGCATATTAATTTATTATAAGATAATTTGTGTTATTCATCTTCACTATGTTCAGTATTTTATAATTTAAATAATGGTACTGGCCTGCAATATTGTTATCTGTTTAAAACAGGGGCTAAAGTCTATTGTTAGATATGAAGTAGTGATTGATAACATCACATGAGAGCCACTACTAACCAACCCTATGTACTAAGAATTCAAATTTAAATTTATCAACATAACTTGAACACAAATTTTGAATCTTGGGTTAAAATAAACCATGGCACAAATTCTTTATGCAAATTCAATTCTTTTAGCTCTCATTTCTGTAAAAACCTTTCTTAAAATGTCCACAAAAGTCACACCAATGCATTCTCACATCTTTTGCCAATACAACTACCTCTATTTCTTATTTTAAGGATAAAATATTGTAGCAGTGAAGTGCCAATTTTCTTTTGGTGCAGCCATTACACACCAAGAATCTGAGAACTAAACAAAGGGAATGTTAACAACCTGGGAAACAAGTCTGTCTTGAGTCAAAGTGGGAATTTTCACACCTGTGTGTAAACATGAGATCATCACCTGCCAGGAAGGGCAGTCTACCTGTCAGGTATGACATTTGCTGGACATTGCATTATTTTACCTCTCCAATGTTAAAGTACATTTTACATTCTCTCTATATAGATTTATGATTTTAAATATAGTAACAATAAACATAATAGTAGTAGTAGTAGTATTTAAAGTAGCAATATCCATCCTCCTTTTTCTAAATTAAATTTTAACAAACTTAACACATTTAAAATATACCCAAGTTATTTTTATTGTACTTTGCACAATGCATGATTGGCTAAAACATGTGTTTAATTAGTATTTGTTTTAAAAATCTGTAAAACTATCCAATGAGTATATGCATGGAATATTCAGTATATATTAAAGTTTAGATTTCAGTAAGCTATACCTATCTATTGAATTAAATCAATATGGCTATTACCTGCTGTCTGCTGTGCCCTGCAGAGATAATTAGTACACTGTAGTTATTCTAGCCCTTCAGCAACTCCTCTCAGATTTTACAGTGTAATAGGAACTAATCTACATAACAATGGGAAGAGGTTACATTCAGTAGGTTAAACATACAATTTTAAATGTCCCTGTATATTATATAACTATGCACAATTATGCTCAAGCAAAGGGGGAATAACTCTAAGCAGATTTGAGAAAATAATATTGGTTCTAGTCTAAAAAAAATTATTTTAGCACCATACCTTGTACTCGCATAACTTCTTATATGAAATTATTGGTATTTATGCAATGCAAAAAAATGTAATCTTTTGCATTAGGCCTAGTACAGCAATTTCAGCACACATTTTAATGTGAGTAAAGCAAGAGTGATTTTTTATTTGTTCATTTTTACTGGCCAAATGCACATTAACTTGTACACTTTTTAGAAAGAGCAACATTTTGATCCATTTTAAATTTGTTAATGTTAATGTGCCTTGTCTAAAATTTTGTTACGAACCAAGTGGATCAGGCATGTAATCCAAACCAGATGATGCATTGCCAATATGGCAGTAGTGCATGTAGAAAGTGACATCATTTTTAAGGCTTGAAAATATGTTACTGCTAATGTCAACTCTTGGACCAAAATTTGCACATACTAAATATAGTAATAAACTTTTTCAATCTCTAGATTTACAATTTTAATGCATGTGATTACCATTTTATGTGGTATAAAAAAAACTTCCACTATACTGGCTGTTGTTGTATAGTTACAGATTAACCACATTTACCATCTTTGTATTGTTGAGTATTGTTAGAACTTTTCATTTACTACCGTTTTCTGATACAAGAACATGTGAAATTGGAGAAATGAATGTTTACATGAAGTTTCATTTTTTATTCGCATTAAGCTTTTACTTACGAGAAAAACAAAGGCAAATTCTAATGAACAGATTATTTACTCCAAATTACAATACAATTGCTTTTCTTCACTCAAGAAATGTATGTATATCACAACATTAAGTTTACGATATTATTTTTTTAGATGTTTCAGCTTTTGACACGTTTGCAAATTTCCCTTTGTTGACGAGAAAATGAGAACATTTCTGATATTTTGACTACATGCCATTTTTAGACTTCAACACTTGGTCAACTCCTGAGGTAATGTGTCACGATTTATTGGGGGATTGGGACATAAGTGTGTAATAATGAATGACCAGTAGGGAATATTAATCCTTGAAAGGATTCTTTTAAAATATATTGGGGGTAACTATTGCGTATCTGAAGTGTCAAAGACCTTTGAAAGTAATTTTGTTTAATCACCAGCTAACAAACGAATTACACATAAACTTTTCCATTTAATTTTGCGGTCCCATTCAAATGAACTTTGCCACATATGCTGTAAGATATCATATACAAAAGGTGATAAAGACGCATGACTGCTCGTTTTCCTTCGCGGACGTTCCTTTCAACCTTGTCCGTTCGGTATCCCTCTTTTTTGTCTGCACGTGATGCCCGGATGTTAGCGATAAGAATTCACCAGGGGCAGTAATTCGATCAAAAAACATACAGTCTATGGAACGACATCTTCGCTAGCGAATACTATCAAACGACTGACTAATGTTCGACTACTAAAATTTAAACTTCATGATATGTGCATAGTTAGAACAAAAGGCAAGGCTGATAAAAAAAAATTCTGCCATATTTTCAGGGCCGGCCTTTGACCGGATTGGGTCGATTTGCCCCAAATGTATGTATGTACGTATATATATATATATATATATATATATATATATATATATATATATATATATATATATATATATATATATATATATATATATATATATATATATATATGAGAGATCGGACCCCCTCGTTTGATAAGGCCGTTCCTGCATATTTTATTGTTTTATTGACTAATTGTGGACTGACAGGTGGCCGTTCCTGCATAGTTTATTGTTTTATTGACTAATTGTGGACTGACAGCTGACCAAATCTATTGATTCTTGCGCATTATATTTACGTGTTTGTCATAAAAGCGATTATAACGACGGATCATCAAAAAGTGCAGATTTTTTTTGGCATTAACAAATGTACATAAATTTAAACTTTTTTTCTTTAGTATTTGTGAAATTATGTTTATTGTTGGGGTTTTTTCTTGTGTTTGTTTGGTTGTTTTTATTTAAAATATGTAGTGTGCGGATGAAATTATCTAAGCCATAAAATGGGTTTTCAACTTTTTTTTTTTAAAAGCACCAAAAGCACCAGCAGGGTGGAGTGCTTAAATGATCTACTCCACATGTAATATATTCTGGTTCACATATAATAAATTCAATTAGTCCATTTGTTCTGCATTAAATAGTCTAAAAAATATGTAATGCATTAAATAGTCTAGTCCACAAAGGGTAAATTAAATAGTCTATTATACATTTAATGCATTAAATAGCCTATTCAGCACGTCATGCATTAAATAGTCTACTCAGCACGTCATGCATTAAATAGCCTACTAAGCAAGTCATTCATTAAATAGTCTAGTCCAGAGTTTGGCAACCTACGGCGAGCCTACAATTAGGTTGCACATCAAAAGGTTTTGTGTTGCACGCGAAGGGCAACCAAAACTCTTGATTTTAACTGTGTTAATCTCTTACTGATGGCACTCGCTCGTTCATTTTGTAATTAACATGGGGGAAAAAGTGGCACGCTAATGTAAAATAGGTTGCGGACCCCTGGCCAAGTCAACATATGCTGCATTAAATAGCCTAGTCAACATGCAGTGCATTAAATAGTCTAGTCCAGTGGTCCCCAACCTTTAAGTCGCCGCGGACCGGTCAACGTTTGATAATTTTACTGCGGCCCGCTGAGGGTGGTGGGAAGTTTATTGATTATATTTTAGATTATTCTGATTTAATAATTTAATTGTCTTTAAACATGCCTTCAAAATAAAATACCGTGACACCATAAATGAATATAAATACATATAAATATAAATGAATATAAAGTGAATATAAACTAAAAAAAAGAGAAATACACAACAGTAAATAAAATGGAAATAACTTAATGTACCTTGGGCGGCCCGGTACCATTTGATCCACGGACCGGTACCGGTCCATGGCCCGTGGGTTGGGGACCACTGGTCTAGGCCACCAAAATTCATTCAGTTGCTGAGTTTGCTATGAGTAAAATGACTTAGACTATCACATCAGGTGGATAATATTTAGGCAGTTATCGGCGAAATAGTTAACTTCTTGAAACATGAATTTAACTTATCGAGTGTTGAGTAATATATATATGGCTCGCGCCACTTGAATTTGACTGAGTATATCATTTTAAGATTAACCGTGTTTTTGACAGGAAGGGGTGGGGGCATTTTTAAAGAAAGAGAGATAAACCAAGTCATCTCTCTCTCTCTCTCTCTCTCTCTCTCTCTCTCTCTCTCTCTCTCTCTCTCTCTCTCTCTCTCTCTCTCTCTCTCTCTCTCTCTCAGAGAGGAGGATAAAAACAGATCTTATGCTGGGTATTATTTGTAAGACAATCATAATTGCAATCTAAATCAAATGCAAATAACTTTACCTCTAACCTCTTTTGAATTTCTAATTTCGCTCGATCACGGTTGACATGCGACCTATCATTAAAAAAGTTGGAACGCTTTCCTGGATTAGAATTCTACTATAGCCAAATATTCTTTCTTTGTTTAAACCAACCATTACGTATGAATCTCAAGCATCTCTTTGTGTTTTTTTTTTCTTTCTAAACAATATGATTTACAAATATAAATTATAAAAAAAAAACAATTAACAATTTGTAACAAGACTGGGTAACCCCCTCATAACACCGTCATCATCAGTCACAACTCTGCTGCAAATGAGATATTGATTCAACCTGTGGCGTCTAATCCCTCGTATAGCGATACATTAAAAGAACAATAAACTTGCATCAGTTTACAGTGGCGTCACTAGGGTTGGTGTCACACGGTGCGCTATATAGACAGTCATGTGCGGTAACTCATGGTATCATCACTATGGACCTCCTTCCCGCATAAAAGATTCATAAATTATATAGACAGTCATGTGCGGCAACTAATGGTGTCAACCTCCCACCATGGACATCCTAACTGCACAAAACTTCAAAAAATTTATAGACAGTCAATTTGGTGTCACCCCCCCCCTTTGATGGTGTCACCCGGTGTGGTCTGCACCCCAACCCCACCCCACCCCACCCCAGTGACGCCACTGTGAGTTTATTTATATAAAAAAATTGATGACAGCTGCAAGAAGATGAACGTTTGAATTTATACATAGTTATAAATTTAATCTTTTTCTTTTAACATTTGTAATATTATTTAAGTTATTTCAGATCTAGCGATAAGACAGCATTAAAGATCAAATATGGAAATTATTGGTTTAACTTCAATATTCAAAAATCTTTGTAAACCCAATCGTCGTTGTTCTTATCAAATTCGATTGCCCAGTTTATGCAAATTGCGCAGAAAAGTCTTAAATTAAAACACCCGCGCGCTTGTTGGGCAAATTTTATTTGAAGTTACTCACTCGAAACAGATCTTAGAAAATTTAGATCATATCCCGTACGAAAAAATATTATTTTCACTTGCTAAAACGTTCATTTTATACCTCACGGTACAAATTCAGTTCCCAAAGTAAACCTCTGCAAACACCAATATATTAAAAATTCAAAACAACGTTAAATTTCTTAATCTTCATGATCAAACCTATATTTATTATTATATACGAAACATGGGTGACAGCTTCTCTGTAGACAAAAGGATATGAGCTGCGGCATCTTCTGTGAAACATGTGCTTTCAATTCCGCACCAAAGAGTCATGTGCTAATTTCACTAATGAGTGTTCCAAACTCACAACTGTTAAAGTACTGAAATTCCATCAAGAAGACAATGTTTTTTTTTTTGGTTACAATTCGGATAAGCTCTCAAAAGATTCTTAAAAAAAACAACCTTTCATTTTTAACCATTTCTGGCCACCCAAACCCATATATACTACCCATTTAAAAGCTGTTTCCCATATTTCTACTCGGTGTGTCCTATATACCCTTCCAGATAAACGGAGGATCAGCGCTTTTGGAATGACGTCACACATAACAGCAAACCGAACCTAAAGCAAGGGAAATAACGCAGTCGGTACTTTTGGATTTGCCACTTCTTCACTTTGGCGCATATCTGCGGGAATTCATTGGGTATACCTTATACAGAAGAATAATTTATTTCTTTATTAAACTTGCGCGTATTGTTTTACAAAAATCTTGAAAAGTGTACTCACTGTAGATTTTCTCCATATCTAACCTTCATACTGTGAAGACAAAACAAGTGACATATACACATTCTTCTCCTTGTATCTGGAAAAAGAGCACTAATATTACATAACCAACACCAATTTTCCACAATCGTAATACAATCTAAGGTCAACACGTTATCTCAATAATCTTTGCAGAACCTAACCAAAAGAACTGTACAGAACGATATGGCAGACGAATTGAAATGGAAAATGATAAATGCACGAACACCCCTGGTACGATTGGGTTGCTAAATTAGTTGCTCAGCTTACCCTGTTATCGCCATGATACTGTTTTGACTGATGTAACAAGAGGTGCTACGAAATAACCCACTCTATTCGAAACTAGCTCCCAATTTTAAATAGACTTATCTGTCGAAAAGCCTTGTAGGTGAAACCCTGTGATTGAAAGAGCAGAGAAGATGTAGGTATGCCGTATGCGCGTGTCAATCTTTGCAGCGTAGACGGCTGATAATCGTTCAGCCTTCACCATGGGTTCTGAACCCCATATCGTATAGATAAATTGCCTCATCTGGCGTAATTTATCAAATCCCTGCACCGCTTACGGACGAATCTACACCATATTTTTTGTGCTTCTTGCAAACCAAACATCATGATTAGATATTACAAACGCAGGGTGCATATATTTTACACATCTCATCTGTTTTTAAGCCTTTATCCATGCTTTGTGTCTGTTTTCCAGACTACCAGTCCCAGATCACCAATGACATGCGTCCGTAGCCAAGACAAATTCTAATTGTCTGGAAAATGTAAAGAGAGATATACATGTTTCATTCCAGTTTGTATTGTTTCGTACCAATTCCTTTGAAATCGGAAAATTCTATTTTGATTTTAAAATCAAGAATAATATTATGGGTGACCATTGGAAAAAAAACTCCTTTTCATCAACAGCGCAAACATATTTCAAAACGATAATAACAATTTCCTTTGAAATCATTTAGGGACAGCCAGTTAGGGGGCTTTGTAATTGAATTGATGACCTCTCTTAATCAAATGTAGAGGTTTCCATTGAATACGTTTGCTCTCCAATTACAATATAGAAGTCAACATTTATTAATTGAGGGTAATCATTGAATTAGAGTGGACCCTAGCGCGCACACACACACACACACACACACACACACACACACACACACACACACACACACTTTACATCCCTTCCAGAACACAAAATTTCTCACTCACTAGTTTCTGGGAATCTCAACAACATGCTGGACTACAATGTTTAAACTCTCTAGCTATTGATCTCTTCAAATGAATAAGAGAACTATATATTTTAATTGTTGATGCCTCGACTTGATTTGAATATCTCTAATTTATTTATAGATTTTCAGGACCATTACATGTGTTATATATATATATATATATATATATATATATATATATATATATATATATATATATATATATATATACACACACACATACACACATACAGGCAAGCTGACAAGAAAATTGAATTTGCACTTATCTAAAAATGAAATTATTTCAAAAATGGTCAGGTAGAAAATGGTTACATTTATGTGTGTGTGTGTGTGTGTGTGTGTGTGAGAGAGAGAGAGAGAGAGAGAGAGAGAGAGAGAGAGAGAGAGAGAGAGAGAGAGAGAGAGAGAGAGAGAGAGAATAACAATAAAAGAGCAGCATTAGTTTAATTTTAATCATGTTTTCATACATAGCATTATTCTTTATCTTGCCAATTAAGGTTCAAATGATTATACAGATTTTATTATGCATCTAAGAGGAGAACAACATAAAAAAACTTGACCATCATAGAAATAATTACAATATGATAAGGCGACTTGTGAGATTCAGAACAGTTATTTTTATCACATAATAATTTTACAAGCAGTATTTACTTATGTCTCCTGGTAATTACCACATAAACAATAGATCATAAATTGCGCGTTCGGTTGCTACATTTTCGGTTAATCGGTCACGTTTTTGAACGAAATTCTGGTGGTATGGTTAATCGTTAGTGACTAATATCGTTTATTTCCAAACACACCTCTCAATTAAATCTCACAAATAATATTATCAATAATTAATACCTTACTTGCCTAAAGACTGAAACATGCATCAAAACAAATTTTTTTTATACTCGACAAAAAACAAATTGCCCGAGACTAGGTGAAAATATTATGATTAAAATGTAACTGATAAGTTAGAATAGCAATATTTATTTCTTATACCTCAAAACTGGCTTAAATTAACAACAAACACTAAGAAATTATACGTAAAATTTTTAGTGCAAGTTACTTGGAAACTTGAGCTTGCCCTAGCCGAATTTGAATTTGGCTCGTGAGTCGGACAAGACGATTTGCGAACCCCTTCCCTTTTATATATATATATATATATATATATATATATATATATATATATATATATATATATATATATATATATATATATATACTTCAAAGTAAAGATCTCTCCTTTATTGGAGAGTTTTTTTAAACAGATTTCTATGTTGAATGGAATATAGGTACAGACAGCCGCTTATACTTATCGACTGTTCCCCTAATGATAATCAGATTCTTCAAAGACAACGAGGTTTTCATTCTGTTGGAAAACAAAATACATAGACACATATGGCAAAAGTGTGATCCAATTTCACAGAGGTTGATGGTCAAAGGCCTTGAACAATGGCCAACCTTTTGTAGAGCCAATGGAAATGACAGACTACTTATGTATTTAAGAACAGCAGCAGTAGGAGTAATTTTACAATATCCACTGTCATGTATATTTGATTTGTATTGTTTGCTTGATCTGTGTCTATTAATGAGGACAGGATTGCCATATATACATTTCCTTATATTTGACTTTATAAATATGTTCTATAAACGTCTGTATTTTAGAAACTGAAATAGTTCTGGAAGCTAAGTTCTGATCCCCATCCTTGCCATTTACTGTTTCTACATAAGGTTGTTGTAAACAAAACTAATAAATTTTAGTTTGAATTCAGTCTCTGGAATTATTTACTGTTGTGTTTATATATAATTTGAGAGGAATCATTAATTAAAACCTATTAGTTGGAATTAAAAAGTGTTCATTTATATTTTGCACAAAATCACTATTTTAGGATTTGTTGTGAAATCACTCAAATGCAATGTTAGTTATTATTGTGATATTGTTGGCACATGAACGCATTGAAGACCATTGGAACAGCAGATGATTCAATATTGGAATTCATTCAGAGCACTATACTTTTGGACTTGTGATAGAACTTTTAGTATTATTGGGGATTTAATTCAAAATAGTGTATTTTCCTCTTAAATGTTTATTTTTTGATTAAGATAAATAAATTTATTTGTTGATGTGACTAAAATTTATGGTTTTATTTACTTTTGCTACTTAGCTTAAAACCATAGGTCAGATATTAGAGTAAAACTGTTGAGTAGTAGCACCACTGTTAGAAAATAAAAAAAATTATATGGCAATATTTTATTGCAAACATTCACTTAACTTCTGGCGCAGCACTTATGGAAAAATGCACGCGTTTTTTATACCTCTTGTAAAGCTACATGATTAGACATTGAAAAAGCACATAGCCTCAACTCTCTAACTCTCTTCGGTCATCTGACAGGGTATTTATCAACTATATCCATCCTTTTGCAATGCTTTACATATTAAACCACCCCACCATGTCAAGATAGAAAGAACGTGGCTTTATAAGGAGCAAATTATCTGGAGGAGTCAAGAAGGCTTTGTTCTTCATCTTTTTAACCATTGCATACAAAATCCTTTGAACAAAATCATCTTACATCTGTTGTTGAAATTCAAGACAAACGGGTTCTTGTTTGTTGTTTCTTTGCTGTTGCTTTTAATATTTTTTTCTCCAATTGGTCATTTCAAACAATGGTTGCTGTGTCAAAATTTATCCTTCTCCTATTTTCCTTTATTTTAACTTTTTAACTTCATCATTACAAAATGCAGTGGTTAACACTTTCTCATAGGATGGTTATGATCATGACGAGTAGTAGTAGTAGTAGTAGTAGTAGTAGTAGTAGTAGTAGTAGTAGTAGTAGTAGTAGTTGTTGTTGTTGTTGTTGTTGTCTCCGTCGTATACAAACAGAAGGTAATAATCGGTTCTAGTGTACGAATAACCAAATTTATAACTATATAAAAAACGAAGTACATAAGACAAGCAATGCTGGCATGATCTAGTTTTGGTCTGCTTTGTTAGAAGTCACAGGTCACAAACGACTAACGTCCGTAACTAATAGGATTTCTAATTGTTTGAAGAAAAAAAATACTTATCCGAAAAAGTGGGAAAAAAGGAAAAGATTACATTCCTTTCTTGACACTAAGATGTATGTATGTATGTATGTATGTATGTATGTATGTATGTATGTATGTATGTATGTATGTATGTATGTATGTATGTATGTATGTATGTATGTATGTATGTATGTATGTATGTATGTATGTATGTATGTATGTATGTACGCATGCATGTATGTATGTATGTATGTATGTATGTATGTATGTATGTATGTATGTATGTATGTATGTATGTATGTATGTATGTATGTATGTATGTATGTATGTATGTATGTATGTATGTACGCATGCATGTATGTATGTATGTATGTATGTATGTATGTATGTATGTATGTATGTATGTATGTATGTATGTATGTATGTATGTATGTATGTATGTATGTATGTATGTATGTATGTATGTATGTATGATAAGGCCAACATTATGCACATGTATACAACGGTAAGAAACTGTGATAAGCAGATTTAAAAATGGCGACATGACCAAATATTCTATTGTAATGACTCAGAGACCGACATTAATCAGCGTCATCTGATGCTATTGCCAACTTTTTAATTTGCTCTGTAAGCAGATGCAATCTGATAAAAAAAATCAAATCTCTACTGGCTTGAGTGAAGATCTGATAGCGATTGCGTCGGGTCCATGTTTTGGTGACCTACAAGTTAGCCAATGGAAATGCAGCTTTCATAAATTCGAAAGTGAATAAAGTCTCTCAAAACCCAAAGACAAAAGACTTCATCTGATTGGCTAATAAAATTAGCGATTACGGTAATAAAAAATTAGCGATTATGGTAATAACATAGGTTACCAGAACATGACCCATACGAGGTCGCAGTCAGATCTTCATGTAGGATAGTGATAATATAAACAAACTCCACAGATTGTGCGTCACTAGGTCTGTGCACCAGTATAGCCCATTTCATACCGGATTGAACCGAGTTGCTCCGTAATTATCCTAAAACCTCCGAGTTACTTTATACTCCAGCCAATCAAACGCTGGTAGGCATATGTACACCACAAAATGAGGCTACATTAAAACGATACGAGCCCCTGTGAGCAAGTGGATCTAATTTAATGATTTATGTTTAAATGTAAATAATCCACAGACTTTCACAAACAAATGTGATAAACTCATATTAAACACATCTCATTTTAATTTTTCGGATACAAATAAATAGTTTGAACAACTTGCTCTTTGATTGTCAGGATTAAATTTTTAACATCGACACCGTTTCCATACTCACATGCACATGTCCAGATGTAAAAAGCTCATAGTTACTCTCTCGTATGGCTTTAAAATCCGCCCTGGTATCCAGAAAATAAGACAGGATGGTTCCAATATTAAATTTAGTCAATATCTGTGGCATCATCGCTGTTGAATAGGCATTTTTCAACTCGATAAACGAAGCTGAAGTAGTTGGAACAATTGATGCTGATGCTGAGGCGTCAACCATGTTTTGACTACCAACTATCGATTGGATATTGCAGTCATCTGACCGCCCGCCATGTGATCAAAATTCCGAGCAAATTACGAAGTTTGCCGAAGTCTCCATTCTATGCTGATGCGTCCGCCTTGTTTTGACCACTAGTCTGGTACCCTACTTAGAATTTCCCCTGCGATGCACTCCGCTATACTATACTAGGGAGCATACTAAGCAGGGGACCAGACTATTTGCCTACCAGCTATCGATTGGATATTGCTGTCAGTTGACCACCCGCCACGTGATCAAAATTCCGAGCAAATTACGAAGTTCGCCGAAGTCTCCATGAAATGGTCTATAAGACACTGACCGTCACTATGTCTGAGCACCTAAAGGCTTGGTGGTGTCATTATCAATTTCCCCTGAACTGACTGGTAATAAGTGTGATAAAATTAATCTCTGAGATTTTGCTAAAAATGTCTGCCAGAAACTTATTAAAATCAACAAAACATAAGGCAATTTATGCCTAACGACTTACGCATCAGGATAGCCCGAAGATCGGTGACGAGAAAATTTGAAACAACATAGAGTAGCACAACAAACTGACATATTATTAACAGGGCTTTTCAGTTCGATCCCCAAGACCCTATTCAGGCGGAAACTGCATGACACCGAAAAGACTCTGATTGGCATGCTACTGAACGAAATAACGACGTCGCAAGACCCAAACAGAGATCACTAACTTTCTTGGCTGCTTTAAGCTAACCTCCGTGGTACATATTTTAGGAAAACATAAAAGCACGCACATTACACGACAACAGGCAAGCTCATATCTTTGGCGTTAGGTTAGGGATAGTACCACTTCAACAGGAACCAGCGCATAGATTTGGCAGCTTGTTTGGGCGGTATGAATAATAAGCGGTCAATAGCACAAATTAAGTGCACAAACACGCATAAACTATCGAATCGCACATGCTGGGTTTATAAATGTAAATTTGGTATCATTCCGTTTGAATTTAAATAACATGTTCACTGTCCACCACCTCTATGCACGATCCATGCAACAAAATGAACGTTCTAGACGCAGAATTGTATGACACCTATTGGCATGTTTGATAACGTTCTCTAAACGTGAAATCGTCTGACACTGATTGTCATGTATGAAATGTTCTAGACGTGAAAGTGCATGACACCGATTAGCATGTTTGAGAACGTTCCTTTAGTTGTTGCAACTAATACATACAATTAATGCAATCATTTAAATTTTAAATTTGAATATGAACAAGACGAAAATGAAACAATAAATGCAAAACCATAAAACTGCCTCTTTTTAAATGGCAAAGAGAGAAAGATTACATTGCTCAAATTAATTAATTTAGACAAATTTATATGTGATTTTCTATTGGTTACTGAACTCGTTTGGGATGTTTTTCATCATTTTACAGATATTAAATTTTTGAAATTTCAGAAATCCCACTTCGTACAAGAGACTCTTCGGAAACCTGAAAAGTGACAGCATAGGCGAGGAGAAAGCGCTAAATCAGTATCATATATCAACTGTACTGAACAGCATACCGTCATACATTCCGAGTTCTTCACGCTAAATAATATTTTCAGAATACAGAACCGAATGTTTCCTGGTTCCTTCCTTGTTTCGGAACAACCACAGCTAACAATTGTTAACAACCACGGCTGGAGTTCCGAAACCAGGAAGGAAAAGGAATCATACTGGATACGCCGCCTTTGAACATTGAAACCAAGCGGTCTAAACCAAGAAGACTGGAAAAAGAAAACTATGCACTAGTAGAATTTAACTTTTTCTAAATCTTCTTAGTATTCTTCAAATTTTGCTATAAAAATAAACGGTATAGAATCAAATATCCGGGATATAATCTGCGTTACATAAATGTACAAAAAGTAAAAATAGATGTCGCTTTGGCTTGTAGACTTTTAGGGAATTATACACCGTTTTCAGTATCCGCAACAAGTCTATACAAGCTGGTTGTATTTATAGCTTTAACCCTTGTGGAGACAGCCATGTAGAGGTTTACAAACACAAAGTTGTTGTGTTTATTTGATTGTTTTATATATGATTTGTATTCGCCTTTGAAAAAGACTCATTAAGAGTCGAAAGCGCTCAAGCTAGTTAGTTACTAGTTTCGCACTGTACGTCGTCAGTTTATTGCATCTATTTTAATCAATCTCTTACACATGGTATCCCTTTGTATTCTTTATATATATATATATATATATATATATATATATATATATATATATATATATATATATATAAAGAGAGAGAGAGAGAGAGAGAGAGAGAGAGAGAGAGAGAGAGAGAGAGAGAGAGAGAGAGAGAGAGAGAGAGAGAGATTGTTTTTGATGTTTAGGAGACAACGAATTTCCTTTTTCCATTGTTTAAAAAAATAAAGTAGGAGTATATAAAAAAATACCGAGAACATAAGCAGTATCATGTTTTCCATTGCAACATTTAGATCTTAATTCTGTCCGTTTCATTTGCCTCATTGAGATAACCACATAAGATTGGTGATAAACAATTACTGCTTTAGATAAAGAATTACCACTGTAGATTATCCATGACAATTACAGATAACTCAGTGAAATTAGTAGATATTCAATTAGCACTGCCGATAGTCAAGTGCCTTTTGGTGTATTTTAAAAGCACAGGCAATTTCATTTAAGTTTTTTTTATTTGAACAAAGGATTGTAATTCTTACCAAATGATAAATTCTTGACTGATTTTTGATGCTACATGCAAGGTTCAAACTTTATAAGCGTATGTGCCCCTTCCCCTCTCCCTTACAAGTGGGCATGATGTTTCAAAGCGCTAGATTTGTCAGCGTGAAATTGATTTAAGGCACTTTCGATAGAGGGAATATTGTAAACAAGTGTTATTACAAACAAACAAATTTAGGTCAATGCGTTTCATCGATCATTTTTAATGATCTCTTCTGTTATATAACTGTATTTTAATCGACACTTGTAAATAGCTATAATTATTTTATGGAAAAAAAAAATAAAAACATGGTGTGTATATGAAAAGAGTGAAATAAACAAAACGTATATGAAAGTCATTCTAAAGTAGAGACCTTTTGCTGTACAATTAAATTATAAATGAAAATTATACAAAAAGCACGGGCAAGTTTCAATTATCAGTCGTTCCTAAACATAAATCTATACTAAAATTCAAATTGTTACATATATCCATAACACCACTTCTTCATTCAATGAGGCACCAGGTGGCTGGATATTTACTGACATTCTAGCTCTGGGTTCGAGTCTCAGGCTCTGTCAAGATTGGTATGGGAGAATGTTTGCCAGTAGTATTCCTTGGGTATGTGGTTCTTCCTGGGTTTACCCACAATCAAATATACTGACTGCTAATTATATGCTGAAAAATGGAGTTAAACCCAACAACTAACTTAATGCATAACTTTCAAATTTTCAATCATCTAAGAGCTGCTATATACACCCAATCAATCCCACAGGCAATATACTTATAGCTCAAATCCTTCATCACTGCCATATTTGTGTGCGTTTGCGTGTGTGTGCGTTTTGTGTTCTCGATAAACAGTCTTCGCAAAATGATTTTCCGTGACGATTCTGAAAAATTATACTGATACAATATTAAATATTTGAGGTAGGATGCACGATACTATTATACCCAACTAAAATGGTTCTCTTGCCAGTACGTAAGAATATGGATGAAAATAAATTGTAAAAGTGTTGAGGGCCCATTTGGGTTTTAAGTCTCATTATGCGTGAAAAGTATCTTTAAGGTAGACCTTCAAAGGAGAAAAAAAAAGAAGAAATTAAAAAAATATATTGGTTATATGCATTCAGGTGTTATTGTATCGGTGATGCTGATTCGTTTACAGTAGGTCTCTTGTTTCCAATTTAAATTGCATATTATTTGCGTGTAAAAAACCTTTAATCCTACTTAAATGCAGACCTGTTCTAAATACAAAACATCATTATAAGCCGTTTGAATAACTAAATAAACAGACAAATATATGAATAAATAGATAAACAAATAGATAAAAAATTAGTTTCGTCAGTCCCAAAAACTGCACACACATTCATCATCAAATGCAAGCGATGTAAAGATAGACACACTGAAAAAAATCGTATCTCGGATATACTGTATATTCCTTGGTTTAATGTGTTTAATGAAGCAATGGGATTTCGATGGATTCCGAGGAGAATCTTGAATGGTTATAGAACGCAATGAATTGGAAACATTTTAAAAAATGTTATAAAAAGATATTCAAAAACATGAAAAGTATTTTGTTCTTGTTGAAGTTACCGGTAATAATAAAAATATCAATGACGGCGGACACGATGACAGCATTAACAGTAGCAGTGGTGGAATGAACTGAAGCTGTTACAGTTAAACTGCTGCTACTATTTTTGCTGCTACTTCTACTACAAGAAGAAGAAGAAGAAGAAGAAGAAGAAGAAGAAGAAGAAGAAGAAGAAGAAGAAGAAGAAGAAGAAGAAGAAGAAGAAGAGTTACACGAAAAAAGAATAAAAAGTGCACGTGTAGCCGATAATGGTGCCATTTGTATTATGTCTTATAAGTGGAGGTTGTTTTGTATAAATAAAAAGATATTACCAATAGTAAGCGTTTCAACAATTGCGTTCAATAGGTACACTTGCAAGTGTGTAATGCATTCTAAGGGCTCGATTATTTTATTTTCAGAGCGTGGAGGCATGCCAATTTTGCAAATAAAATTTTCAGCGATGTTGAAAAGGTATTCTTGCTCTAGTTTATAGACTAATGCTGCTGCTACTAGTGCTACTACTACTATTACAACCTATACTACTACTACTACTACTACTACTACTACTACTACTACTAATAATAATAATAATAATAATAATAATAATAATAATAATAATGAGATCCAGTATATCCGTTACATTAGTTGAAATTTGAAAATTAAAATAATATTTCGAGGTAGAATAGAGGGAAAAAAATATCTGAGTTCTGACTTTGCTGCACTAGCAGATGAAATCAGATAATACGCAAGCCAAAAGAGGCGTAATTTCTTCTTATAATTTAGTCTTATAATTGAATTAAAAGCTCGAAGGCTTAGTCAAAGAAATTCAAGGAATGATTTTTATTTGTGCCACAAAATTATGATATTTTCTTCACGAACTCTTTTTGTCATCTCTTCTGAAGATATTATTTTAAATTATAAATATAAATATAAAATAAATATAAATGAAAAAGTAGCAAAATTTGCAATGCTTTTAGAAATAATGATTTAACAACAACGTGTATCCAAATTTCCGAGAGCAATTAAAGGGATATATCCGTGTATTAATCATTGCCGTGCAATAGTGATAGAGTGTAATGGTGTTAGCGTCTCCCTAACAATGAACAGGTTAGAAATTAAAAATTGATGAAAGAAAAGGCTAAGATTTGGACATTTTTAAAAATTTACCCTTGATGCTTTTTCACCTTCAAAATCGGTCTGGGGTACAAACAAACGGGACGGCGTTCATGTTTTAATATTAAATACGGCAGCTTCGCATGCAGTCGAATCCAGTTCAAACCCAGCTATGTGTATATAATGTTTTCTTATATTGTTTTTATCTGTTTTCTTAACTACAGTTGAAAAGTAAATTATGTTACTAATGATATTTTCTGGACGAATACACACAAAACAAAGCAGAACTTAAACAGTAACCGCAGACATTATCTGCTACTTCAGTCTATTATACATACTGCTTGCCAATTGTGTGCGCAGAAAATAAAAATAAATTTTCCCTTATTTTCAGTGAAAAAGGGATACGTTTCATCTCGTGTATTAAAAACAATTGTGACCTGTTCGTTCGTTAAGACAGTGTTTCAGCCACTCGATGAAATCCATCCGTTTATTCGCTCGTTTTAAGCAAATTTTCTCCGTACGGTACTCTAATAGTAAAAATATACTGCTGATCCGCAGCTGGTAAAGTGCGACAATTAATACATGAGCAAAGTGGTTCAGGCTTTGAATATGAAACTAAGGTCTACAGTTTGGTTTTTACCAATGGTGCAATTTACCTTATTTATCAGTACCACGTGACTTTTCTAGCGGTTATAAGCGGTTATCACATAACAAAGGCTAATAAAATAGCAAAATACATTCAGGGATCGAAAATAAATCTCAGCTCGCGATTAGAAAAAGTTTTAATATACGAATATTAAAATAAAGTGAAAAAGGTGCAGTATTAACACACGAGAAACATTGGAAGTTATAAAGGTTCTGTGTTGGATTTATATATGCGAGTCGCGTGACAAGATGACAATGTAAATAGAAAAATAAGTAAATAAATAGAAAATATGTAAATAAATAAACAAGGTAATACAGCTGAACCAAAATTACCATGTTAACCTATGAAGCATAATTAGAAAGATTCGAGGCGTCAGCTGGTCTTATGTGGGTCTTACACAAAAAGAGTGGTGGGACATAAAAGCAAGACAAATAGAAAAAAGGAATTTAAAATTTATGAAGATCGCATAATAACAATGTAAAGCAAGAAAGTGGTCTACTGGTGGTGGTGGTGGCAAGTTGCGTAGTTCCGAAATAGCTATATCAAGTTAAATTAAATACAATATATCTAAACACATATTAAACTATTTAGTTTTAAATAATCAAAACAGTAAATATATCTTGGAAAATACATAGTTAAATAAATAAGAATGGAGACTTTTATAGTTGATGAACCAACACCAAAAACAAGTTACAAAACAATTTTAAGCTCTTTCCTACACTTTAAAACTTAAAAAAGAACTGATACATGTGAATTAAAAGAATTTAAACAAACGTGTAAATTCATTTAGGCAAAATTTAAAGACAATAAATTTGAAGTCGGCAGCAATAAGGATGGGTGTACATTTTTCAAACGACTTATTCAGCTATATTTGATGAAGAACATTACAAAAATTCAACAATTTCACTATTTGGATGTTCAATCAAATTTAATGAAACGACCCTGCCACGAAGTACCCACTTTCTTGGGGGTGGAATGTAGTGGAATTTAGTTATCGTTATCTAGAGGGTGATCGCCTTTTGTGTTATTGCCCGATCGAGTAAATATCAATATAAAGTGTGAAATTTATAGGTAGAACATATAGAGGTCTGAGCAGGTATATAAAACAGATATTACACGAGACCCCGTATATAAAAAAAAAAAACAATTTAATTCAATTTTTTGTAAACAACCACAATAATTAATTACATTAGTAAGACACAATTTCTTTTGGAAGAAATCATGCAACAAATTTCAAACACAAATATACTTATATAAATAGCCGATCTGTTTTCAAAGATAGAATTTGTTCATTATTGAGTGCACAATCATTGCCTTGTATAACTTTATAACCTGATTATTTCCGGTTCATTCTAACTTCACTGTGGCTGTTTTTCTTGGTCCTTTCCACTTTTCCCTTCTCAAAACTCTTGTCTCGCTTCTTTCGGCCCTCGAACTTTGTGTTGATGGGTGTATATGTAAGTACGTAATTTGTAGATACTTCAATATGTGGATTCGTGTATACGTCCCGTGGAACTATTTCACCTTCCAAAATAAACAAGGAAGCTATCCAAATCTTCTGTCAGATATCCTACTGGGAATAAATCATTACTCTTCTCTAGTTATATCCGATATAGTTCTGTCGGAATTCAAACAGATACCAAAGACTATCTGGTCGGGCTAAACATGGCAGATCATGAACAAACCTAGTTTCATAAGATCAATATACTTCCTGATCGCTATTTCAACCTGACTCACCTTATTATCACCCGAGTCGTAACAGTTCTGTTCTCGTCTCAATTACACAAATGAACGAATGCAATTCGTTACATGGCTTAACTACTCTAGCGAAACAAACATTCAAGTCTTTAGCATACTTGAAATATCACCTCATGATTTAACAGTGTTAATTACAGTCAATACGCACTCAATACTTTATCATGCGTGAAAATATATAAGGTGGGTGAATTCACACGGATACTCGAAACTCATATCTACTAAAAAGGCAAGAAATTTTTAGATACATATTTTATTATAAAAATCAAGATGACACATTTAAACAATTCGTCAAACTTGTATAAAGAAAATCATTGTACGGATTCAGATAGATGAACTCAGCACAATTGTATTTATATAAAAAAAAAGTTGTCTACGAATTTAAACAATTCATGCAAATATAAGCAAAAAAATCAAACAAATCGTTATATCGATATCAATGAATTGCATGAGACTGGCGCACATACCTTACTTTCAAGTTTCGCTCGCTTTTACCGACAACAATGGTGTCAGTCTACTATTCAGACAGCTGATTCCTTTGAAAAATATTTTGCGAGTGAATAATTTCTAAATTCAAACTCGGAGCCTACAACATTTGTTTTCTCTTGCAGAAAAGCGCAGAGTGACTAAAATTTTGTGATGGGACATAGTGAAACCCAAGATGTGTGTGTGATTAATTATATCTCCCTCCTTTAATAATTATATTTCCAAATAGCTATTTCTGGAAAATCTAATATCTGACAATTCTGATACAAAATCGAAAATTATACATATTCTCCCAGACTATCTGACTCTTAAAAAAACGAATACTCAATTAGGAGTTACTCCTTTCTTGACACAGACATTACAAATCCGTGGATTATGGTGATTTAACACGCCACGGTTCCCATAAATCTAATTAATCATTCACCTGCCTAAATTAACGTGCTCTTCGTAGATCGACACACATTTGCACTTTTACAGACCCACCCTTGTGCGTGACTGAAGGTTGAGTTCTGATCTACCTGTCTATTATCATCACTGATAACTGATCTACTTGTCGTTTTTTTTTAAAACGATTATTTTTACACCGATTTAAATTCAAGGCCTAACTTGCCTTGTAAACAAAATGTTCTACAAGTGAATATATGACCCACATCCCGAGTATGTTTTACGGCAAGTGAAATTATTATGTAATAGACTTTTGCAAACAATTTACCAATGTATTCATATATAATTTGAGAAAATACCTTGTTTCAATTATTCATTGGAATTACTAAATGCTCAATGACTTTTGGACTAAACCACTACCTTTCAGAAACCTTGCAGATATACTTGCTAGTAGCAACGTTTATTTGAGTAATATTTTGGCAATGCAAGGGTGTATTATTTTTTTTTTACTTTTTGCACGACATCTGTGTTTATGTAAGTAAATTGTTGCACATGCAACATCATGCATTTAATTAGTGTAATTTGACTTTGATAACTAGAGCATTCAATGTCACTATAAAGATACAATATTTCATTTGGCATGAATAATGCATTGACCGCCATCAGCTTTTTGTTTTGTGTGCATACATTTTTAGTTCCATACAGTAAAGCTAACACTTTATCAATATGCAATGTTCAAGAACCCTAGCTGCACGTCTTAGAAAATTCACCGAGCTGAATGAGTAGTTTTGTAAGATACTGTTGTATCGTCACTCTTTAAGCAGCAGTTCAAATAGGTCACAGAAATATATACAATTCCTGTAAATTTTTGGATATATATATATATATATATATATATATATATATATATATATATACATATTTATATATATATATACATACATAAATACACACATATATATACATATATATATATATATATATATATATATATATATATATATATATATATATATATATATATATATATACATACATACATACATACATACATACATACATACATACATACACACACACACACACACACACACACATACATACATACATACATACATACATACATACATACATACATACATACATACATACATACATACATACATACATACATACATACATATATATATATATATGTATGTATGTATGTGCATTTATATATATATATATATATATATATATATATATATATATATATATATATATATATATATATATATATATATATATATATATATATATATAAATAACGTTACAAGTAAACAGAAAGTTAACACCTGGAGACTTTTTTAAAAAAATTCACCTCAAAGGTATACATACTAAGTTACTTGAGCCTATGTTGTTACTTATTTAGTAACAGTTTGTAAACTTGCACTACTTGGAGCATATATTCATGACGCTGTAGCTGTAATTGGTGCGGTTTGTACATTAGTAGTATGTCTCCAAAATATGATATTTTCCGTTTTACAAAGTGGCATATAACTGTTAATATTCCTTTATATCAATGTTCATCTTTTCTAAGGTCAAAATTTCACCATTAGCTGACTAAATTAAATGGGACAATTATTAAGTTCCCAATAGAGTTATGATAAATAAAACAAAAACAATTCCTTAAGATTCTCAGTGCATAAGATCGTCGTGGTAAATCTCTTATTTACCTTACAGCAGAGAACATTTTCCCTATATTGATAATGCGCATTGAATAGCTACATAAATCTAATTTTGTCAAAGTGAAGCAATGGTTAAAAATATAAAATATAGATCTATTCGTTGAGCAATTTTTTCATACAGTACTATTTTTAATACTTGACCTATTCAGATTTCCAGTCATGGCTCTCATATCGTAACCAGCAAAATATTATCTTCCTAAAAATGATAGAAAGAAATAGCAAATTTTTAAAGCTGTAAAAATTGCGTCGTATAAATGTATCGCATTTCCGATCTAATCCTATTCACCACACCCCATTATATGTTACATTAATGCATTCGATGATTCATGTATGCTGCATGCAAGGGAAGTCTGTATATTTGAAAATGTTGAAACTTTATGTAAACAACGGCAAAACACAGCAGATGAAATGTTTATTTGAATAAAGCATTTCTGACAATTTATAAAGCACAACCATACAATTATGCAAAATCTCTCTCTCTCTCTCTCTCTCTCTCTCTCTCTCTCTCTCTCTCTCTCTCTCTCTCTCTCTCTCTCTCTCTCTCTCTCTCTCTCGTACACATTCCAAGTTATACAGCTGAACATCACTGCATGGTGACACTTTCAACGAGCACTTGATGCTTCATTAACTAACATAGTTATGACTAATAGATCGGAACAGCCAATGGTGACGCGGCTGGACATAATTGATATGCTGCGATTTCTTTATTGCCAACTCATTTTTGTATTACTTCCGCCATCTTGAATTTCACCGACCGTATCGGCCATTCAACACTGCGTGTCTGGTCTAGTGTTCGGAGCATCACGGAAGGTTAGTGTATCAGGTAACATTAATAATGTTTACGGTATATGCGTTAATACTAATTATTCAATCAACCAAACAATACCCTGTCCTACCCTTGCTGCTTATATTTTAAGATGAAATCCAAGAACACGCATGCGTGCACCCCAAGCCATACTTCACATATAAGACAATTTGGAAGTGAGTAGAGAACAGTGGCTGTTCTTGCAAAACAAACAGGAACTATTTATTCCGGAAAACAGATTTTTTTTCTTCTGGAAAACGGATGTGAGCGCATATGAAAATGTCTGCAGATTTATATTGTTCAAGTAAGTTCAAAAATGTGTTTACTGAAAAGCAGATTTGACTCTTGCGTAGACTCTCGCTTGAGTACTGGGCAATACTTGTCGATGCTAACTAGTTTAAATTTCAAAGTTCAATAAAGGATCACATCTGATTGTGGATTAGCTCTAAAAACGTCTACGTCAGCAACTGCTTGACACAAACTGTAATTCAACATTGTTGGCATCGGCGCGAAAATGGTGCACTCTTTTCCTCCGGTACGTTTAAGTGGATCGTCAACAGCTAAATGTGTGTGTTCTTTATCGTCTGTTTAAAGTAGGATACGGATTTCACCGTGGAGAAGTACGATAATCAGCCTTGGATTGTCTATTTATACTAGGAGGGTAAATCGGTGGTGTCATTTAGTAATTGCTGTTATAATGCCAACGTTTATCTCGAAAAAATATTGAATCTGTAAGTGAAATGAGTCAACTAAACATCGCGCTGTCCAATTAACACAATTATTTTGCTCATTATTGGAAAATTTCACTAACAGTACTTTGCGTCCCTGTGTTTGTGTTGACTGCAGGATATCTGTTCTATGTCGCTCAGTGGCAGTCAAAGACAATAGATTATGAAGGCTTTTCTTGGCACTCGTAACGGCCAGATAGTGGTATGTGAGAATTTCTTCCGTAGCGTAATGTTTCCGAAAACTGTTACCTTATAAACTTTATTATCACTGGCCTGGAAATCACACAATGCTGGGCTTGGGCATGACGTTACGTTTGACTCTCATGTAGCGACTTTTTAAAAATTGTTTTTTTTACATATTTTGTGCATGTTTGATGCAAAGTCTCTTAACACAGATTTAAGCTTAAATATTGCATGATTTCAACGCCTTGCTAGCGCAGATAAATTTGATTTGTGCCTTTGCGGTTCTAGATGCAGTTCCCAATTCCTAGTGCAAATGTTAATTCATTTATGTTCCATAGTTTTCTCCAGGTAATTTGGTTTTATCTACCTTAAAGACCTTGCCAGTCCAACACAAGATCTAATAGAAATAAATCCAAAGCAGTAGTTTTCTGCAGAATATTATTTAAACCTCTTCTAACAGGTCTGAAGTACCTTTTCAACTCTTGCACAAAATATTTTATTGCCTGATCAAATAACTGGTTTTGCCAATTAAAAGGATGAATATACCATTAGGATTATATAAATAAAAATGATCATATTTGACTGTTTCTATCTGTAAATAAATATAAATAAATAAATATCAATAAGTAAACAAACAAACAAATATACATCTGACTGACAGAATGTTGATTTATGTATATAAACATATTCAAAACAAATGCAAAGAGCGCACGGGATGGCATGACAGTGCAAATGAAGATAGACACCAAATAAAATTGAGTTAACATTACGCCCACTAATGGTATTTTTGCGGTTCCTTTCACCTATCACCCCCGTCCCTAGAAGATGAAATATCATTGTACACTTACTGGTATCCTTCTCTTACGATCGTCGTGCGCATGCCTTAACAGTGCAGTAGTTACGAGCTGGTTTAGAGTCTTCATGACTTCACACGTGACAACCGTTGCAGACACGCAGTATTCTTGCTGGCGAATACCCTGTATCTTATTTTTCGAAAACAACAATCATGCTTCTGACCCATGGATATTACATAATTCATGTTTTTAGAAACTATTCAGATAACTGTATTTAAATTTATTTTAATAAAATTCTACCGAAAGAGAAGCTGTGTTAAACTTGGATTAGATTTTAATACAAAATAAAACCAGACCTGCAGACCCTAAACCTACTGATCTTGAGTTTGATTAGAACCACAAAGGCCTTTTCTTGCTGAAGAAAAAACATTATTGGATAAGGGTGAAATCCCAACCTCTAACTCAAGTTCTCAGTTTTACGTTCACCTAACCAGATCGACAGAAGACGAATTCTTTAGGACGAAACGTTTATATTGCATCTGAAACTCTTTCTTTCTCCTACCGGTTTTTGCTCTCGAAGTTGGAACCTTGAAATTTGACCTGAAATAGTGAGCTCCCGTAATTCGGGGAGGCCGGTCGCTCAGACGTTGTTGAGTGGTAGAGGATGGGTGAGAGATTTTATCAAGAAGAAAATCCACCATCATAGATAAAGTAGATGAATTTACTGTCTATTGCTCTAATTACTACGGTTTTCCATTGTTGGTAACGAAGGCCGATCTCGATGCTTATCAGAAACGTCATTAATTAAGGTTCTCAAATTCACATGCAGATTCATTTGTTACACAATCTACACCCAACGATGTAAATAATCTTTACCTACTGGTATTAGATAAGAATCTTATTTTTAACATAATTATTCCTTTACACGCAATTATTCCTTTACACGCAAAGTGGCCCAGATTTCTATAAAGCTGTAACTGTTGAATCTTGTAGATACCAGGTGATGACTTTTTTGCGCTTACTAGAGTTGTTTTTTGTTATGATGCTTCATAATCACGTGTCATATATTTTGTATCTATCTGGATAAATATCCCGTGCCAACATTCGATGGGGAACGTTTCCAATATATTTATTTGGGGTCTGTCTTGAACAAAGTAATGACATTTAGTTATGTGACGAAGAAATCTGAGATTAATGTATGAGGTAGTATTATTTTGTCAGTAAAAAATTAAAATCATTAACAGGTTTCATAATTTAAACGTAATTGGGATAATTTTCATGATTTTGATTTTTTAAATTTTTTTAAATTAAGGAATTATGACAGTGAAGCCCATCAGTGTTAAACGTATAAAACCGTGGCTTTCTGACCAAAGTTTAGAAACGCTTTCGTTATCAAACTAGGTTCATTAATGTTATTACAAAACACTAGCGCGTCATCAATTTTAACGTTTGGTTTATAGCTTTGGCATTTGTGATCTGTGCTACTATTTCAATTCTCAATTTAAACCTAGCGAAACACCATCATATTCAAAATTCAATAACTTCAAATTCATAAATACCCATGATCAAACCTATATTTCTCGGTATAGACCCAAAGCTGATGCCAGTTTCTGTGCGAAGAAACCCCAAACCCAAAAAGCTTTTTTTTTTATATAAAAAAATCTAAATGTGTCTTGAAACGTGTTTATTTTCTGCACGTAAAAAGTCAGGTGCAAATTTCACTATTGATTTTTTCCGAAGTCAAGAAAGGCTAAAGTTGCACTGATTGGACCTTGTCTGTTTTTTTTTTACCCAGTTACAAATAGCGTAAGATCTCAAAAATGACTTTCTTGTTTATTAAAGTTCTATATTTAATTATCAAAAGCCATGACTTTCCAACCCATATATATATATATATATATATATATATATATATATATATATATATATATATATATATATATATATATATATATATATATATATATATATTCTTTTTTATGTTCACCCAATTCTATACAGGTTCCCATTTTTCCAGATAAATAATACATCGAGTCCTAATCTCTGGCTAATTTCCAACAATACTACTGTGCTGCGATTGCTTAAATTATGTATGTTTTCTGATAATAATAGTTCTTGTTTACATAGACGAATTATCAGTTACCTCGACTAGCTTAAATAAAAGAAAACCAATCGCTGAATCTTTATGAAGTACAAAACATTGGGATAAAAGGTCCAAAATAACGTGAGTGATCTGACAAAACAATGGTTAGGAAATAAGTGTATCATACGGAGGTTCTAAACTCCGTAATAACGGTAAATTTCGGATCTCCTTTTACATTGATCTCACAAAATCACTGTTTTTCATTGACTTGGAAGGAAATCCAGTTTTTTCACTCCTCCTTTGCTCCCCTCCCAACTTCCCGTCCTTTTCAAGAGTAGACATACCCCCTCCTAATATTCATCCTCATCTAGATAACAACGGGTACTGAATCTGGTAAAAATCACTCAGTTCAATCTGCCTAAAGTATTAAACGGGATAAAATTAATTAAAAATAAACAAGCAAATAATGTCTGATAATTGTTATATATCAACAAATTTAATTATTATGCGGCTATAAAGTTGGATTGTTGGTTTATTCTCTCAATGACATACAATAGATTATAAAAGTGGTATATTATACAATCCGCAACTTAAACCAATGATAATTATTTCCATTTCAAGCCATATTCCAGTGTGCATTTTGGACATGGTCATCATAGTTTGAGATTCCTATTATTCTCATACCAATGAATGTCGTCTGTACGATGTAAAATAATACTCTGTTTTAACGGATTTCGTTGTGACTTTAGATTCTATGTCAGTGACTGCAATGGGTGAGATTTAGCTTTAAAAAAAAATACATTAAGTACAGGACAAACCTACGTATATCCTCAGATTATATAGGTAAAATTTGAATATAATGCAAAATTATAACAAGCAAACAGTAGACTTTTAATATCCTACGATAAGATCATCTAAATTTGCACATTGTATAACTTTGTTAGTAATGACAGAAATAAAATTCATTGAATTGAGTTTAGCGAGAATTTTATGCTAGTGAAATTTGGTGATTAACATTGTCGTATTAGATCATAAAGTGCATCTTTGAAGTCTGCCAATTAAAGAAATACAGTAGACATTAGTAATGAAATAACAGGATTCAATAGGATAGCCCAATTCAAACGCTATTTTAGAATAAATTAATTAAAAGTAAAAGTCTACTTAAATTTTTTTATTTTTTAAAACAAATTTCAGTTATAATTCGGCGATTCATAAACTAGTTGTATTTGCTTCAATTGCGCACACTGCTTGGGTTGTTTTGACAAAGCAACACATTGCAGGTTATATCGTGCCGAGCGAAGTAGAGAAACAAACACTGTGAAAGGACACACCACAAAAGCCAATCCAGCTTACTCCGCACCCTTCAAGCGACTTGAAAACATCCAACGCAAAAAGTCAATAAGGTAAACGAATTCGCATTTGTATAAAATTCATGCACGCATTCTGATTCAAAGTAGAACATGGAAATGTTAGGTATAAGACATTTTCATCAGAGTGAACATTACTGTTCTCTTATAATGACATATTCTTAGTGCTAATAAGAACTGAACTTATAACTATAATAATGGTGATGAAAGAGATGATGATTTGCTTTGTTTAACGCCATTTTTCGGAGTAAGATAGGCTAGCACAAGCGGCGGAGAAAGAACCCGGGAAAACCTTGAGAAGAATCACTACACACGGGGAGGTACTAGCAAGTTTTCTCAAATAATCACATTGACTGAACCCGAGACTCAAACCCGCACTGACAGAGGTGAGATGGCAGAGTCGAGCGTTTTTAGACCAATCTCTAATCCAGGGCCCGATGATGATGATGATGATGATGATGATGATGATGATGATGATGATGATGATGATGATGATGATGATGATGATGATGATGATGATGATGATGATGAAGACAATAATAATAATAATAATAATAATAATAATAATAATAATAATAATAATAATAATAATAAGAAGAAGAAGAAGAAGAAGAAGAAGAAGAAGAAGAAGAAGAAGAAGAAGAAGAAGAAGAAGAAGAAACAAATTTCTTTTTTTCGTATTTAACTATGAATGTTACGTGTGAGCGAAACCTATTATCTGCTTACAAAACTTACATAATTACATTATATTTTTAACTTATAAATATGAACATCCACACAAAAAATAATGCAAATACACACCCAAGTCTAATCGTTATTCCAATTTTTCTAATAATCAGTATCTTTCTTGCCTCTAACTGGTACAAACATCAAATTATGTTTGTGGTTCTTCATAACAGATGCAATGAAACGCTGTCTTTCTATTGGTTAATATTCAAACATGACAAGAATCTCCGCCCAAAGAAGGGATTATTTTACCATAATAAAATATGAATATCAATAAACAGTATTTCATTAAAAAAATACATTCAAGTCACTTTTCTCTTAATTTGAGTAAAATACTGAATCTTGAACTATCGGTTACTAAACTATGATGTCAGTTAAAAACTACTACAAGACCATCCACATGTTCTAAAACGTGTCGTGATCTTCTCACCACATATTCAAGCATTAAAACATTTTCAGCAACAATTTGTTAAAATATTATGTTCTGTTACGATTTACCTATAAATTTTAAATAGAGATTTAAGACATTATTCTCTCACATTTTGGTATTACCACCTAGCGAAAAATTGGTATTTTTATTATTATTATTATTATTATTATTATTATTATTATTATTATTATTATTATTATTATTATTATTATTATTATTAATTTTTTTATATTTTAAGTGGAACATACATGTAATGATAAGCTATTAAGTTTTAGCGATATAGGTCAAAACAAGTTTAGAGGTGAAATCCAGGGGTAAGTTTGGCACGTTGACCGTGGCATGATGACGATGCTGAATCTAGCATGCATATCAGTAATGATACATGCGTATTTATAGATAGACAGTTATTTTCAAAATCTACCTTTTGTATACAGTAAATTTACAAATACAATGCACTTTGTATCATATATTCAGAAATACTCATAGCCATATAAAAACGAAAACCATGTAATATAAACATCAGTAATTATTATTTATGAACACGAGTTTCGGTATGCATATATATGTATATATATATATATATATATATATATATACATATATATACATACATATATATATATATATATATATATATATATATATATATATATATATATATATATATACAAACACACACACACACACACACATATATATATATATATATATATATATATATATATATATATATATATATATATATATATATATATATATACGTACATATATGTATATGCATAGATAAAAAATTATATATATTATATATAATGTTTTATCTATCTATCTATCTATCTATCTATCTATCTATCTATCTATCTATCTATCTATCTATCTATCTATCTATCTATCTATCTATCTATCTATCCATACGTACGTACGTACATACATACATACATACATACATACATACATACATACATACATACATACATACATACATACATACATACATACATACATACATACATACAGACAGACAGACAGACAGACAGACATTGATAGAGAGAGAGATATAAAACATTATTATTTGCAATATATCGGATCGTTGTAGGTACACTATGCTAAAAACACTTATTTATAAGCGATACAGATAACAACAGCTGCCGAGTAAAATTGTTTTCAATTTAAAAAAAAAATGTGTGGGGAGGGGGACAAATTTATTCAGAATGCTCCAGTTTGTGACAGGATGTGAGTGGTGGAAAATTAATTCCAACAAAGTCTTAAACCAATAGGTGTATGTCGTTCTCAATATAGTATAAAATACTATCTTAACCAAATTTATTTTTAAAAAATGACATGACAAAGCATTTTTCTGTAATCACCAAGAGTTTCAAAAAAGTCAGCAAATTTGCTAACGGAACAACAGTGCGCAAAACTAAGATGTTGTCACTCTAATTTTGTTACCCCAAAACATAAGTGAAAATTCATTTGTCAGCATCGAGCTCAAAATGTAGTACAAAGAGTTTAGGAAAAATGTCGTATATTGCTAATATTATTTTATGACATCTGAACAACACGCGTCGCCAGTAACGATATCTCATAACTGTAAACCGAGTTTATATTATAATCGAACGCCTAGTATCACAGCGCATCCAAATTATTTCGTCTTAAACATAAACTACAGATGTGATGTAAATCAATACTGTGTATTGCTGCCTGAGTATGGAAAATAAACTGGTGACTATACAGATAATTAATAATATGTAACAGGTCTTAAACACTTCCCTAATTGATAGCAAGACACAACGGGTCATTTGAGTAGGGTCGGACTTGTGCTATTGCCATCTTGTAATACTTAGTAGCAGACATTTATCTTTTTCAGTTTCATTTGTTTTCTTCTATGTTGTTTCACTGGCAACAGGGCACATCATCCAGTACATTTCATTTTTCTTTAACTTACTAACGTGGTGCTAAATTTTCCATAGTTAGTTCTCCGCATTAATTTTGTATAGACTCGGTTGTTCCATACACATTGCACAATTAAATGTATGATATTTCAAGAAATTCTTTGATTAAATACCATATCTGCATTCGTTATCTCGGATGGATTAACACAGTGAGGTAGTTATTTCACTTCTGTTTTAATTAATTCAATCATCTCCCCGAATAACAGTTTTACAAGATCACGCTATGAACTGTTAATATGGTGATAAAACGAGTTTTTCATGGTCAGGTTCTTAATATTATTTCTCGTAAAAATATGTAAAACTGACTACTGAAATGGTTCGGATTATTTTCGTCTGTGCTGCAGAAATGAAAACGTGTTACGTGGTAGTTTGGTTATCATTATCTAGAGGATGATCGATCACGATGTTATTGACCGTATCGATCGATTAATAAAATAAAATATGAAATGAATGGGTGGAATAAAAATAGATCTGAGCAGAGAAATAGGATAGAACAACACGAGTCCCGAATGCAGAATATTAAACTTTAATCAATTATAAACAAAATAAAATTGAACACTTTCTCATTGATATAGCATTACCAAATTGTAGAAAAAAAATGCAATTAGCCGTTCTGTTTATACCGATAATAAAACTTTCATCAAGATATCTAGCGAATTATCGAATTCATACTTACATAACCTGGTTTCTTACCATTCCATCCAAATTCAAGGCTGGTGACGGGTTAGTTTTGATATACTCTCTCTCTCTCTCTCTCTCTCTCTCTCTCTCTCTCTCTCTCTCTCTCTCTCTCTCTCTCTCTCTCTCTCTCTCTCTCTCTCTCTCGTTTTTGTCTTCAGCCGTAATGTTTCTGGGTACATATATGTGGCTACTTCAACTTGTTAAAATAAATAACAGATAACCTACATATTTGTATAGCATTTTTCTCTTTTAGGGTCGAACACTAGCTAGACTCTCGCTACGTCAGATGTTGTCTTATTGTAATTCAATAGAAACTAAAGCTAATATGGGTCAGTTGGCCGCCTGAGGGCTGATACACAAGCCATAGTTAAGAATATTAATGTCTGTCTTAAGTGGCTACTCGGTATCCTTAAGTGAAATATGATATAATCTAGACCTCTTAATAAACTATTCATACGCCATTTTGAGGACCGTATAACACTAACTGAACTGCCGGCAGACCTTCTTAACGCCACTACCCTTCATTTTCGGCTAACACAATTCACTTTTTAATTATACGTATGAATTAACAAAATCCACATCATGTCTTAACTACAATATTATGCTAACTAACATTCACTGACATGACATATTATAACCTATGAATTACTTAACTCTTAGCGTAAATAATTAAAACAGATACATTCAAATAATTCTCAGATTCGTATCAGAAGTAATGCCTGAAATTCCTAGAATAATAGAGTCATATTACAATGAAGACAAATTAATGCAAACAATTATCTTCCAAACTTATAAAATTAAAATTGATGTATGAATTTAAAACAAATAAAAGCAAACGAATAATTACAAACTCATGACACGAACATTGCTTAATATTGAGACGATTACCTTGTTCTTTCAGAGACTCCCGCGTAGTCTCGAACTTTCCCTTCCGCAGGAAAATTGGGACTGACTAATTTTCCGAGAAAGAATACTTAAAACGTTGAATTTCGTCTGGGACTCTCCCCCCCTCCGATTTGTTAACTTTAGTCAGTCTTGATGAAATTTGTCTAATAAAAAAATTAACACCCGTCCATCAAAGTTAGAATATATGTCGATTCAGCTTCTATTTAAGAAAAAAAAAACGATTACTGAAAATTTCACTTTATGACACTTAGTTCCAATGACCAAAAATGTATCTTGATTGTCTCCACTTGTCTTTTTTCCCCCCGATACTGAAGCCCAATTCACCTTGCTTCTCCATATGCCTGACTACTATCTCAATTAAAATTCAATCATGGCACAAAGCAGGAACGTAAAAACCAACGCAATTAAGCGATTACTTATGCTATCTAGCACATAAGTCATTATAACTGTTTCGTGTCACGCTGACTGCGGCAAGATTCGCTCAGTTATATGTTGCTTAAAAACTCACACTGTCACAAAATACAAAAACTGACACATTTTTAAAAATATTTTATGCTTACACTTTTGGAACAAACTGAAGATATTTTAGTAGCTTTTGTAGGTCTCAAAATTGGATAATAGCATTAAAGTGTCATTTCCGGATACAAGCTGATCTAGACAGGACTCGAACCTGCCTTATTGCTTGCGTGTTCGGCTGTCTAACCACTAAGCCGTCATGCCTAACGTGTCATGAAAAAGAGACCGAAACAAACGTAGGAAAAAAAGTGTACATAATTAAGGGAAATGAGATAACTAACACATGGATTAAAGGAATTATCACCGATCCCTGTTAGTTCACGCAAACTGTATTTGCCATAAGGGCGACATATTTGATGGGATAAAGAAAGAAGCTTACAAAGTACTACAAGTTCCACACCATTATACAAATTGCAATGATGTGATGACTGTGTTCCTAGAAGTATAGACAAACCTACACTGAGCATGGCTCACGATATGATACTCATTATTTATTTCATACACACACACACACACACACTCACACTATATATATATATATATATATATATATATATATATATATATATATATATATATATATATATATATATATATATATATATATATATATATATATATATACATACATAATATATGACTATTTACTATATATTTTGAACGTTTTGCATGACTTTCCTAGTGGTAATTCTTTGCATGCAACTGCTTCGTATCATTTTCTTTATAATTTTTAAGTAGAGCTGTTTCCCAGGACTTGCTTGTACTATGATGAACAAAAGAAAAGTGAGACAAATTCTTACTACTTAAATATACACTCCTTAACATTGTTCTGTATATCAGAACATTTATAATAATCGAGCAAGTAGCAGATGACATCGTTTAAATTTCAGAAGACACCAATATTGGATGATAATAATAATAATAATGGCACTTGCTAAATATGATCAAAATTGAGATTATTTGTTAGTGTCGTGTTCTTTACTCTCCGTTATTATGCAAAATCCTAATTGTATTAGAGTGGAAAGATATGTTACAACCTTTTAAGATTCTGAATGGAATTTTAATTCACCACGTAATGTTGAAAACCATGTTTTAGAGCTTTTTTTTTATTTCACCAGAAGAGCCTTTCCCCCCACTGCAGTTTCGTGCCTATGCTCATATTTGAATAGATTGGAGAGCAAATGAAGTAAGGGCTACAAATAATGACTAAACTAATGATTATTTTAGCGGGTTGGTGGATTGACGATATGTATGTATGTATGTATGTATGTATGTATGTATGTATGTATGTATGTATGTATGTATGTGTGTGTGTGTAATCGGTGGACCATAAAAAGAAACTAAATGTCTTTGACACTAGGTGTGTCATTATTTACCGCTATGGGTCACTCTTTTAACGCAAAAACTTTCAATTTTCTCTGTGGCAGCTCCTATTTTACCCCTCCTCCCAATATTTCAAGCCTACGTTGTATTTGGTACACCTATATAATGACGGTATTATGATGTACAAGTAAGGAACACTTGTTGAAACTCCATCTAAATGTCATGAACATAGTACGACAAATATTTTGCACCGATTCACATTGTCTCTCTTATTATAGGGCAATAAAATGCTTTTAAAACATGGCGTTTTTACAACGGGTCGTGATGTAGCCGTCACTCAAACTTGTCACTCGCACTGTCCCGCAGTTCACAGGTCACATGATATGGGGAGGTCTTGTTGTTTGCAGTGAGCAGCGGCACTGGTAGGAATCAATCTTTTCTCTGCCGCTGCTTCTTGCTTTGAGATATAACACGACAGCTTAAATACCTCCCGTGTCATGGATCAGAAATTATAGACAAGTTGTTGTTGACTATGCTCTTTAGGACACACGGTACTAATTATATGGAAGAACTGAACAACGGGTTTGGTTGTCCATAATAGGTTAATAATGAAAAGTAAAATTTTAGTAAAAATATCTTTTGAAAGCTTATCCTAGGTGTAATTAAAAAAGAAAAATTTCTATTGCTGCAATTTTAATATTTCTAAAGACTTGACTTAGGATAACTCAATAATGAAAGTAGCACTTGATTCGCTTGGTGCAGAACCAATAACGTGCGTCATGCACATGTAGGTCAAAAAAAAATGCCGCGGCTAATACGGTGTTCTCCACACAGAAGCTTTAAACAAGGATAGTTGTGCATGTTGAAATATAGGTCTGATCATCAGAACCCATAAATTTTAGGTTATTGAATCTTAAATATGATGGTGTTTCCATATGTTTACTCTGGGAGTTGAATTAGTACCGTGAGTATTTACTGAAAGCCGGAATGTTTAAGAAAGAACATGACAGAGTAGTGGGTAGAAAAATGCGTAAATTTAATTCTTCAAATCCTTGGGGGGGGGAAGCTTTTATTTTATATTTTTAGGCAAAAAGCTGCAGGCCTTAAGTAAGCACAGATCCCCTTCCCCGGGTGAAATTATGTACCACAAAAAGAAGTAGCAAAGGCAGACAAACAATGCCAGTACGGAGACTATTTCCTAATTTCCCTTAACTGGCTTTTTGTTGTTCTTTGCGCTGCAAAGATAAATTAGTAACAAACTTACCCCGGATACGGAATGCATATCAGGAATAAATAATTTACCAAGGACACGGAATTTATATCAGGAGTAGATAATTTACCAAGGCTGTGGAAGTTATATCAGGATCAAATAATTTACCAAGGGTACGAAAATAATATTACGATTAAATAATTTACCTAGGACACGGAATGTATATCAGGAGTAAATAATTTACCAAGGATACGTAATGTATATCATGATTAAATAATTTACAAAGGACACGGAATTTATATCAAGATTAAAAGATTTACCAAGGACACGGATTTTTCTGTCAGGATGAAATAATTTGCAAAGGGTCCGGAAATGATACCACGATTAAATAATATCACGAATAAATAATTTACTTAGAAGGCAGAATTTATATCAAGATTAAATAATTTAACAAGGATACGAAATGTAAATAATAATTGAATAATGTACCAAGGACACGGAATTTATATTAAGATTAAATAATTTACCAAGGATGCAGAATGTACATCAGCATTAAGCACATTGGAAGAAATTTGATTTGACACTGTTTGATACATAAGTTTTGTTGTCAGCTTCATTTCTATTGGTTGCTCGAATATCGTATCTAATAAACAAATAATTACCGTAAACTAACCAATAAACGGTTTTCTGTCTCGCTTTGACCATTCTCTTTCGTTCAACTTTTTCCATATTTGCGTTTCACTTTTTACAATATGAACGGAGAAGTTAAGGTTTTGCTGTGCTGTTTGCGGTGAAAATGAACGATATAGATCAGGAATATGTAAAAACTAGATTATCTGCATAAAATGTTTGGGTTTTTTTTATATTAGCATGTAAAGATGTCCTCCTGCAAAAAAATAGTCCGTCAAATTTTGTCGTAATAAAGGTCGGCAAGACAAATCTGAAAAACGAAGAAACTTACTATTAGGGGCGTGAACTGGATGAAAAAGGAACAAAACTACTTCGCTTCATATAACAAACACTATTCATTATATTATTTGCCTAACCTTTCACTATCAAAAAGGTAACTCTTTCACCTGAAAAGGATAATGTGACGAAAACACTGGCCTTTATTTTCACTTTTGGAATTTGTTTTACACAATTCGAAGTTACTGCTCCGCCTTCCTCTCTCCCTCTCCATATACATGTATGTATGTATGTATGTATGTATGTGTGTGTGTGTGTGTATATATATATATATATATATGTATATATATATGTGTGTATATATATATATATATATATATATATATATATATATATATATATATATATATATATATATATATATATATATATATCTATATACATATATATATATATATATATATATATATATATATATATATATATATATATATATATATATATATATATATATATATATATATATATCTTATGGGAAATATCAGTATTTGTCAGAGAATGATTCGATACATAAAACAAACTGACAACACACACATTATTGGCCTAGTGTTAAACAAGGCTAAGCGTTTTCGCATCCTTCTGAGCCTTTTCTCGTAGGCACAGACAAAGACAAACCAATCAGTGAATAAAGAAATAAACGAATGAAAAATAATAACAACTTTTCATGATTTTTATATTTGGTGGAGGTAGGTATTTTTATTTCTCTCCATCTCTGTCCATTGTTTGCATGTCTTGTATGTGCTGTGTATGCTTTTGAGGAAGGGCCGTTAGAACCCCCAAAACACTGAGGTAAGTTCAATGGTTCTCAAACCCAGTACGGCCAACCTACGACCAATTTCTGGATATTCTATCCATGACTAATACATCATCTGCAACGTGACCGAAGCACATAAGTGTCCGAACACAAATATGTTTGATAACTTATGAGATAGGGATAGGTTATAATTGTACTGCATTACGCCTTGTTAGTTTTGTCATATATATATATATATATATATATATATATATATATATATATATATATATATATATATATATATATATATATATATATATATATATAATCTTTAATTTGTGACATTTATATAACAAGACTGTACTCTTTTGTGGAACAGCTCTAATTAAAAGCCAGAATTTATGTATAGTAATAGATTTAGTAATGTTCGAGTGTCTTTAAATATCTGTGACTGAAAAGACTGTACAATTTAGGATTCGTTGGTATTGTTCTAGCCGATAATACAGAATAAAATTTATGAAAAGAGAGTAATAAGAATTAGTTTCAAATATAGAAAGGTTATATTTCCGTTTGAAAATATGTATTCAAGCACCGTATGACAGATGACGTTCGTGAGCATTAGATTTGATATATTTCTGAAACGATACGATTTTGTGTAGTCATAAATTCTGAGAAAAATTTCACATGTAGAAACACACGTCATATCATTGTGTTCCTTCTTGGAGCATTTAATTAGCAGCCAGCATGGAATTGTGATGTACGAGCTTGCGTGTCATCTTATTTTGAGAATCGTCTGCTTTAGACATTGTGGCGAAAAATAGTTATTGTCATAGACAGCGATAAACTGGCGTGAATGGGACCGTGCCATTAATATCTGACAGTATTATTTCAAAGCTTTTCAAAAGATATCTAAAATAAATGTGTCATGTAACCAGTCTGCATACATTTGATAGCTGACGCAAAATATAGAGACTGGCTGATGGAGAATGAGTATAGCAGGAGAATAAAATATATAAAATGCTTAAAGGTCATTAATGATAGTACCACCATATAATGTTTCATTGATACCCAAATATGTGTGTGTCCTTAAATATCTGATAAAAATTAAATTTTATAATCATTTTATACATTTCTTACCACTCATTCATTCTGTGACCTGTGAGAGAAGTAACCTAACGAGATGTTGAATTCTATGAAATAGTTTAAGGTGAGCTGAATAGTTATATATCTAGACAGTTATTACTCTCTGGTCTTACACTAAGTAACATCAAGAAGCACAACCAACAAGTTTTGTAATACTTAACAACTAATTAATTATTGAGAATGCTGCGAATGAATATCAGATCCTCGAATGCACTGGCTTGGTATCAGCCCATATCTTAGAAAAAGGAATTGTCAATAAGTCCATTGAGTAACTCACAATAGTTCTTGAATAATAATTTAGTCTAATGAGCACTTTGTAGTTCTAGTGAATAATATAATTAAATGTTTTCTCTCAAATAATATCTAAATACAACATTAAATGCGTGTGAAAACTGATGTTAAAAGTGTCACAGAATGGCATAAATTCCTTTACTTATCTTTTTATTTATTAAATATATGTACTCGGATTTCGTTTTTTGTGTACAACGATACTTGAGAGAGATTTATGTATATTATACAACATTTCGAAACAGTGAGTTCGGTTTATCCTATACCGCAAGTGTGAAAGTGTTTTGGATGGGAGGAACCGAATAAATCAAGTGCAAAGACGATGTAGTGTTTCATCGTCTGTGTACAAATGCTTTACCACAAGACTAAAATCTTTTAAAATTTTGTCAGTGAGCAGTATACTTAAGGACTTGCACATCTTCATATGTAGAGGTATGTGAGTTATTTATTAATTTCTTATGTATATTATAAGTTATAACTATTGTACTACCACGTTTATTTTTTTTATAATTTCTACGTAGCTCCGGCTTGCATAGTATAATGCAAATATTTTCTTTTCTTATTTGTGATTTAACAATAGATTTATTTTGGCAATAAAGTTGCATTTTAAGAAAATTTACTTGTCATTATTCAGCAAAATTGCCGCCGTGTTGCAAGGTACATCAATATAAATGGGTCCTGCTGTTTTAAGTTTTGCAATGGGTGATGCATTAGTAGCAAGAAAATCAGCAGCAAAAAAAGATCATAGAGGCGGTTATAAGAGAAATTGTGCCTTCGAAGGAAACTAAGCGCGTGATGACAACTACTCCCAAAAATGCTACCTAAGAAATCACGAATCAACTTGATGTCAGGTTGTTGTTATTGCCCATCTTGTCAAATACTATGATGGGTTCTGGTCTAAAAAGAACATACTTGTATAATAATGTTGTATCGAATATTTCAAGCTCTTTGACTAGACTCACTGAGATCAGTGGTTTTCAAACCTTTTGAAGTCTTGGACCCCGTAGCATGTTGTGGTCAAATGGCGCGTCACTATTAGCCTATCCAGGCTATCAGCGGACCCAGATCAGCATATTCAATAAATTTAGCAGATCGACATTATTAATATTTTATGTAATCCATCAATAAGTAATAACCATATAATAGAATAGAGTCAATACAGAATAGACAGCTCAGTACTCAGTTGTTATTATAATTGTTGATGATAATGAAAACTTTGCAAATGTACTATTTTTATTCTTTTTTGGGACCTGCTTGCGGACTTCTTGGCAACGTGCGACATACCCCAATGGGTCTGCTGACCGCAGTTTGAAAACCACTGAAAATCTACAACGGAATAAGAGTGCACTGGGTATTTAGACAAAGACTCCCATCAAAATGAATAAAGTTTATACAAGAATAATTGCCATAAGAGATCAATACGAGTACTTGGTTTATCGTAAAACTTTTCTTGAAGTTAGATATATGCATGCGATTGCTGCTCCATCTGTTGATTCTCCAGAAAATGCAAACTTACTTTTGGCAAACAACTAGAGCTTGTTCAAGACGATACGATAACATCTTGATAATCAGACCACTGAGGGTATTAACGACTATATGGCTGCATCCAGCATACGAATGAATGTAATTTCTACGAGCATGGGTCGTTGGGAATTGCAGTGTTCTCTGATGCGACATCAGGCGCCACTCAAAAAGCAGTATGCGGTAACGGACTTTGACCCATAAGAAAGCAAAGTTTTTTTCTTAGAGTTTTGTCTAAACATTCTACATAAAAATACCGCCATCAAGACGATAATCTCTATCCTTTCTGAAACAAAACGAAACGGATTGCATCAGCAGCTTCAAGAGGCAGCCAATTATTGTTAAAACTTTCAGTACAACAGTTGCCATACGAGGAGCAAATACTTATATTGACAAATCGTCAGCATGACAAAGTGAGAAAACAAAGTACAGCTGCAAAGGCCTAACTTATATACAGAACATCTTTTAAAAAACAAGGCATTGTCTTTCCAATGCTTCCATTAGTTGCTGCAGGTGGTTCAGGAGGTCTGTTTTTTGGGCCACTATGAAAGGACGCTGAGTATGTGAAAAGAAAAGCGAGCACGCGGGCTGACACTTTATGGAACACAACATCGTTAAATAATTTTGATATTGAGAAAGCTCTCTGTTTAAAGAAAATTAATTTTGTGATGCTTTTTTTAAAGAATTAATCGCGATGAGTGCTGTATTATCAAATAGAAATTTATTTTGTTATTTCTAAAACGCACTGGTTCACCGAAGAAACAAACCATGTATAAGTGAAGCAGAATATTTTAGACTTGCTTAATCTGCCTCTAAATATAATGAGGCGACAAACTTGTATTTATAATTCATTAGAAATTCAGCAATTGGATAATTCAGACACTTTTGTATTTGCTTTATTAGATGCAAAGGACAATCTGCTTTGGATATTTTAAGCTTGGTATAAGCTAATTTATGACAGGTCGTTAATTTATGACAGGTCGTGTGATCATATTAGGTCACGAACTATAACATCATGGTGTCAACTACAGTCACGGCATGGTGGAGCTAATAATTCAAGAAGAATATGGCGAGTTTTGAAGAAAACTTCACTTTAGACTGCGAACAATTGTTCCGTGGTGAAATCAATATTAACTGAGAACGGCAAAAGGAAATCTAGTTTTGTCAAATAAATCGTTAACAGCGGCAGTCACGAGCAGTGTAAGGTTGCTCTAGATATTTAATGTCAGAAGAAAACGTTGTTTTCAGTTTGTGTAATGCTGACATATAATGTATGACTGTTTCGATGATATTTGTGTTCCAGGAAACAATATGGTGGGCCCTAGTGCTCTCTTTAATCTTCATTCACTTATTTAAAAATATATTAAGCCAGAAAGCGGTCGCACGCTGCATTGATACAAGTATTCTGGTAGAAGGAATTCTTTCGAACACACAACATGATGTTAAAGAATTAGAGAGCGAACAAATGTTTTATCAGAAGCGCTATCTGTCGTAAATACAAAATTGGCATGGGGGAACTAAAACCCAGAAAACCAAAGAGCAGTAAACCAAAGATCGGGAAACCAATGGTAAGCAAAACAATTACAATATCGGCCGAACGAAAGTAGACAACATGCTTATAGAAGAATTATATAATCCATCAAAATGTCAGTTTCCTAAGCGTAGAGTTATTGCTAATGGTGTTGATAATATTCGATCTGCAGAATTAATATATACGAAATAATATCCCAGAGAGAACAAAGGCGTAAAATATTTTATTATTGACGACTTCAACAGGAACGCGAGCAGCTTGCTACTGCGAAATTAAACATGCGGGGAGATCATCTTTGTGATGCAGACCAGTAAAGCTTTGGTAAGATCACGGTGGCGAATTTTAAAATACTACATTTGATACGTGGCTTGATGAAAACAGAAACCATACATAGTCTATGTTCAACGAGGGTAAGGCAGTTGTAGAAAGATTGCATGGGACGCTGAAGAATGCTTCGTCGAAACATTTAAGATAAAAAGGAAAAACGATATAAATCAGCTGCAGTCCCTGCAGAGAAATACAAAAAAATATAACATAATATTATATATGAAGTCTATTAGTATTGGAATACTGACAGTAAAAATTAGGTATAAAGTCGACGAAGACAACGTAAGAACTAAATAATTTTTCAGACGAAAGTAAAATGTGTGCAACCGAGTTAGACTTAGCGGAAACAAAAGAAAAAAAAAGAAAAAAGAAAAGCACGTTTGAGAAAGGTTATATAGCAAAAACTGGATAACAAATAAAACCTAAACTTGCAGACGCCAGAAATTATTCTTGTGGTATTTTAATAAATGTACAGGTTATATAACTCATGCGAAAGTGAAAAATATTGATAAATTTGACAAGATAACCTGCACACCAGAATCAGAACAATATTTATCATTTTCATTTGGTAAGCTGTATTTCACAGTCATCACGCAGTTCATAAATGCTTCACTCGAATAGCTAGTCAAGATTATAAAATCGTTCAGATATGCCTCAGAGGAATTTGCTGGCGACAAGCAGAACCTGCTTACTCTCAACGAGTTTAAACGTACGATTACGTGACTTTGTGGGTTATAATTGATGAGACCACACTGCCACCAAAAGATTTCTCCAGTCAGCTTGACAACATTGATAATTATAAGGAAGACTATAAGGAAAAAATGTCTAGGATACGTTTAGGCGAAATAATACATATTATTTTGAAAACCAATGTACAGTAGCTTGCTGAACTGTTTGAAACTTTTCATGACCTCTGAGTGACATATTAAACATTAGATCCCATTCAGTATTATTCTTGTCCTGGGCTGTCATTGGATGCCAAGCTCAAGCCAACACCAATCAGGCCTGAGTTACTTACTGATATTGACTTGTACAATGTCACTGAAAAAATAATCCGTGGTGGAATTTATCTTTACAAAGCGACGCGCTGCGTCCAACTGCAAGTATATGCCTGGTGATGACAGGATAAAAATATATCATATATCTAGATGCAAATAACGCACAAGTTGGGCAATGGCACAAAAGGTACATGTGGGCGATTTCCCATGGATGACATTAGAACATTTCAAATAAAATTACTGCGCAGAGACGATGACATGCACAATATTATTTATGTACCTATCGAGTATTCTGCTAAAATTCAAGACGCGCACATCGACTATCCTAAAAGCAAGGTTGTTGATGAAAATATATTAAGTCAGCACTCTGCAGCGCTTAAGAAAAAACATGGCGTCGGAAAACATTAGAAAAAGTATCAACACAGAACTTGTAAACGATGTGGCTTTATGTTACAAACTAGTGACAGATGTTGGCTTTGTCTAGATGAAAAGTTTGACGAAAACTTAGTCTCAGTCCACAGAAGGAAAATGATCCTAAAACGTAACAAGCACATCAGTATCAAGATTGCCGTGCTTTGAGCTGTCAACGTAGATGATGTATGAATTGCACTACAATACAATCAAGATGAAATACTCTGATCGCACAATGCTGCCACTGATGGACATTGACTCAGTCTGTTTTAAAATCAGAAAAAGGACGCGGTTAGATTAAATTTAATCCTGATTGTATTTAGCAGATCAAATTCAATATTTTATGTATCCTCCCTGAAAAAGTTAGACTGTTTAAGCGTTTGCGAGGAGACAAGAAATTGTTAGCTCAGTGGAAGTGGAAAATATTTTCCCGTTATAAATTGTCCAAGGGAAGGGTGTCTGAAAGTTTGAAGGAAAAGGAACTTAAAGGTACAAAGAGGTTTTCTACATAGAAGCAAGCGTGTCTTGAAAGCACAAGGTTCGTTTCAATATCATGCAATTTTTACTTTGATATGAGTTGGTATTTATTTATTTGAATTTATTTATTTTATATTCATTCATCAATTTTCTTTTGTGAGTTCATTAAGTAATTATTTGTATTGTTTTGTCTTGAATATTATATGACACATTTATTCTAAAAAGACATGCATTACTTTTTATACCCGTTTGTAATAATTGTGTTAATTTATCTTTCTTCAATTATATAAATTTGTAGGATATGATTTAATTTTACTATGTCTGAAAATGCTATGCCAATGAAGGGTTAGTTAGAAAATATTGAAGTTAAGAAATTAAGTGGATTTCGTTAATTCATTTGTATAATTAAGATGTTAATTCTGTTGACCGAGAATCAGTGTTATTAGCATCAAGAGTAACTGCCGGCTGACATTTAGTCCAGTTTATGATTCATAGTCCACAGCAGGTTATATGGATGGTTTATGGTCTGGATTATCTCCTAGTTCAATTAGGGAGTGTAAATTGTCGTCAGGGAGATACATTATTCTTCTGTACTAGAGTTAGTGTATTAGCTGGCCCGTGGAGTACTGACCCTTATTTGCCTTAGCTTTTGTTGAATTACGATCAAATGATATCTTTAGTAACGAGAGTGTGAGTAATGCACTATGTCAGAAGAAATAAATCTGACAAATATTTAGGCTTTTAGGCATCTTATTTATTTATTTGTTTGCTTATTTTAAGAAGTGAAAAGCTCCATACGTACACCCGTACAGTGGAAAAAGGAGGAGACAAATTACGGAGACAAATTACAGACGATGACCATGAAGGAAGAGAGAGAGAGAGAGAGAGAGAGAGAGAGAGAGAGAGAGAGAGAGAGAGAGAGAGAGAGAGAGAGAGAGAGAGAGAGAGAGAGAGCGCATATGTCGACTTTAATTTGTCACCAAAATTTCGAACAACCGGCAAGCAACCAGGTTATGCAGTAATGCTTGGTAATAGTCTGATCGTTCACTAGAGTTAATGATAAAATTTGCCTTATCTGTATAAACAGAGCGGCTGTTTGTATTTTCTTAATATAAGTTTGGTAATTTTATTTCTAAGAGAAAGTGTACGATTCAGCTGTCATGCCCAATATCATTATGTTCTGCTTAAAAATATTGTATTCTTTTCTATATCTCTACTCAGAACTCTATATATTCCATCCATTAATTTCATATTTTATTTTATTATTTGCTCGATCCGGGCAATAACATCGTGGTCAATCATCATCTATATACCAATAACCATAACGATCACGTGACAAGTGGCGGCGTGTCTAAAGCTTAAGACATTATATTCAAGTGAAGAACAAATATAGAATAGAACATAATCTATCCAAACCTTGATATCTTCTGTACCGTTTTTATATGAATATAGATTGGAGTGAATCAAACCATTTTCTATACATTTTATAAATTCAGTGCTTGCAATTTTCCTGCCATTTTTTTTTCCATGTAGTGATGACAACATTGTAAGAGATGGAGGCACTCACCTTGGCTATTATTCTGCACGTTTGGCGATAGACTGATATTCTAAGTTTGTTTATTTCAGGGGGAAATTACCTTCGTATTCTCTTGAGAGAATAGTAAATTAGGTGAGCCAACGATGGTAATTATGCCTTGTTTTGGCGTGTAAGCGTTTCGTTGAGTTTGAGGAGAAATTCAAGCTTTACTGTCAGTTTATTGATTAGTTGTGCATATGGATGGCCTGGTTTAAGTGAGTCGGTAGGTTATTATTATTATTATTATTATTATTATTATTATTATTATTATTATTATTATTATTATTATTATTTTAATGAGGGTAACTCAATTAGCTAAGAACTAAACTACCTTGAGGCCTTCATTTAAATGAATTTACGGGTTTTGTTTTGCTGCATCTCTGAAGCTACAGTATATACTGGGTTTGGAAAAAGGAAAAAGAGTGGGCATTTCTAATCTCAACTGGAATACTAGTCCAGAGCAAAGTTCCAGAGTATTGAAAACTTTTTTAAAAATAATTCCTTGTTTGGTTTGGGAATTCGGTAATGTTTGGTAGACATTGATCGCAGGTGGGGAGTATTTCCAGGTAGCCTATACTTGAATAGTGATTGTAAATATTCAGGAGCACTATTTTTGGCTATCCTGTACATTAACTTGGTTTTTCTTAAACAGATTCGGTCTTTAATATGTAATATTTTTAACTTTCCAGCTAAATTTTCCATGCTTTCTTTTTGGATTGATATTAGTTCAAAAAGCTCTTTTTTGGAGATGTGCCAGCTTTGCTAAGTTTTTATCTTTTGAATTTCCCCTTACTGTATTACAGTAGTCTAAATAGGGTTGTATGTAACTGTTATAAAATAGTTTTATTTGCTTTTCCAGGAGAAAGTTTCTTATCCTACTGAGAAGTCATAAACTTGAATTGACTTTTTAAATGATATGTGTGATATGTTCAGTCCATGATAGGTTATTACCTATCCAAAGATTAAGTAGACTTTTGTGACAGACAATTTGCAACTATTTATCCTTCCATGTCAGACATAGTTCATCATTATCAAGTTTTGTTCTTTTGTTCCGTGTTGAGATAAGTAATATTTTAGTTTTTCCAGTATTAACCACCACGCCATTGCATGTGCACCAGTTGTCCAGTTTGTTTAGGGCGTTCTGTAGAGAAATTTTGAGTTCTTGCTTTGTGTTTTGGATGTCTGACAATGCAGTGTCATCTGCATAGAGATCTGAAGATTTTATTGAATCCTTTAGCATAAGTGGTAGGTCATTAATAAATAAAATAAATAGTAACGGACCCAGAATTGAGCCTTGTGGTATTCCACATGTAATTGTTCCATGTTCAGACAGAACATTATTTATATTTTGGACTATACCAAATGTTGGTAAATATGCGTGGAGTTAATTTCGTGAAAGTGGTAAAATTAGAGTGTGGGTAGAAAACTTAGTTCTTGTGACACAATACAAGTAGACAAGAACGACGACAGACAGTTAGGGAATTTAAGTCGATTGTAAAGGACGAGTTAGGTTACGAAATGGACCAGTTAGCTCGGTTTAAGGATCAAAGTGTTTGGGAACACAATGAACAACAAGCGGCGGAGGAAGAAAGAGAAAGAGAAAGACAAGCAGCGGAGCGAGAGAAAGAAAGAGACAGACAAAGCAGCAACCCGACAGAAAGAAAGACAGCGGAGCGAGAGAAAGAAAGAGAAATACAATTTGCAGAGCATGAGAAAGAGCTCGAGTTAGCCAGATTGAAATCCGAGGAAAGAACAATATGTTAGCAATGGAGATGAAGAGGGTCGAAGCCCAGACCAGATTGTGTGATGACCTGAATGAAAATTCAGGATCCACAAGTAGGCGATCTGAAGACAAACAACCGATAGAGTTCACCACGCCTATATTAAGTATAAGGACGACATCATTGACAACTTTTATTTGAAATATAGCCCGTTCAATATGTATTACATTTACATTGAGTGTTATACTTACTCAAAATTTTAGTTCGAAAAAAAAAGTTGGCACTGAGAGAGAGAGAGAGAGAGAGAGAGAGAGAGAGAGAGAGAGAGAGAGAGAGAGAGAGAGAGAGAGAGAGAGAGAGAGAGAGAGCGCAAGCGCATATGTCGACTTTAATTTGTCACCAAAATTTCGAACAACCGGCAAGCAACCAGGTTATGCAGTAATGCTTGGTAATAGTCTGATCGTTCACTAGAGTTAATGATAAAATTTGCCTTATCTGTATAAACAGAGCGGCTGTTTGTATTTTCTTAATATAAGTTTGGTAATTTTATTTCTAAGAGAAAGTGTACGATTCAGCTGTCATGCCCAATATCATTATGTTCTGCTTAAAAATATTGTATTCTTTTCTATATCTCTACTCAGAACTCTATATATTCCATCCATTAATTTCATATTTTATTTTATTATTTGCTCGATCCGGGCAATAACATCGTGGTCAATCATCATCTATATACCAATAACCATAACGATCACGTGACAAGTGGCGGCGTGTCTAAAGCTTAAGACATTATATTCAAGTGAAGAACAAATATAGAATAGAACATAATCTATCCAAACCTTGATATCTTCTGTACCGTTTTTATATGAATATAGATTGGAGTGAATCAAACCATTTTCTATACATTTTATAAATTCAGTGCTTGCAATTTTCCTGCCATTTTTTTTTCCATGTAGTGATGACAACATTGTAAGAGATGGAGGCACTCACCTTGGCTATTATTCTGCACGTTTGGCGATAGACTGATATTCTAAGTTTGTTTATTTCAGGGGGAAATTACCTTCGTATTCTCTTGAGAGAATAGTAAATTAGGTGAGCCAACGATGGTAATTATGCCTTGTTTTGGCGTGTAAGCGTTTCGTTGAGTTTGAGGAGAAATTCAAGCTTTACTGTCAGTTTATTGATTATTTGTGCATATGGATGGCCTGGTTTAAGTGAGTCGGTAGGTTATTATTATTATTATTATTATTATTATTATTATTATTATTATTATTATTATTATTATTATTTTAATGAGGGTAACTCAATTAGCTAAGAACTAAACTACCTTGAGGCCTTCATTTAAATGAATTTACGGGTTTTGTTTTGCTGCATCTCTGAAGCTACAGTATATACTGGGTTTGGAAAAAGGAAAAAGAGTGGGCATTTCTAATCTCAACTGGAATACTAGTCCAGAGCAAAGTTCCAGAGTATTGAAAACTTTTTTAAAAATAATTCCTTGTTTGGTTTGGGAATTCGGTAATGTTTGGTAGACATTGATCGCAGGTGGGGAGTATTTCCAGGTAGCCTATACTTGAATAGTGATTGTAAATATTCAGGAGCACTATTTTTGGCTATCCTGTACATTAACTTGGTTTTTCTTAAACAGATTCGGTCTTTAATATGTAATATTTTTAACTTTCCAGCTAAATTTTCCATGCTTTCTTTTTGGATTGATATTAGTTCAAAAAGCTCTTTTTTGGAGATGTGCCAGCTTTGCTAAGTTTTTATCTTTTGAATTTCCCCTTACTGTATTACAGTAGTCTAAATAGGGTTGTATGTAACTGTTATAAAATAGTTTTATTTGCTTTTCCAGGAGAAAGTTTCTTATCCTACTGAGAAGTCATAAACTTGAATTGACTTTTTAAATGATATGTGTGATATGTTCAGTCCATGATAGGTTATTACCTATCCAAAGATTAAGTAGACTTTTGTGACAGACAATTTGCAACTATTTATCCTTCCATGTCAGACATAGTTCATCATTATCAAGTTTTGTTCTTTTGTTCCGTGTTGAGATAAGTAATATTTTAGTTTTTCCAGTATTAACCACCACGCCATTGCATGTGCACCAGTTGTCCAGTTTGTTTAGGGCGTTCTGTAGAGAAATTTTGAGTTCTTGCTTTGTGTTTTGGATGTCTGACAATGCAGTGTCATCTGCATAGAGATCTGAAGATTTTATTGAATCCTTTAGCATAAGTGGTAGGTCATTAATAAATAAAATAAATAGTAACGGACCCAGAATTGAGCCTTGTGGTATTCCACATCTAATTGTTCCATGTTCAGACAGAACATTATTTATATTTTGGACTATACCAAATGTTGGTAAATATGCGTGGAGCTAATTTCGTGAAAGTGGTAAAATTAGAGTGTGGGTAGAAAACTTAGTTCTTGTGACACAATACAAGTAGACAAGAACGACGACAGACAGTTAGGGAATTTAAGTCGATTGTAAAGGACGAGTTAGGTTACGAAATGGACCAGTTAGCTCGGTTTAAGGATCAAAGTGTTTGGGAACACAATGAACAACAAGCGGCGGAGGAAGAAAGAGAAAGAGAAAGACAAGCAGCGGAGCGAGAGAAAGAAAGAGACAGACAAAGCAGCAACCCGACAGAAAGAAAGACAGCGGAGCGAGAGAAAGAAAGAGAAATACAATTTGCAGAGCATGAGAAAGAGCTCGAGTTAGCCAGATTGAAATCCGAGGAAAGAACAATATGTTAGCAATGGAGATGAAGAGGGTCGAAGCCCAGACCAGATTGTGTGATGACCTGAATGAAAATTCAGGATCCACAAGTAGGCGATCTGAAGACAAACAACCGATAGAGTTCACCACGCCTATATTAAGTATAAGGACGACATCATTGACAACTTTTATTTGAAATATAGCCCGTTCAATATGTATTACATTTACATTGAGTGTTATACTTACTCAAAATTTTAGTTCGAAAAAAAAAGTTGGCACTGAGAGAGAGAGAGAGAGAGAGAGAGAGAGAGAGAGAGAGAGAGAGAGAGAGAGAGAGAGAGAGAGAGAGAGAGAGCGCGCAAGCGCATATGTCGACTTTAATTTGTCACCAAAATTTCGAACAACCGGCAAGCAACCAGGTTATGCAGTAATGCTTGGTAATAGTCTGATCGTTCACTAGAGTTAATGATAAAATTTGCCTTATCTGTATAAACAGAGCGGCTGTTTGTATTTTCTTAATATAAGTTTGGTAATTTTATTTCTAAGAGAAAGTGTACGATTCAGCTGTCATGCCCAATATCATTATGTTCTGCTTAAAAATATTGTATTCTTTTCTATATCTCTACTCAGAACTCTATATATTCCATCCATTAATTTCATATTTTATTTTATTATTTGCTCGATCCGGGCAATAACATCGTGGTCAATCATCATCTATATACCAATAACCATAACGATCACGTGACAAGTGGCGGCGTGTCTAAAGCTTAAGACATTATATTCAAGTGAAGAACAAATATAGAATAGAACATAATCTATCCAAACCTTGATATCTTCTGTACCGTTTTTATATGAATATAGATTGGAGTGAATCAAACCATTTTCTATACATTTTATAAATTCAGTGCTTGCAATTTTCCTGCCATTTTTTTTTTCCATGTAGTGATGACAACATTGTAAGAGATGGAGGCACTCACCTTGGCTATTATTCTGCACGTTTGGCGATAGACTGATATTCTAAGTTTGTTTATTTCAGGGGGAAATTACCTTCGTATTCTCTTGAGAGAATAGTAAATTAGGTGAGCCAACGATGGTAATTATGCCTTGTTTTGGCGTGTAAGCGTTTCGTTGAGTTTGAGGAGAAATTCAAGCTTTACTGTCAGTTTATTGATTAGTTGTGCACATGGATGGCCTGGTTTAAGTGAGTCGGTAGGTTATTATTATTATTATTATTATTATTATTATTATTATTATTATTATTATTATTATATTATTTAATGAGGGTAACTCAATTAGCTAAGAACTAATCTACCTTGAGGCCTTCATTTAAATGAATTTACGGGTTTTGTTTTGCTGCATCTCTGAAGCTACAGTATATACTGGGTTTGGAAAAAGGAAAAAGAGTGGGCATTTCTAATCTCAACTGGAATACTAGTCCAGAGCAAAGTTCCAGAGTATTGAAAACTTTTTTAAAAATAATTCCTTGTTTGGTTTGGGAATTCGGTAATGTTTGGTAGACATTGATCGCAGGTGGGGAGTATTTCCAGGTAGCCTATACTTGAATAGTGATTGTAAATATTCAGGAGCACTATTTTTGGCTATCCTGTACATTAACTTGGTTTTTCTTAAACAGATTCGGTCTTTAATATGTAATATTTTTAACTTTCCAGCTAAATTTTCCATGCTTTCTTTTTGGATTGATATTAGTTCAAAAAGCTCTTTTTTGGAGATGTGCCAGCTTTGCTAAGTTTTTATCTTTTGAATTTCCCCTTACTGTATTACAGTAGTCTAAATAGGGTTGTATGTAACTGTTATAAAATAGTTTTATTTGCTTTTCCAGGAGAAAGTTTCTTATCCTACTGAGAAGTCATAAACTTGAATTGACTTTTTAAATGATATGTGTGATATGTTCAGTCCATGATAGGTTATTACCTATCCAAAGATTAAGTAGACTTTTGTGACAGACAATTTGCAACTATTTATCCTTCCATGTCAGACATAGTTCATCATTATCAAGTTTTGTTCTTTTGTTCCGTGTTGAGATAAGTAATATTTTAGTTTTTCCAGTATTAACCACCACGCCATTGCATGTGCACCAGTTGTCCAGTTTGTTTAGGGCGTTCTGTAGAGAAATTTTGAGTTCTTGCTTTGTGTTTTGGATGTCTGACAATGCAGTGTCATCTGCATAGAGATCTGAAGATTTTATTGAATCCTTTAGCATAAGTGGTAGGTCATTAATAAATAAAATAAATAGTAACGGACCCAGAATTGAGCCTTGTGGTATTCCACATCTAATTGTTCCATGTTCAGACAGAACATTATTTATATTTTGGACTATACCAAATGTTGGTAAATATGCGTGGAGCTAATTTCGTGAAAGTGGTAAAATTAGAGTGTGGGTAGAAAACTTAGTTCTTGTGACACAATACAAGTAGACAAGAACGACGACAGACAGTTAGGGAATTTAAGTCGATTGTAAAGGACGAGTTAGGTTACGAAATGGACCAGTTAGCTCGGTTTAAGGATCAAAGTGTTTGGGAACACAATGAACAACAAGCGGCGGAGGAAGAAAGAGAAAGAGAAAGACAAGCAGCGGAGCGAGAGAAAGAAAGAGACAGACAAAGCAGCAACCCGACAGAAAGAAAGACAGCGGAGCGAGAGAAAGAAAGAGAAATACAATTTGCAGAGCATGAGAAAGAGCTCGAGTTAGCCAGATTGAAATCCGAGGAAAGAACAATATGTTAGCAATGGAGATGAAGAGGGTCGAAGCCCAGACCAGATTGTGTGATGACCTGAATGAAAATTCAGGATCCACAAGTAGGCGATCTGAAGACAAACAACCGATAGAGTTCACCACGCCTATATTAAGTATAAGGACGACATCATTGACAACTTTTATTTGAAATATAGCCCGTTCAATATGTATTACATTTACATTGAGTGTTATACTTACTCAAAATTTTAGTTCGAAAAAAAAAGTTGGCACTGAGAGAGAGAGAGAGAGAGAGAGAGAGAGAGAGAGAGAGAGAGAGAGAGAGAGAGAGAGAGAGAGAGAGAGAGAGAGAGAGAGAGAGAGAGCGCAAGCGCATATGTCGACTTTAATTTGTCACCAAAATTTCGAACAACCGGCAAGCAACCAGGTTATGCAGTAATGCTTGGTAATAGTCTGATCGTTCACTAGAGTTAATGATAAAATTTGCCTTATCTGTATAAACAGAGCGGCTGTTTGTATTTTCTTAATATAAGTTTGGTAATTTTATTTCTAAGAGAAAGTGTACGATTCAGCTGTCATGCCCAATATCATTATGTTCTGCTTAAAAATATTGTATTCTTTTCTATATCTCTACTCAGAACTCTATATATTCCATCCATTAATTTCATATTTTATTTTATTATTTGCTCGATCCGGGCAATAACATCGTGGTCAATCATCATCTATATACCAATAACCATAACGATCACGTGACAAGTGGCGGCGTGTCTAAAGCTTAAGACATTATATTCAAGTGAAGAACAAATATAGAATAGAACATAATCTATCCAAACCTTGATATCTTCTGTACCGTTTTTATATGAATATAGATTGGAGTGAATCAAACCATTTTCTATACATTTTATAAATTCAGTGCTTGCAATTTTCCTGCCATTTTTTTTTTCCATGTAGTGATGACAACATTGTAAGAGATGGAGGCACTCACCTTGGCTATTATTCTGCACGTTTGGCGATAGACTGATATTCTAAGTTTGTTTATTTCAGGGGGAAATTACCTTCGTATTCTCTTGAGAGAATAGTAAATTAGGTGAGCCAACGATGGTAATTATGCCTTGTTTTGGCGTGTAAGCGTTTCGTTGAGTTTGAGGAGAAATTCAAGCTTTACTGTCAGTTTATTGATTAGTTGTGCACATGGATGGCCTGGTTTAAGTGAGTCGGTAGGTTATTATTATTATTATTATTATTATTATTATTATTATTATTATTATTATTATTATTAATGAGGGTAACTCAATTAGCTAAGAACTAAACTACCTTGAGGCCTTCATTTAAATGAATTTACGGGTTTTGTTTTGCTGCATCCCTGAAGCTACAATATATACTGGGTTTGGAAAAAGGAAAATGAGTGGGCATTTCTAATCTCAACTGGAATACTAGTCCAGAGCAAAGTTCCAGAGTATTGAAAACTTTTTTAAAAATAATTCCTTGTTTGGTTTGGGAATTTGGTAATGTTTGGTAGACATTGATCGCAGGTGGGGAGTATTTCCAGGTAGCCTATACTTGAATAGTGATTGTAAATATTCAGGAGCACTATTTTTGGCTATCCTGTACATTAACTTGGTTTTTCTTAAACAGATTCGGTCTTTAATATGTAATATTTTTAACTTTCCAGCTAAATTTTCCATGCTTTCTTTTTGGATTGATATTAGTTCAAAAAGCTCTTTTTTGGAGATGTGCCAGCTTTGCTAAGTTTTTATCTTTTGAATTTCCCCTTACTGTATTACAGTAGTCTAAATAGGGTTGTATGTAACTGTTATAAAATAGTTTTATTTGCTTTTCCAGGAGAAAGTTTCTTATCCTACTGAGAAGTCATAAACTTGAATTGACTTTTTAAATGATATGTGTGATATGTTCAGTCCATGATAGGTTATTACCTATCCAAAGATTAAGTAGACTTTTGTGACAGACAATTTGCAACTATTTATCCTTCCATGTCAGACATAGTTCATCATTATCAAGTTTTGTTCTTTTGTTCCGTGTTGAGATAAGTAATATTTTAGTTTTTCCAGTATTAACCACCACGCCATTGCATGTGCACCAGTTGTCCAGTTTGTTTAGGGCGTTCTGTAGAGAAATTTTGAGTTCTTGCTTTGTGTTTTGGATGTCTGACAATGCAGTGTCATCTGCATAGAGATCTGAAGATTTTATTGAATCCTTTAGCATAAGTGGTAGGTCATTAATAAATAAAATAAATAGTAACGGACCCAGAATTGAGCCTTGTGGTATTCCACATCTAATTGTTCCATGTTCAGACAGAACATTATTTATATTTTGGACTATACCAAATGTTGGTAAATATGCGTGGAGCTAATTTCGTGAAAGTGGTAAAATTAGAGTGTGGGTAGAAAACTTAGTTCTTGTGACACAATACAAGTAGACAAGAACGACGACAGACAGTTAGGGAATTTAAGTCGATTGTAAAGGACGAGTTAGGTTACGAAATGGACCAGTTAGCTCGGTTTAAGGATCAAAGTGTTTGGGAACACAATGAACAACAAGCGGCGGAGGAAGAAAGAGAAAGAGAAAGACAAGCAGCGGAGCGAGAGAAAGAAAGAGACAGACAAAGCAGCAACCCGACAGAAAGAAAGACAGCGGAGCGAGAGAAAGAAAGAGAAATACAATTTGCAGAGCATGAGAAAGAGCTCGAGTTAGCCAGATTGAAATCCGAGGAAAGAACAATATGTTAGCAATGGAGATGAAGAGGGTCGAAGCCCAGACCAGATTGTGTGATGACCTGAATGAAAATTCAGGATCCACAAGTAGGCGATCTGAAGACAAACAACCGATAGAGTTCACCACGCCTATATTAAGTATAAGGACGACATCATTGACAACTTTTATTTGAAATATAGCCCGTTCAATATGTATTACATTTACATTGAGTGTTATACTTACTCAAAATTTTAGTTCGAAAAAAAAAGTTGGCACTGAGAGAGAGAGAGAGAGAGAGAGAGAGAGAGAGAGAGAGAGAGAGAGAGAGAGAGAGAGAGAGAGAGAGAGAGAGAGAGAGAGAGAGAGAGAGAGAGAGAGAACAATTGTTCCAAGAATAGTGTTGCAGTATTGAATGCCGCATTACTTTTATATGGGAAAAATAAAAATCCACACATACCCCTCATGAACATAATAAAATAAATCGCGTGCTTCGTGATAATGATTTAAAGGGATTATAAGTGACAAACTACAGTACAGCATCACCTTTTGTCAGCTTATACTTGTGCCCGGCATGAAAGACATACCCTAATGTGGATGAAATTTATATTTTTTTCATGAAGTCCTCAAGGTAAGTACCTTTTCACCAAACAGTAATATCAGTTTCAGTCTTACAAGGGTTTGCATTGCGGGTTGTTTTTTTTTTGGTTATGCGATTGCTTATTATATTAAAAACAAACTTCCCGCTAGTGTGCCAATTTAACCATAAGTACAAATTATATATATATATATATATATATATATATATATATATATATTACAATACATATATATATATATATATATATATATATATATATACACATATATATATACATAAATATATATATATATATATATATATATATATATATATATATATATATATATATATATATATATATATATATATATATATATATGTATCCAGTTGTCATTTTTTAATTATGAATCTGCATAACTTAGCAAATAAGCATTCATGAAAATTAAATTTTATAAAACATAAACTAATAGATGCTTGACTCTGGCAAAAATATCAATCAAAAGAATTTTTTTTAAACAAGACAAATTTGTAAAATTTATTTGAAATATTGCCAGTTCAATATGTATTACATTATTCAGTATGCCAAGTATTCAGCATTCTGCAGATATTGAGAAAATGCATATGGGGAGGGATGTATGAATAGACATGAAAACAAATTGAAGTGCGATCTCGACAATAGGAGTCTTTATGCCTAATAACAATTAATTTTGTAGAAATGTTCATGAAATTTCATATTTCATCCATGTCGGCCTGAATATTAATAACAATGAAAGTTTACATGCGGTCATATAAAAATTTTAATTATAGGTAATTTTGCACTTGGGTTGTCAGTTAGAAATATGGAGTCAGCACGAATTATATAGCAATGCTATCGCCTATTTTTGGATGATCATGTGAAGGTAATAAACTCTCAATGCAATCTCACTTTTAATCAGCAAAATGTTTTATTTAGTTATTAAAAAAATTATTGTGTACTGTTAGAAATATATTGTAAAAAGCAATCCAACTTTTTTCATGAATCACGAACTTGTCTTAAGTATAACACTCAATGTAAATGTCCTTTAACACTAGAAGCAATATTACATTCAGGATTGAACAATTGTACAACCCAATTGAAAAAATATTTTCTTACACAAAAAGTGGAATAATTTGTTCTTTTATACAAAAACAATTTTCAGCGTTGCTACTGAGCCACATTCCTGGTTGTTTATATATTTTCTTTGTTATGGTAACGTGTACAATAACGCTAAACCAGAATGATCACATATCATATTCTCTTTTATATAAATCTTGTATAAATGTTATACATATATAAAGAAAAGGAAAAGAGATACGACAACGCCGACCTACCACCAACAGTGATTTGGAAAAGACCGGAAGCAACCAGGTGATGCTGACATATCGGCAATTTAAATTTGCTGAGTAACTCGATTATATGACGAAATTTGTTCTATCGGTATAACAAAACGTTATAACTTGTACAATAATAATCAGAATTATATCATCTTCTATTCTCTGTTCTAACATCTCTGTCAACCATGACACTGACATGCCCATTTGTTTTGAGCATTTGTATACATGGAAGTTTGATGGATAAACTTAATGTAACAGATTTTATGTTTATGGAATTGTATCTTCATGTTATTCGGACAGTTTCTTTAAAGCATAGCTTGATCATGTTGTTGCTTCAAGCATTAGCTGCATTTCATTTGACATAGGAAAACAACTGTAGAAGAATAATATCAGGATTTTTTTCCATTTCTAAATCTAAGTTATATATGAATGTGAGTTTTTAGTCTCGTTTCAACACATTTACAAAAAATAATAATTTACTAAATTTATAACAATTTGAATTTAACAAGGGTCCTCTATGTCATTAAAATTCATGTTTCGTAACAATATTGTTGTAAAGATTGGAATTTGCCGATAAAAGAAATACAAATACAAATTCATTATTCATTAGCCTTGTTAACTGGCGTAATATTTTTTTAAACAATGACCATCTTGAATGAATTATCCACAGACCAGACCAGTCAATACAGTTATTTGAAGTTGGGAGATTATTTAAGATTCCCACTCTGTTTGGTGTTTTGGTTATCGCTATCTAGGAACGAGCACAGTGATATTGCCCGGACTGAGTAAACACTAAAATAAAATATGAAAGTAATGGATGAATAAAAGTGATCTGAGCAGAGATATAGAACAGAACAACACGATCCCCACCCCATATCTTAAGCATAACAATTTAATCAATTTTATAAACAAAATTAAATTGAACATGACATTTGAATGATTCACTTTCTCTAAGAAATAGCTACAAAGTTTATGCGAAATTCAGTTATACGTTTTGTTATACCAAAAGAACAAATTTCGTCATATAATCGAGTTACTCAGCAAATTTAAATTGCCGATATGTCAGCATCACCTGGTTGCTTCCGGTCTTTTCCAAATCACTGTTGGTGGTAGGTCGGCGTTGTCGTATCTCTTTTCCTTTTCTTTCTTCCCCTCTATCTTCTTTGGTTCATCAACCGTCTTGGATGGAGACTTTACTCTTTTCCACTGTACACTACAGGTATGGGTATATTTTTTTCTTGAAATAAATGTAATACAAAACCTAAATACTTGCTAATTTATTACCCTTTAGGATTAAACACTATTCCCACTCTTTTTAAGTCAGATGTCGTATATCGTAATTCAGCTGAACTAAGCAATGGTCAGTTCGTAACCTTAAACACACTCACAACCCTATTATTTTGCTTAGTGCCTTTTCTACCGACTCCTTAAAGTATTAACTGGAGCTATGACATAATCAGACCTCTCAGATAACTATTACTGCGCCCCTGTGGGTTGCAAATCATTAGCTGACAATGTCGGTTGACATGCATCCCTAATGATAACCCCATCAGTTCTCGGTCGAAGAGAATTGACAAATAAATTACATATACAAAATAATGGATTTCGCTCCATGTCCTAACTATGTTACTATGCTAAGTAGCTATTCATTGACATACATTTTCAGACATAGAAAAATCAATAATTTTCAGCATACAGGTTACAAATAATCATGGCCAGATAATTTACTTCTCATCCTTCGCATTAGAAGAAATGCATGAAATGTTTACACGACATGATTTCTATTGCATTAAAGACATATACATATACAGTTATTTTCTAAACCCATGGAAAAATGTAATATAAATTTAGCGAATAAATTCAACAAATATTTACAAAGTTACATCAATAAGCATATTGTATGCAATTGAGACTAATATTGTGCATTACTGAGACTCGCTCTTACTATGCAGCTGAATCTATGTCATTTGTGTCCTCTACTTTACGTCACATGTCACGTGGACAATCCAACAAGAAATACTTATTAGTTACTTATTTACTATTGATAAATTCCGGCTTGCCTCAACAATTTAGATTGTTTAATTCGCGAGGATAATTTCTTAAAACTTTGAATTCTTGCTGGGACAAAATAATAAATTATTTTTTGCATCTCAGAATGAAAACGGCAAGTCTGGTCGAATTTGAAAGATATTTTTTTTTTGCTTTTCGTGCAACAAAAATGCCGTTTTGTCCAATTTGTTTCTTGCTTGCAACATAAAGGACTGACGTCAATTCCTTGTCAGAAATATCAAAATATGCATATATTTTACTAAGAAGGCGATGTTCTCATAATCAAAAAGGTTAAGTTTTTGTTTTAAATCAGAAAATTAATAATTATTTTCTGGAAATTAATATGAATTTTGCGAGTGGAAAATTAGGTAGATTTTTGTACAACCATTCGAGGTCACCATAAAATTGGGATCTGGCCATCATTTGTCCCTATGACCTGGATCTTGCTTATATGTGTATACGTGTACATTAAATATTTAAAAATGTATCAGTTTGAAGAATTAACCTAATAGGCATTACAGACTATATGTTTTGAAAAACAAATAAAGTACTTGTCCAGAAGCAATTTTTATTATATTCTATGTTGTATTCCAACTCATATCGAATTTGCTTTCGTATAGTCTTTTATCAAGTTCATATATGACCAAACACCCAGTCCTGACAGCCAAAACAATATAAATTTTCAGAGGAATCTTTTAGTCATCTCTTTCATGGGAAAAAAGAAGTGGTTGTATAAAGCATTCTAAATAGTTATAAGCAATGACAAGTGATGGAGGTCTGGTACAAGTGACCAGAAATATATTGTCTCTTGTGGATGAGTCTAAGACCAACTTACATTTCTTATTGTAAGCTTATTTGCAACATTTAAGTATCCCTTACTAGAATTGAAAGTACTCAAGGACGAAATATTGACATTTGGAAGCTATGCTTTTAGCTCACACAGCTTATCAATGTTGATTGAAAATCTTCACCTCAGTCCTTTATGAAGTGGCCTTTATCTATGATGATACTTTCTTTCGTCAATTCCAGTTAAATGGAATTAGATTCAGATGCGTGTCTTTGACGTGTTATTGATAAGCATTCCAGGATGAGTGTAGACAAAGCAAACATATCTAAAAAGCCATTATCCTTTTTAGTCACTCTCATTGTTGATTTTTGCTTGCAGTTTCAGCTGTAATGGCTGTTACACATAATCAAAGGTGTTTTGTTTGTTGAAACAAAACTAGATGCAATGAAATAACCACCTAAACAAAGGTCTGTTTTCAAAAATACCCATGCAACATATTCTTAAAGATAGTTACTAAGGTAATGATTTACCATAACCATTTGGTAAAACAGCAATTGTGGCATCGTACCTGATTGAGTCTAACATGTATGTATGTATGTATGTATGTATGTATGTATGTATGTATGTATGTATGTATGTATGTATGTATGTATGTATGTATGTATGTATGTATGTATGTATGTATGTATGCATGCATGCATGCATGTATGTACGTATGTTTGTATGTACACGAATTGGTTACGCTAGATAAGGGGCGTAGTTCCCTCAAAAAAATTATTGTTTTAAGAAAAAAATGTAGGAGACTCAGAGTTTGAATTTAGAAGAAATTCACTCATCAATAATTATTCAAGAGATCAAATGTCTGGAAAGTCGAATGACACGACTTTTTGGATAGAAGCGATCGAAGCTTGAAAGCAAGTTATTTGCAACAGTCTCATGTAATTCGTTGATATCAAAGATTTGTTTGATTTATTCGCGTATATTTGCATGAATTTATTTGTTTAATTTGTAGACCAAATTTCTTGATATGAACACAACTGTATTGAGTTCAACTATGTGAATCAGTACAATGATATCTTTATATAAGTTTGACGAATTTTTTTAATGTGTCGTCTTGATTGCTATAGCAAAATATGTATCTAAGATTTCATGCCTTATCTCAGTTGATATAAGTAAAGAGAATCCGTGCGAATTCACCGACCTTAGCTAATTTCACGTATGATAAGGACTTGAGTGCGTATTGACTGAAATTAACGCTGTTAAACCATGAAGTGAGATTTCATGTGTGCTAAAGACTTAAATGTGTGCATTAGCTATAATCAACGTAGTTAAGCCATAATTAATTTCTTTCATTCATTTGGGTAAATGAGACGACAACAAAACTTTTACGTCTCGGGTGATGATAATGTGAGTCAGGTTGAAATAGCCGTTAGGAAGTACATTAATCTTATGGAACTAGGTTTGTATGTGGACTGCCGTGTTTAGCTTGACCAGATAGCCTTTGGTATCTGCAGAATCTTCCAATAGAACGATATCTGACATAACGAGAAGAGAGATATGATCTATTTCCAATAGGATATCTGACAGAAGATTTAGATAGCTTCCTTGTTTATTTTGGAAGGTGAGATATCCCCATGGGACATATCCACATACCTACCTATCGAAATATCTATATATCACTTACTTGCATATCTACCTACCCAAACAAGGTTCGAAGGCCGAAAGAGGCAATACGAGAGAGAGAGAGAGAGAGAGAGAGAGAGAGAGAGAGAGAGAGAGAGAGAGAGAGAGAGAGAGAGAGAGAGAGAGAGAGAGAAAAGTGGAAAGGACCAAGGAATAACAGCCACAGAGAAGTTGGAATGAACCGGATATAATCATTTTATGTAGTTACACCTGGCAATGACTTCAATTGTGCAATGGATTCTATAATGAACTAATTCTATCATTTAAAACAGATCAGCTATCTATATAAGTATATTTGTGTTTTGAAATTCGGTGAAAGATTATTTCAAAAGAGGCGTATCTTCTTAATGAAATGTATTATCACAGTTGTTATGTAATTGATTATTTTTTTTTGTCTTTTCATGTACGGGGTTCGGGTTATTCTGTTTATATATATACTCATTTCTCTATTTATTCCACCTATAAGTTTCATACTCTATATTAATATTTACGCGATACGGGCAATAACCCTTTAGATAACGATAGCCAAATTCCCTCTACAAACCACCCCCGGCGAAGTGGGGGGGGGTTTGACATGTACTAACTGGAGTCGTTTAAACAATATGTGGTCCACATGTAGTTTTATATAGGGGCGGAGCTACCACAGAAAGTGTGGGCTATTTATAGGAGCCCACAAATACGGAAGACCCATGAACCAGTCCAAACAAATTGCTTTTTTTTTGCAATATAGAAAGAAACTAGGAACAGCGACATACCACCAATCAAATACCGTCCTTTTGAAATTTACAGATGCAGTGATTTAATGCTCTCGATGAGTTTCTGTTGTTGGAGGGGGTAGGGGTGGCACATCGAGGGACATAGGAATAGTGTCCATTTGTCAAGTTGATTTACACTTTGTGCAACATCTACATTAAGTTCCCAATATTAGGACAGATATATGCCATCGTACGGGATATTCTCTTTCTATTACCACGATATCAGAGAAACTCCCCTTTCATATCCAGAAACCTTCACAGTGTTTGTTTATCTTCGTTTCCGCAATCATCAGATTTAAACTGGAAATTAAGTGCATTTTAATAAATATCAAATAACAGCAGATAGGCATATAAAGCATCATGAAGGGAAGTGTCCATATTTGCTTGTTAGTAGATCGCTAACATTAACACCCTCGATACCATATCACTAAGGGCAAGTCGTACCATATCGGCCAATTTATTTTGTTTTTGAATTCCGCTATTCGATAATTCTTGGCTGGGGAAAGTGTTTAACTTCATAAGTTCCGGTGTTTTTCAAACCGATCACTTCTGATCACGCATCATAGGATTGCGAACAACATGCAAGAATTACTTGCTTCCGAAACTGTAAAACTTGACAACATGCAAAACTACGCACCTCTGAAACAAAACATTTGACAACGCTCCAAAAGCACACGTTAACACATTGATGTCAAGAATTTCACTTAGTTTCCATTATTAGTTTGACCATAGCAGGTCAAGATGTAAAGAGGCCAAATGTCTCAAACTATTTTTGTACTCTTAACATACAGACTTGTCCTCAGTGGTAGTCAACGTAGAGATAGATCCAAAATTACATGGCAGTTTCATAGATAGCAAAGGCACTTATTTAACGGAGATAGTGGAGAGATGGTCTTGTATTTTAACCCACGAATCAGGATATCTGGATGTCGTTGCCAGGAATAGTTTTACTATCAATATAAACACAATACCTCAACTCGCTGGATATTTTGGTGCGGACGATCAGCAGTTCACATTCAGCGAAAATTGCGGATGGGAATCCGCAGTCGATACTGTCTCGGTATTTTCGGTCAGGTCAAGAAAGAAGCATGGCATATAATACGAAAACTATACTCCGAATGACTTTAAATAACATGGAACGATATGTCGGTGTAATTACTAATAATGAAACAAAGACAATATTCCGAACATTTTCGGCCTTTACTGTTGTAACATATATGGTACCATACCATCCCCCTCCAGAATAGACAGTATGTCACGTTGTGGGAAAATTTTGAGATGACTCATGTATACCCATCTTCCTCTGGTTAATACGTGGTTAAGAACATCTGCGCAGGACTTGGATAATGTTAGCACGTATCATGCAAGATTACAACAACAGACCCGAATCTGGGCACAAAGAAGCTGACTGTCTGTTGTTTAACCATTAAATTGATAGGGAAATCTACGACCAGGACAAAGGAGCAGAGCCCTAATGTTTGTTTTGCAATCCGTCAGTGATGTCACGACCGACTTGAAATCAATTTCAGGCTTTGGGGAAAACGGAAACCAGAAAGTGACAAGTAAGTGTAAAATTAATCAATGCAGTTTTCAAAGAGACGAGACCGTATCCAATCAAAACTGAGATATTTAAATATATTTTCGTGTTTAAACAAGCAACCGCTTATGTTCGAACTAAATCCATTTCTCAATCAGTACATGTGGGAACCTCGCCAGGGGCGGATCATAGCGAAGTTAAGAGTCATTAGACTGAACTCCATGTAGCCTAAATTGCACACTCATTAACGACGGGAAGGAAATACTAGTTGGAATTCTAGATTTGGATTGGCAAGCAAAGGCTTCTTGAGGTAGTATATCTTCGCCCGAATATTTGTTTTACTTTCATAAATAGGCGTTGTACGATTTTAACATTATTTAAACATTTTAACATGTGAACATTACGTACAGTATAGTTTATTAAAATGAGATCTCCCACATATAGCTGATAGCAACGTAGTGTATTGCGAATTATTTACATGCAAGATTTACGTATAATAGTGTTGGACTGGAATCGAAGCAGATTGTATAATTTGCTGCTATATTACATCGTAATACGTAACTGATTTATTTTAGATAACCGTGTTAGAACTTGTACATGCTTTATCAATATAGGAATATATAGATTGAGAATTATGCAGAGTTGGTCATTGTTGGACTTTACACATAGTTAGGTATTTGTATATTTGTATGTCTTTTATAATTCGTAGGGTAGGAAATGCATATGCTATTGTTGATGATAGTTTATTATAGTGATAAGCTAACATTTATGGATGTGTATGCGTGTATTACAACTCGTTAATCATAATAATATTATTGAACAACGCGTGTATGGAATATTTAGATGTGAGTGCGCGAGCTGACATGCTAATTTTTTCGCCATTATTCGGATGAAAGGTCTATGAGAATGAAGTGAACTTTCCTAAGATTAGGGTAAGGAGACAAGAATATACATGCCTTCTAGTTCCACAGGAAGCTTTCCAGGTGGGTGTTATGGTTCGACACCCAAGGATAGGATGGGAGGGAAGAGACAGAGAGTCACGTGGTAGGCGTTTGTAGTGACGTCAGCAGTTGGTGTGTGGTGCAGTGCCGGAAGGAGGAACAGATCCGGAAGTGGCAGAGGAGCACATTCTCAAGGGTACCGGAAGTACTAAATAGAAACCAGAGGTAGAGAGTGAATGACAGATGAGTAACAGAGACAACACTGAAAGGATACAATCTCACTTAAGACCTTTAAGTTCATGTGAGGAAATAATAATTGGCGACTGTCAATAGGTCATTGTTTGTAATGGTTTGAAAGAAATTGCGATCGAGAAATCTGTCGATGAAATTATTGAATACATTTGCTAAATTTTATTGAATTGTTATTGTTTTCACCTTGAATTCGTTTTTTACCTAGACCGTTAGCATGACTGACTGAGGGCTTGTAGATATTCAAATTTTAACTGTCCACCTTTCTCCGATATCAGAAATACTACTATAGGGAGAAGGTAACACAGTACAACACTCGAAATGCTCTTGTACTTAAAGAATAATAGCAGCCCGAATATCACCACGATGCCATTCCAACTAACCTCCCCTCTCCCCGAAGAACTCCCATCAAACAAAAAGAAGCATTATTTAAAATAGTAAGTGTTCAGTCATTGCTGCGTTCTGTTAATCCTTATGATGTCACGTGGCTCGAGATTTAATAGCTTAATGGCGAGAATAAAGGACACACGGTACTAATGGCATGACAAAATAAGAACCAGCCTGGATACGGGTGAACATAGAAAACAGCATATATGTGTTTTGGTGGCCAGGATTGGTTAATAATGTAAGTAATGTTTTAGGAAAAAGAATCTTTTGAGAGCTAATGAAAATTGTAAGTGAAAAAAAATACAGACATTGGTTTATTCATGGACTTTCAGTTCTTTAAAAGTCTTGAGTTTGGAACACTAAACTTAGCACATGACTCTTTGGTGCGGAATTGAAAGCACATGTTTCAAACACATGCAGGTCCAGAAAATGTCCCGGCTCATATCCTTTCCTCTACACAGAAGCTGACATCCAGGTTTCATCTATACTGATAAATATAGGTTTGATCATAGGCACTCAGAAATTTTAGGTTATTGAATTTTTAATATCATGGTGTTTACATAGGTTTACTATGGGAACTGAATTAGTACTGTGATTTTTTTAACTCGCTCTGCTCGAAACGGTAAGCCTGATCAAAAAGCAATCGTCAGCATCCAAAACGATGAAAATGTTCAGCAATAAAACCGGATCTATTTCAGTTAAATTGTTATGGCAATCAGAACATGAAATAGCCTTTTCGTTAAATTAGAGAAAAAGACCTCGGCTATAATTGTAGGAATACATTAAATTTCATAGGTTCGGGCAATCGGCCTCCAGCGAAGTGCGCTTTTTAAGTTTCAACAGGAAAGGCCGACACTATTCCGTTTGTGATCATGTTTCCTTTCCCGCCATTATGAGCCATATGAAGAAAAGTAGTTTAGAATATAGTTTTCAAAATGGTAGCAAATTACATCGGAGTTTTTTCCCTCTCCTACTGAGCAATTATCCGACAGCTGTAATATGAGGGACGGTAGGATAGGATTTTGAACAAATAGGATTTTGAATAAATGCAATATTCATATTTCTACTTCATTTGTACAGACTTGTAATTTTTAGAAATCGTTTTCTTACCTTGGTTTGCATTGTCTTAGGAAGAGAATGATTTAATAATAATAGTTTTGATTCTGCTGTCGGCTCTGATCAAAGGTCTCACTGTCTTGTCAGTTAAGACAAGCACGTGTACTATTATAATTTCCTACATAGGGTGATTTGCAATATGAAACAACAACAACACAAAAAACCCAAGAAGAAATTGAGAAAAAAGCATACACACTCAAAGCAAAGACACGATTATACACATGTACAAACACATCACAGGCTGAGACACGCAAAGAAGGCTAAGGCAGAGAAATCAAGTAGCAATGTGAAGAACGTGTGTAGCTTACATAAAGCACACAGTAATTATCGATATATCAGCGGAATGGTTATGCAGTCGACGCATGATACCCTAAGACCATTGACAAAGGACACAAGCAATGAAGTGATGTAGTAATCCAAACAGATGTGTTTTAATTAGCATCGAGGCTGTAAGAATTTAACTACCTGGTAGTTTTCACCTTGTTATCATGTTATCATCTCCAGTACAAAAATAAAAAATGTATACTGCTACACTTCAAATAAAATACACGTGCATTTAGATCGGATGATTACAATAATCATCTAAATATATACTCGAGAAATGATGAGCAATTTGTAAATCTAAACAAATTGTGAGAATAAAGTGCTTTGCCGAGACGCGCTTCTTAGAAAGATGAACATGATATGCACTACATCAGACTCCAGCCAAAAAGGACGCAAACTCTAACAAACACCGCAGGAACAAAATACAGGTCATCTTCTTGCTGACCATAAGATTTCTAAGTATTTAGCGAGCCGCTAAAATTAGTGTGCATTCGAAAGATTCAGTCATATATTGCATTCAACGCCAAGAAAAAAATAGTTCGTACAATCTATCAAACAAAATCTGCATGAATGGTTGTGTATATATATATATATATATATATATATATATATATATATATATATATATATATATATATATATATGTGTGTGTGTGTGTGTGTGTGTGTGTTTGTGTGTGTGTGTTTGTGTGTGTGCCTCCTTAAATATAGCAAAATGCTAACTTTTTTAAAAATCGCTAAAAGCTTCTCAAGATACTATATTGTGGTTTGGGGGTTCAGTAACAAAAAGCACAATATAATACAGTGTCAAAAATTCCGCTTGCAAAAAAGTTTGCAATTTTTCTTAAATAGCCGAGTTTATTAATAAAGAGATACCAAATTGTGAGGAAAGCCAAGGTGAACAAACAAACCAAGGACTGTACCGTAACATGTACATTTGATGTCTATCTCCTGGAAGGATCACGTAAATAATTTAAATAACGTAAATAACAACGCCTACTTTTCAATTAAACTTAAAAATAGCGCTCATTGCTACGGGCCTATTACTGAGACCATCGCTATATGGTCAAAGTCAATACACAGTCGCACGTTCAACACTTGTTTGAGTTTTAATGTCTGACGATTCGTCATTTTTGACGACGGTCACTTTATATCTTGTATAAATTCAAACAATCGAACTGCAGTATATATATATATATATATATATATATATATATATATATATATATATATATATATATATATATATATATATATATATATATACATACATAGATACATACATACATATATTACGCATAAATATTGTCCATGTAGTATTGGACAGTTAGACTATCTGACCAGAGATATGTACCTAAACTGCAAAGTTGCGACATTTACGGCTACCATGTTTACACGTGTAAACTGCCTAATCAAGTTTACTGCCTTTTGCTATTGTTGTTATTGTTGTTGTTGTTGTTGTTGTTGTTGTTGTTGTTGTTGTTGTTGTGAGCTTAATACCAATTTCAGCACACGATGACTATACATGATCAAAATTATAACTAGTGGAGTAAGACTACAAGAAAACCGCGGTAAGAGCCACCGACACAAGGAAAATTACTGGCAAACCTAGCGAATTGGAAGGTGATGGCAATGATCGGTAAAGCGATGCGCTTGAGACCACTCGGACACCCGGAGACCCTCGTTTACTGCCTGAAAGCGTTTAGAAAATCGGTATCCGTGCATAAACACGCACGTTGTTGTCGTTGATGAAGGATGTACATGGTCAAATTACGCAATTTAGCATTTCTGCTAAAGAGAATTGTTTAATGGAATATTACCGTTAATTCTTTTGTATAGTATGCATCTACAATTTTCGCATCAAATGTGTCACAAAAAAGCCTCTGAAGTGTACGAGAATTCGCTTATGGCACAGTTCACACCAAGTTACTCACTGCTGAGAGGTCTTGTAGGTAAAAGATGTGTAAAACAGCAAATGACGAATGTGGTGGATGCACGATGTAAATCATGCATATTATAACAGAATTATTACAGGTCATTTGGTGAAACTAGTGGGTAAATACGGTAATGTTGAGTTTCAAATCGTTTTGATTATACGGCATCATTTTGGTCAAGGTAAATGAGTACACTTTTAAAATTCTGGTAAATAGCGAGTGGTTTAATATCTGCGATAGATAGATTTCCATGAGGGTTCTTCATTTAATCACTCCTATGCAAGTTGACTATGGTTGAAAATCTTTCTTGCTGCTCCATAAATCAGGCCTCGCGCACGTTTGTCACGTTTTGCACATTTTGCTGAAGTTCTCGCTAGACTTTTAAGGAAAACTTAGTCGGGTTCACTGCGTTTCCTCTTGATTTAATAACTAATCACCAAAGCAAGGATATTTTGGTTTTCCGACCTGCACGTGTCAACCATTGTATCTTTATAAGCATCAGATCTTTGTGGAAAATACACATGTCTGCAATCGCCATAAGCAAGATCTGCCACTGTTACTATATGCTAACGGTCTGTGCACGTGTGTATGCGTTCAACACGCGAGGATGCGGTACTTTGACCAATCAAAATGATATTAACAAAAACTGAGCAGAGAAGTATATGCAATTGTTTTGAGACATTTCACTCATGCTATTGATTTGATATAATAACTAAACACAAAAGCAACGATATTTTTGGTCTTTCGAACTTCACGTGGCAAGCACTGTGTGTCTTTATAAGCTTCAGACCTGTGTGCAAGATACATATGGCTGCAAATCGCCATACGCAAGATATACAACTGTTAAGATATGACAGCGGTTTGTGCACGTGTTATGCGTTTTACACAAAAGGATGCGTTACTTAGACCTGTCAAATGGATATTTGCAGAAATTGAGCAGAGAAGTATGACAATAATTTACAGATATTTTACTCATGCTGTTGATCTATTCAAATACCTTAACATTAATTGATATATTCAAATGTTTTAGCAATAATTGATCTATTCAAATGCCTTAACATTAACTTTCACATTAGTTTATAGAATCGTGATATTTGGTGCGAGCTACTTAATATGTTGCAAATTATCAATAGTAGTACAGGCTGTATCATACAAGTACCTTTGATTGCGAAATTCATGAAACTTGTTTAAATAATTTTCCATTTATTGAGAACTTTGGAGAGTAAACGATTGCAATCTTTACATTACCTCATGTAGGTACGTGAGATTAACATTCTTGCAAGAATCTATTTCTGTAGTATTGCAATGCAGAAAAATCGTAAGAAGTTGTTAAGACTTTCAGCACACTAAGGGCCTTTTCCTTCAATATAAAAGCATCCAAAATACTAAAGTAGGAGCCATTACTTTTACTATTGGTCAATATATATGCGATGAAAGATTAAATGGGATGAAATCTTATGAATAATATAAAGAATACGTGAAACAATATTATATTTCTATAACGTGAAAGTGTATCTGCTACTAAATTGTCTTTACTTTTGATGTGCCTGAAGTCAATAGAGTATTCCAGCAACATCAAACTCCATCGTAATAATCTCAAGACTTTTGTTTTTCATCTTGTCAATGAAAGAAAAGGGTTTGTGATCACCAAATACAACAATCGGAAAAGGGCAGAAATAATATAGACTTTAAAGTTGTTGTTGTTGGGCTTAACGCCATTATTCAGCACACGATGGGCTATTCATGGCGGCCAGTATTAATGGTGGAGAAAGAAACCGGGAAATCACCGGAAAGAACCGCCGACCCACGAGAAGCTACTGGCAAGCTTTCTCACATATCTACATTCGCCGAATCTTAGACTCGAACCCACGCAGACAGAGGTGAGATGGCAGTGATCTGTAACGGACAGCGCTTTAGACCACTTGGCCACTCAGGGCCCCTACACTTTAAAGTATTTCAAAGCCAATATCAAATATCCAGAAGAGGATTTTGTGGCATGGGCAAGAGAGCTAAAACTCTATCACCAGGCTGAAAACGCATTTCCTTTGAAAATTTTGTCACACCTTACTTTCATGTTTGACTGAGCAGAATGCAGATTAATTCTTGGCACCTCGCAATCCTTTAGCAACTTATTTTTCAAACTGGAAACATAATCGAGAAGATTAATGTCGGTTCTTGTTGTTGTTGTTGTTGTTGTTGTTGTTGTTGTTGTTGTTGTTGTTGTTGTTGTTGTTGTAAGGTTTAACGACATTTTAGCACCTGATAGGCTATACATGGTGGCCAGTATTAGGGGTGGAGGAAGAACCCGGAAAAAAACCCAGAAAGAACCACCGAGCCACGAGAAGATACTGGCAAGCTTTCTCATGTACCCACATTGGCTGAGCACGAGACTAGAACCCAGACAGAGGTGAGACGGCAGTGATCCGTAACGTTGAGCGCTTTAGACCAATCGGCATAATATATGTATCTTGAATAGAAAAAAGTTTCTATTTTAACAACTTAAATGGTCGACGGGGAAAATGTTCAAAAACTAGTTCAAAGGCACTAAATCCTTCTTCAACGTATTCCCTTACAGCAAATAACAGTAAATGACTACCTTCGTCTCAATCTTTTCCAATTATCGCAACAATATGACTGAATCATAGTTTGCAAAGTTTGACGAAATCTTTCTAAAGCCATTTGTCTTTCACGGCGATTAGAAGAAGACTCGAATTGCTGGACGCATAATTCATGTATAACTTGCTGGAAAATTCCAGACATAAAATTTGACGATTGATCAGAATGGACAGTTCTGGGTAGGCCAAACTGAGTAACAACACTTTGTCAAAGATTTTACTGTTTGATTTTAGTTTTAATATTCCTAAACCATTTCCTCTGGGATTTTGTATACGCACTTATTATGGTCAGCAAGCATTTGTTACTTGACTTGGTTTTAGGTAAAGGACCGACACAATCTACCATTATCCTGCTAAATAGTTCGCCAAATGCAGGAATATGATGCAAATTAGCCTTAGATATCTTCAGATTGGTTTTTCCCTACATTTTGATAAGTATGACAAGATCTGTAGTATTTACAAGCATCACTTTAATTTTGAGCGAATAAAAGTGGATCGTGTGATAAATATTACTGATCCTTTAATGACCAGCCAAACGAACTTCATGGGCTAGACTAAAAAAATTGTTTATACTACTTTGGAACTACAATTTGATTGCTGTACCTCTGGTGATCTTCATTTTCTCATACGGACCCCATTTTTAGCAAAATAACTAACAGATAATTATGTGGCTTCAGTCTTGCTAATAGTCTTCTGAAACAAACAGGAAATTTCATTTTCCAGTTCGACAAGTGATTGTCGTTTATCTCCCTAATTGGAATAAAGTAAATGCATAATTAAAAGAGGATCAATGTGATCAATAACATTTGATTGATCTAACTGAAGGGTAGAAGCGACGTTGTCTAAAGCCTGACCAATATTTGTCTTAGCTAAAAGAATAATTTCCTGATCAACGTCATTCTAAAGATAGTTCTTTGCTATAGCTCAATTAACTGCACAAGTTGGATTTATATCATGAATATTTTTTCAATATAATCAACCTTGTGATCCAAAACAAGGCTCGTCAGTTACAAGTGGATTAACCACAACCTTATATCCAGCTAGGTCATTGCCAAATAATAAATGAATATCACTGATGGATAAAGACCTCACTGATCAGACTATCACGGGGTCCTGACACTATGTCTGATGACAATTTTTACACTGGAGAGGAGCATTAACAAAGCTGATCTCTATTCCCTGAATACAAACTTTCTCATGAGAAGAAGACTTTTCAGAAGAAGGCTAAGTATCTGATAAAAAAGACTGAGAAACTCACGTGTCCCTAAAAAGTTTAGAAGGCAATGTCGTAAAATGTCGTAAACCCCTCCCCAACTTTGTTGTGGCGGGTTAACTGGTTTTGGCTATCGTTATCTAGAGGTGATCGCCGATGGTGTATTTTGCCCGGAACGAGTAAATGTCAATATATAGTATGAAACTTATGGGTAGAATAACTAAAGATCTAAGCAGATATATAAAACAGAATTAACACTAGCCCCCCCTCCTTACGAATAAAGACAAAAGTTGATCAAGATACATAACAATAAAATTCACAAACAAGTGTGATAAACGTTACAATTTTGAAAGATACACTTCAAATGCAAATATGATTATATCAATAACCGACCTGTTACACGATATAATTAATTAATCATTAGATCGAGTTAAATATCGAAAAACACTGCCTTGTATCGATTCATAACTTGATGTCTTGTCTCAGTGCAAAGTCCACATCGACTGTTCCTTTTAAATTCCTTGCTGGTAAGTCTTGGTCTTCTCTCATTCCTTCCTTTTCCAAATTCTCTGGTATCACGCCTCTTTTGACCCTTCCAACTTTGTGTAGCCCCTTTTGGTTTCGTAAATCTTGTGACGTCCAGTCACCTTCGGTTAGTCTGACTAGTGAAGCTACTTCACCTTTCAAAATATAAACAAAAGCACCCTAAATTTTCCGTCACATTATACTGGGGATAAATCATTGTTCTCACTCCACGTTAGGTCCGATATAATTCTATCGGATTCAAACATACCACGGCTGTCTATAGTCTAATTGGTCATTACAGACCATACAAACCTAGTTTCACAAAATTAATGGTCGGCTAATTTCCATTTAACACCATACCGAGGCATTAGGTCCAGACTTAATCTGCATCACACAAATGAAGGAATGAAATTCTTTACACTACGGTATTTATAGCAAATGCACACACTAAAGTCGTTATCGTATTTAACCTCAGCAAGTCGGAGAATTCACATGGATTCTCGTACTCTCTACATTCCAACAATTCATCAATGTATATAAATTAGAAATATAATTATTTAAATTCGGATAAATGAACTTAAGTTATTCTAGATACATAACTTCCTATATAGAACAAATGAAATTCTAGATCCAAAATTTCATTGAATAATCGAGATTATACCTTAAGCGAGCCGTCAATATATATATATATATATATATATATATATATATATATATATATATATATATATATATATATATATATAATATCATTGTTCGGACTTTGATAAACGAACTCAACACAGTTATACCATATAAAGAAAATTGATATAGGAATTTAAACAAATAAATCCATGCAAATACAAGCAAATAAATCAAACGAATCACCATAATATTATCAACACATTTCATAAAATTTATATAAAATACCTTGTGCTTTCAAGCTTTTGTGTCTGTCGATTCCTACAGCCAATCGTCTTCCCTGGATCTTTTTACGAGTAGTGAATTTACTTATTAAATTACTCGGGATCTTCTTATGTTCTTACGTCCGTTTCGTTTTGTAGGAAAGCGTAGACTAATTTTAATATTCTCTATTAGAACATTTAACTGAGTTATCGTGTGAAACCACGCCCCTTTCACATAGCGTACAATGTATTTGAAAAAAAAAATCCCACCTGTACTAACCTCGAAACACTGCAATTCGTCTGACAACATTGGTTACCCAACTGATTCCTGGTAGCCTTCAGAAATGACAGTTTTCATACAGATCAGAATTTACCCCAATCCAGTTCAGTTTAAACAAACTTAGCCTTTAATTAAATATCGATAACTCATGACTATGTACCAATCCGTGCATAATGGTGATTTAAACGCGCGCAGGACTCCATAAATCTATTAATCGTACATGTGTCATAGTGTTTCCCACAGAGATCAACAAAAGAGCGATCGACAGAACAATTTGCTCCTTTACAGACATATGATTGATAGTCATCCATGAATGATAGAGAACCGTTCAACATGATTGGTTCATAATTCTCAATAATATTATCAGCCTGGGTTTATTTGACCCAACAAATGCATTGGTTTAAGTACACGACAGTGACTGACTCTATCGTCTTATACATAAAACTATTTGGAAAAGGTCTGTCTTGATGCTGTTACTTATTTTTCAATTTCTAGCAATCAGATAAAACGTGCCCCGTCTTGTAGTAGGTACATGTAGGAAGAGACACGGACTTCTGATCAGTCCTAGTAACATCAAAACTTGATTTCTGTAAGTTGTGCCAGTTTTAAATTTGGACGTGCTTGTATTGGACTGAAGTAGTTGGCATTTTTTTAAAACAGAATACTGCTGAATGGAAGACAGTGACAAAATAAACTTTGTGAGCTAAGGAATACACGTCAGCAGTACGAGCAGCATTTTCTATAGTTTTTACCTTGTGTTCATCAAGGTAAGTCTTAAGGTCACTATGGACGCAATTTTTGAACTCTTCAACACATCAGTTGTCTGAGGTTTTCGTAATCTATATCAACTTTCTTGGCAAAGAAAAACTTATCAAATAACTTCTTTTTTTCTCTTAAAAATTCGAAAGGTTTTGTCCAGTTTATTTTTTGTATAGTTCCTAAAGGTTTGCCGAAATGGTACAACTTTATAACCCTTCAAGATACTTTCCGTAACCAGATCACAATCAACACTTTGCTGTACTGACAAGGAAGTCGATGTCACGAACATTACCAAACGTGTGCTTTTGTAATAAACGAATCTACTTCTCTATTTACCATTTCAAATTTTCAGCAATATTTTTCAAAATGAGGAAAATATCTATCTGCTTCTTCCTATAAAGGAGGTACTAATCTAATTTTTAGTAACATCAAAACTTGAATTTGTGTGCTAAGTGGGGACGTGCTCTTTTTTCTTTAATCTAAATTGAAATTCTCTCTCTCTCTCTCTCTCTCTCTCTCTCTCTCTCTCTCTCTCTCTCTCTCTCTCTCTCTCTCTCTCATATAATGCTATTAATTATTTTATCAAACAATGAAATATTCAAACGAACAAGGATAGATATTTTTTCTTTAACACATTTTTGTTCGTTAGAATTCGTGCCTATGAATTCTTGAGGGCACCTGCATAAATATATACCACAACCTTAGCACTTTTAAGAGCTGTTTATCCTTATTGGGGTGGGGAGTAAGAATACAACGAAAGAGCACTGAATACGAAAATACTGGTTGAATAACGAACCTAAGTAAAAAATTAGGCATAAATAGTACTAAAATATGTTGAAAATATGCTATTCATTCATGTATTTTATATTTTCAACAGCGTAGTAAAACACGTCTGTGCCCATAAACATGAAGCAAAATACTCAGCCGATCAGAACCACATTTCCGGAGAAATAGAGGTGGGAGAGTGGGGACAATTCTCTTCTGCAAAATACGTAATTTTAATTCGATAAGAATTCCGTCTACGGAAGAGTCTGTATTTCTGTATTGAGGTATCAGACAAATATTTAATGATTTGCCGACGTCGCCTGCCTTCAATGAAATTTTTATATATCGCTCTTTTTTATGGACCAATGACTGAGACTATCGCTTGAGAGTCACATTGTAATGACATCTGCATTGCAAGCTTTACAAAACTGTATGGTCTGAGAGTGTGAAATACTTTGACGACTGTCTCTTTATATCGTGCACAAATTTAAATAGTCACACTTAAACATTTCTTATCAAATTGTCATGTCTCTTTCTCAGCATTTACTTATAATGAATATTGATTTGTATTAGGATTATAGTCGAAGGAAGGTAAAGAAATGATGTGACCAAAAATTGGTGGAGCTATTTTCGTTCTGGTAAAAATCAAATTGCGTGACTCTGAGAATTGTATACCAATCATTTAAGCGGAAATCCAAATGAGCCAAAAGAGTTTGGTTGAATCAGGCTTCTGCTTTTTAAGCAGGGTACCAATCATGAGGTGGGAAACATTGGATACTGCACCTAATATTTTGAGATCAGACTGTTGGCCCGATTGTAACTCGGCAATTTGTTTGCATTGATTCCGGAGTCTGTAATTAACAATTTTCACTTATAGTTGGAACTGATTATTTTTTTCATGTTCTCAATAATTTTGTTTTTATTCTATTAAATACGATCTTACTTTCAAAGCAAACACATACTGCTCCTGGTACAAGTATCAGGCGGTAATAAACACAAAAAAGTTATTAAAGCAGATTTCACTGGTAACGGCCCTTCCCCAAGCCTAGGCACACTTAGCACCACACATGAACAAAATATAAATCTAAAATTAAATATTAAAAAAGAGGCTGCTATATACCCTAAAGTGACTCCTCAGCCTTGGATCCATCTCAAACAGAACATTTTTGATTTTTTTTTTGTTTTAAAGACAAGGAACAAGACCAGAATATCTGCACAGGTGCACAGAAAATTATTTTATTTTCAAAGGTCGGTATGTTATCAATTGATAAAGAGGAGATTGCCTGAGAAATAATTAAATCTGCCAATTCAGTTAGACACAAATTTCAGCAAAACGATACAGTTTTGGGTGTTAATTGATTTCTATTGAATACACAAATAGCGGAGCTGATGCTGTAGATCTGATTTAACCTTATTACAAACGAACTGATAAAATGTTGCAGATAGAATGTGTTGAGAATTTTATAAAGGCTACTAAGCTGCTACCACTGCACGCACTACTGAACAGCATTTCGTCCAATCTGATTAGCTATTCTATAGTATGTACTGCTGAATAGCAATTGCTATAGTCTGTACTCTGAGCAGCATTTCCTATACTCTGTATTGTAGAGCAGCACTTCCTGCAATCCCTCCTACTGAGTAGCATTTCCTGCATTTTTTACTGCTGAGTAGCAGTTTATACAATCTGTACTGTTGAGTGGAATATCCTACGGTCTGTAGTGCTGAAGAACAGTTCCTGCAGTGTATGGTGCTTGGTAGCAGTTCCTACAGTTTGTAGTGCTAAATAACAGTTCCTTCAAATAATCCAGTCTACACTGTTGAATAATAGTTCATACAGTCTGCAGTGGTGAATAGAAGTTCCGTAAGTTTGAAGTGCTGAATAACAGTTCTTACAGTCCAACCTGCACTTCTGTATAGCAGTTCTTACAATAGAGTCCGCGCTGTTCAATAACAGTTCCCACAGTCTGTAGTGCTTAATATCAGTTTCTTCAGTACAGTGGCCTAATGGTTAGAGCTTCCGCTTGAGATGCGGGAAGTCATGTGATCGGTCACTGACCGAATCATATCAGAGACTTAAAAACATGGTACTAACAGCTGCCTCGCTTGGCGCTTATCATTAAGAGAGGTTAGTGTTAGTGTCTGCGGTATGATGCCCTAGTGCTAGACATCACTATAAACTGCCACACTGCAGACATCGTATCGATATGACTGAAAAGGTGTTAAAGCTACGTTAAAAATTCAAATCACACACACACACACACACACACACACACACACACACACACACACACACACACACGAGTTCCTTCATTCTTACTGCTGAATATCCGTTCTTACAGTTTGCAGTGCTGAATATTACTCAGGCAAGCAAATACTTTCTTATCATCGCATTGTCAAGGAAATAAATTTAATGCTACCAACTTTATAAAAATGCAAACTTTGGATTTTTGTTTGAGAAACTTGAAATGCTTGTGAATGGACTTTACTCTTGAACATATAGGAGTCTTAACTGGACTTTTATGATGAGTTCGATTTTGTAAATATTTGCAATACCATTCTGGAACAGCTCGACTTATTTTAGATTTTCCGCTGCTAAGTACGTCAATATATCTTTTGAGATTCACTGCATGGTGAATTCACAATTGTTAAACAATGGTTTGTTTGGTAATCATGCTGCTTATTATTTATTAAGCATACGTTTGGCGAAATGTTGAATAACGTATATCATTTTTGATTAGGGTAAGCTGATACATATATCATTCATTATTTAATGATCGGAAAAGCTGAATAGAATTGATCAGTTATGGATTAACTCTGTTGCAGAACTGTATAATTTATGAATTACAATAAGTTTAGTCTCTGCATAGTACCAAGCATATAGCTTTGCAACTCTATGATAAGATGCTTTTCTGAAAAAAAAGATTTCTTACGACGATGAAACATTATATAATCACTGTATGACGAAGATGTCCTCATCGCCAACATCCGTATAGGTTTCACTTTGGCACATTTAGTAAATGCAACCAAGCGAATTATTTTCCATTCTACTATACAGGCAACTTTTTTGGCCGGTAATTATGAAATTTTGAGGTACTGTGTAAATCCTAAAGTTTCCAAAAGAGAAAGGACTGCAAGAACGTCCAGGTACATGAACTAAAAGAGCTATGTAAATATTTTCACTATTTGATTTAGTGCAATGATTAAATGATATTTTTTTCAGTCTTGGTGGCTAGAAGCTGAAATTTTACTTTTTTTGTACCACGCTTTTACTTAAGTATGAAAATAATGTCGCAATGTCCGAAATAAGTTTGTCTGCAATGTTCTGGAATCTAGACCTGAGATTGAGACATATATGTAGTCGCTCAGCCGTTTTATACACACACACACACACACACACACACACATATATATATATATATATATATATATATATATATATATATATATATATATATATATATATATATATATATATATATATATATATATATATATATACATACATACATACCACATGCATTAAACATAGAATGGCTTTTAAAGTGTTGATATAAAACAAACTGATATACCAATACTATTGGTATATCAAATTGTGATCCGCCAATGGCACAATAATTCGAATATATCAACATGTCTTCAACCTTAGGTTTCTTAAATGAATTTAACATGGTACACAATTTCATAGCAATCCTTTCTTTTTTTTCGTTGCAAAAGGAGTAACAAACTCAGAAATATGGAGCGAGAAAAACAATTTATGCAGGATAAAAACCTTAAAACTGAATTTGCACAAAGTAACCTATAATACTATGGTTAGTCGTAACGGTATATTTAAACTTCATTGCGATCAATATACAGTGTTCATAATATCAATGGTATATAGTTGCATTAGCATATCGACATTATCAGTCAAATTTGTCGTTTACGATACACACATACTGTAACGTATTGAATGCATTGTTGTTGTTGTTTCTTAAACCTATTATACTGTTCTAAAAATCTACTCTCTCTCTCTCTCTCTCTCTCTCTCTCTCTCTCTCTCTCTCTCTCTCTCTCTCTCTCTCTCTCTCTCTCTCTCTCTCTCGATCGCATTGTGTTGTCTAAACGCTTTTGTTATAACACTTCAAAGTTCTATCTCTTTGCAGATTTTATGTTCTAACCTTATTTATATACCTCTGTTTGAACATATCTAATATCTCTGCTGATGTTGTGTTCTAAACTTGTCTATGTAACTGTTTGAACACCTTTACTGTCTCTGCTGATCTGTGCTAATCATGTCTAGATATCTATGTTTGGCTAACTCTAAAATATCTGCTGATCATGTGCTTGCAGGTAGAAAATTCCAAATTATAGTACTAGTACACCAGAAAGAAACTGAAAAATTGCCTAATATTTAACTTAAGTAATTTCAGATTTATTTGTCAGACTTCAGATCGTTGACTGAATTACTATGCTAAAACAACCCCATCACCCCACCCCCAAACAACAAAATCAAACCGTTCTGACAGCTAATAAGGACATTGTACATTAATATATTTGTATATCATTGCTGCGTTTGATAGTCCACCCTTTGTTAAAAGTAACTCAATTAAATTTGGGTGGGGTGTGGGTGTGTGGAAGACCAATAAATGGCGTGGTATTTACTTGAGGATTTAATGACAGTTGTTTATTAGAGCGTAGGCTTAACATATGCAGGTCCTGGGCCACGTTGTCTCCGATGTAAATAACTTCATGAACTTTTGAAGTCACAACAAAGCTCTCTATTGCCTCTTAACTATACCCTCTCACCTTACGTACGATACCGAGAATATTAAGAATGATAATAAGCGGGAACTGTTTCCATACATCAGGTATACACGAGTCGTTGTCATTAAAATGACGTTTACAGAGGATTTCAATTTGCTGGGGCCAAATAGCAGCACGGTTCGTCCTCGACCAAGATATTAAAATATTGTTCTTATAGGAGTGATAAAGTCAACACAAGGAACATAAATAACATCGTGGGAATTGTGGGAAATTAATTTGTTACCAGGATATCTGATTTAGTACGAAATATAACTTTTAGATTATTTCATCTTGCGCTGTTAATGTTTTATTGCCTAATGTGTGTGTGTGTGTGTGTGTGTGTGTGTGTGTGTGTGTGTAAACTTTACAAACTGTTAGTACACACACACGCGCGCGGCAATTACGCATAAATAGCTCAATATGAAGCAAGCTAAATGTGTACTGCACACACATATGCAGTAGGAATAACAGATTGGTTTACTGCAGTTCTCAGTAAATGGAACAGGAAAACAATGAGTAAAGTTATAGATTTTATATGACAATATACCTGGTATGCTATTAAACACAGTACCCATGTTTTCAAATATCTTCCTTTCATCTGGCTTGTTCTAACATTCAAAGATATTAAGGCTAGTTTTAAACATACTGAACTGAATGCAGTACATGCCACTCTGTCACAAAGCCAACAGTATATTTTTTATTTATCCACAACGTATTATTTTGTTTTAATAATAATAATAATAATAATAATAATAATAATAATAATAATAATAATAATAATAATAATAATAATAATAATACAATATACATTATGCAATTTGCATATTCAATATATTTGACTATAAAATTAATAAAAGGAAGAAAAGAAAGAAAAATGAATAAGTAATATAGCATAAAGAGGAAAATTATTGTTGTTATTATCAAATTTAGCTAGGTTTGTTTATTATGTCAATTAGACATAATTACATAGTTGTTAGGACAGCATAACTTGCATTACAAAATTCAGCTTATTCGAATCATACGAGTATCATGGGTGTGTTGCTTAACTGACATGTTTATTATACACCTACTATTGTGTAACAAATTATACTCTTTCATTCATACAACGTATAATTTCATATTGTCAAATTTCTGAATCTAACTGTGTATATCCTGAACTGGTTGCAAATAATCCATATGATGTGATGAAAATCTATATTGGATAGAAGGGAGGTTAATTTTGTACTTTTACGAAAGCATATATATTTAAGAGTTACTTCCCTTGTAAACAATTTCTGCCTCTATAGGAGTCACGGTACTCAGTTCCCATAGTAAACCTATGCAAACACCATGATATTAAAAATTCAATAACTTAAAATTTTGGAGTGCTCATGAACAAACGTATATTTATCAGTATAGATGAAACATGAAAGTCAGTTTCTGTGCAGAGGAAAGAATAAAAGCCGAGACATTTTCTGGAGCTGCATATGTTTGAAACACATGCTTTCAATTCCGCACCGAAGAGTCGTGTGCTAATTTTAATAATGAATTGTTCCAAACTCAAGACTATTAAAGAACTGATATTACATCAATAAAACAGTGTCTCTGTTTTTATTTATTTTTAACTAGGATAAGTTCTCAAAATATTCTTTTTCCTACAACAGAACTTACATTATTAACCAATCCTGGTCAGCCAAACCCGTATATACTCTATTTAAAGTTTACCCTTTTTTTGTGTAAAGGCTGATTCCCATTTTTCAATACAATTAGTACCGTGTGTCCTATAGTCACACTATGGTAAAACTCCAATAGAAGGATACATTTTTTTTTTGGATGGCAAGTACCAGAAATATAAAAAAGAAAACAGCAAGTGATGTTCACAGAGTGTTGTAATAAAAAAATCTGCCAGTTCAAAACAAAAATATTAGTTAAATTACATGACCTAGAAATTAAATCAATGCTGTTTATTTTATCAAGGTAAGAACAACGAAGCGAGAGCCTTAATAACAAAACTCGATAAAATCAATTTAGTACAACCCTGAAGGGCTCAAGTTCCAAATACAGAAAATTGGGAACCAGTCTAGAAATGTTTAAAGATAAAATAAAGAGTATAAAATAAAATTTATCTAGGTTTAGCTGGCTGTGATAGGTTTATAATAAAACTTAGATTTTAGTGAAAAGAATATTCTGAGAGCGTATCCTGGTTGTAACTGAAAAAATAAAGACATTGTTTTATTGATAGAATATTTCAGACCTTGGCTTTAATAAATAAAACCTTGAATTTGGGACAATCATTACTGAAATTAGCACAGGATTCTTTGGTGAGGAATTTAAAAAGGAAACAAAACAACAATACATGTTTCGTACACACGTATAGTCATAAGATGCCGTGACTAAGATGGTTTTCTCTACACGGAAGCTATCATCCATGATGCGTCTATACTGATAAAAGTAGGTTTGATCATAAGCACTCAGAAATTCAAGGTTATTAAATTTGTAATATCATTGTGTTTACATAAATTTACTATGGGAACTGAATTAGCACCGTGATTCCTGAAAGATATACTGGAAATGCATGCTGTAGCGAGAAATTTAGAAGCAGAAGGGAGGTTTTGTTGAAAAGTAGAAGGAATTTGCAAAATAATGTTTGGATATAAAGTTTGTCCCATCACATCATACTTGTACTTTTTAAAACTTCTGATGCCCTCTTTTTCCAACGCATTTTTGTATCGAGTTTTTCCTAAAACAAAACAGAATTTTGATTGGGAGTTTGTATATTTTTAAGCTTGAGGTCCCATATTTCAAACGATTATTTTTCTCCAAATTTGGTTTTCTGGGTTTATACCTCAATTCCTTTGTAACCTGTCGATGATGATTTACGTCTTTCGTGGCTATACCCTGGTCTCGTGCTGCTGCTGAAGCGAGACTATTATTACATATGTCTCTATGTCGTTGCTCTTAGGTGAAATGATAATGATAAGGGAGCCTTCCTGAAGTCGAGTAAGTAGTTCTCATCCATTTTAATTTTTCCCAGTTTTAAAGATGTTACTTATGACTATAATTTTGTACTAATAAAGGAGTGATGTTATGAAACTATTGAGATATAAAAAGAAATGTGTGCGCGATACAAATGGTAGGCCTCCTTAAAAAGATACAGAGCTAATCTTTAGACTCTCGTAGATTATGCCTGATTGCTACAGCTGACAACTTCCCGCCAAATTAGCATCCATCTTTGCATCTCGAGTCGTCAAGGTGAATAGTGATAAACTATCTGTAATTTAGTGGATGAAACAGGAAACGTATTACTAATTTGAATTTGTATTTGGATTATATAGCAGAATATTTCGCTGAAAACATTTCTGTTTATATAATCACAACTGATATAATTGCATAATATTTTAGGTTCAAAATCTTTGGATAAGCAGATTCCATTTTTTAAAATTCGGTATCAGTCATAAACTGTTATCTTAAACTGTAGAGGACCGGATATAGTTCTCACAAATACTTCTCTAATAGATAAAACAAGAGTGGCACGACTACGACGATTATTATTATACTGGCCTATGCTTCCGAAATAAATGTAGTCAAACTCTACTAATTCTGAGAACGAAAGTGATACTTAAAATTGTTCATTAGCTCTAGTTTTAAAGATATAATACTGGGTCAGTATATATGAACATGACTTGGGAATGGCGGAGGATAAGTGAGAAGGGAATGGATCTTAACTTAAGATTTATGAATAAATCTGTAACTTGGTTTGAACATTACTGGTTATTTAGGCAAAACAATGTATGAAGCAATCTGAAGCTTGTCTTGAATCATAATAATCCGAATTGCATTATGTTATTCCTAAAGGTCATGGATGATGTCTGCAAAACTAAGCTCACATCACTCTGCTGATCAAAGTGCTTTCTATCAGCTCTGTATCTCATACATTATTGTGCTGTCTTATTTGTCAGTGTTTGATTTTGCAAAGGGACACATTTCTATTTAGTAAAAGTGAGCCGAGGTGATTCGTGCTTGTATGAAAAAAGCCGATTTTGTGATGAGGTGACTTTGTATCACGAAAGCGCAGTATACCCAATGTGGTTACGAAATCCTGTCACCTTTATTTTGGCTGTAAAATTGGATATCAGGACAAGAGGTGGGTCCCACACATATGCAGTAACAAATGTGCCACAAATCATCGCCATTGGTTGAACAGGAAAAGGAAATCTATGTATTATGCAAATTAATTGGAGAGAGCCAACAGATCATATCAGTAATTGTTACTTCTGCGTGATGCCTCCAGTTGGGAAAGGTGTGTCAAAGAATACAAAGTGGACAGTGCATTATCCAACATTCCATTAGTTAGGCACCCAGTACCCGAGAGAAGTACAGCAGGTTCCTGATGCATCAGAATCATTTTCGAGTTAGACGATGAAGAGGAACAGGATGAAACATCTAATCCTGAACCAACAACGTCACATGACCCATATTTTCTCCAATCCTTTCCTCTGAACCACACATCATAACACAAGGTGAACTGAATGACCATGACAGGGATTGGGAACTATCCAAGAGCAAGGTAGAGCTGTTGGGCTCCAAACTACATTAGTAGAATCTCCTGGAAGATGATGTTTGGATTTCCACGTACCGTGATAGGCAAAAGGATCTTGTCCCATTCTTCTTCATCGAAGGTGATCTTGTAACCTGCCACATTGATGGTCTGATGGCAGCCCTCAACATCATTCATGATCCAGATAAGTGGAGACTGTGGATTGATTCGTCGAATACGGGTCTTAATCTGGTTTGCTGCAGAATGGCAATATTTTGCCATCCATTCCAGTTGGTCATGCAGTGCATATGAACGAAACCAATGAAAACATGAAAAAACATTTGAGGTGCATAAACTATGACCAAAATCGTGGCATCTTTGTGCCGATTTGAAGGTTCTTGCTCTCTTGCTTCGTCTGCAGACTGGATACACAAAGTACTCCTGTTTTCTCTGCGAATGTGATAGTTGTGTGAGATTCGCACTACATCAAGAGAGATTGGCCACTCTAACAGTCATTGGAGCCTGAGAGGAAAAGTGTTCAGCATCCACAACTTATTCAATCAAGAAATATTTTGTCACCATTTTTATACATCAAGCTGGGTCTAATGTAGAACATTTTTAAATCCATGGACAAAACACGTGTGGCTTTCAAGTACCTCACTGGAAAATTTCCAAGGCTAAGTGAAGCTAAGATAAATGAATGTATCTTTGTTGGTCCTCATATTTGTGAACGTCTTCGAGATGATGCATTAGACCATGCACTGCGTGGCAAGGAAAAGAGGGCATGGAAAGTGTTCCAGTTAGTGACAACAAATTTGCTCGAAAACAATAAAGCAGAAAACTACTGCGAGTTGGTGGTAAACCTCCTCAACTCGTACAAAAACCTTGCCTGCAACATGTCACTAAAGATACATTTTTTAATTCTCATCTAGATTTTATCAAGAGATTGCAACAATAGAGAAAAGCTCTAAGTGTAAATGGAACCCATCAGTGCTTGCAGACTATTGCTGAACATTGACAAGAGATGTTCCATTTAACGAATTCAAGAGAAAAGCCAAGAAGCGCTGAGCAGACACTAAGTAAGAACTAAACTATGTACTTTATATATATATATATATATATATATATATATATATATATATATATATATATATATATATATATATATATATATATATATATATATATATATATGCCTTTTTGTTCATAATTAATTTATTTATATAACCCTCTTGCTGTTTTTAAAGTGTTACATAAACAGGACAGGTGAAATACTTCACCTAAGACAACTATAAACACATGAATAAACCTAGGTTAACAATTTATGATTTAAATTCTACTATCTACACAATGTACATAGACGTAAAATGTAAATATCTTGGAAACAGTAGCCAATTAGTTGTTTTAATTGTCATATTGAAATTCAGCTCGTCAAAATTCATAAATAGCACATTTTATCTCTGAAGCAAACTTCTAAAGCTCTTGAACATTGTTTTTATTATTATTATTATCATTATTATTATTATTATTATTATTATTATTATTATTATTATTATTATTATTATTATTATTATTATTATTATTATTATTACGACTGTATGACTTGTATGAAATTATATTGCAATTGTTATAGCAGAGTGAAATTATGGGAAGAATAATTTCAGAAGCTTGCTAAGTGTAATTTAGTGTATGAAGAGTTTTTTTTTCGATTAAGACATATAAGAATCACAAACTAAGACGTGTTTTTGTATGCAGGTGTAAAATGATGAATTTTGCAGGTGCTTGTAATGTACAGGTGTCAGTGTGACACATACCCATTCCATGTTTATGGATGTAATTGGCATGGAATTAAATCATTGGCAAGGGACAGAGACCAGTTTAATTAACGAAATCGCGAAATATGTGGAATTTTCTAAACCTGGATACGCGTGTGTTAATTTTGGTGATTAAATAATGGTAAAAGAAGAAACATCCATGGTCGTAATTGCTATTGTACTCGAGTATGTCATTGTGCTCGGAATCAGTCCACTGAAACCAGCTGACGGGCAACGGCTGCATCATTGCACATCCTCAAAGATTGTTAGGATTAACGGGGTCAGCTTCATACAAGTTTATGTTTGGGTTATTTGCGCGCGTATATTGATGGCATTCTTCTGATATTCCGCAACGAAGTGGGCTCTCAATCAAAAAAGATGAATATCGATATCAGTGAAGCAGTTTCAACTCGATTAGGTTTTTTTTTTAAAAGAAGTGTATCCCAAGGCATTCCCGGTGACATAAAGTAATGTGCATGCTCTATCTATTACACCTGCATTGCAGTGTCACGAAATGATTCAACACATCCGCGAGCAGCAACGGGTCTGTTTTCAAATACAGGTCATGAAGTCACCCATGATTTTGCAATGAAACGCCGATCAGACTTTCGATGTTCTCTGAAATACCTTCTTCAGACAATGATGAACAAATGCATCGATATGTTGCTGTTGAAATCCAGAAAGCATGTTCCATCCACTCGTGTACTCGTAAGGGTGCACTTGTTTTCTACTGAAGAAGTCTGTGCTAGTAGTATAATTTGCCGCACGATTAACTGACTTGTCCAGAGACGAGTTCAAAAATTTAAATAAATTGATTAACTGAAGTTTTCCGAGTCTAAACATCATATATTTTTTCCCATTTTTTTTTGCAATGTGATACTTATTAGTGTCTTGACACTGATGGCACTGTTTGCAATATTAATTGGTTGTCATGCCTACTCGGATTATGCAACACTACAGGAATTTTTGTTTGGCTTCGTTTAATTGTTAGCTGTAGCTTGCATGCTCTGTATATAGTTCCTCTATGCACGCCAGTGAAAGCGTACTTTAGTATCAGTTTCAAAAAGACCACCGCAGATCCAGCAATAAGTTGTCTGAGGAAATTAATAACATGGTTAGTCATAATCATGTCAGCGGGTGAGTAGAGCTTTTGTCATAGTCATTTCGCCATAACTTAAGGCGAGTAAAGAAATATATCAGGCAAATCTTTACAACGATACAATATCAGAGGCTCAGTTTGCGTCTCTCATTTGACAACAACATAACATCACCCACATGGAATATGTCCAGTAGTTTGGTTTGTGTTTGGTTGGCTGTGGTCGTTCACTGGAATGTTAAGAAACTCAAAGTATGCATTGACGATATATGGTACTTACCTCTCTTTGCACGACTGTCAAAATTTACCAGGTTCTGACATAATAGGCGACCTTTGACTGATTCAACCACAATAAAAGTCAAGACAAGGAGAAGCAGGCAGGGTCAACCTACAAAATTTTGCTCGAGTCATTAACGAAATCTGGAATTCGGGCGTTATAAGAATAATACTGATAATCGCGCACAGACTCATCTTTGAGAACTGGTTCGTCCGTGTCAAATGCAGGATCACTTGCACGTTTAAACACATTATAATTATTATCATCTAAAACGAAGACCATCTCGAGAAGTGAGACCACTTCCTGCTATCAGACTAGCGGTTAATTTTTTTTTCCTTTTTCCGACATTGGGTCATCAACTAACTCCGCTAGTTTTTGATTAGCGGCTTGATTTATTATTTTACTTACACCTGCGGACATCACTTCAGTGCTGGGCAATTTCACTGGTTGAGGTCGGACTGCTTGAGGTTTGCGTATTAATCGTGCTAGTCTATCTTAGAAGCTGAGGGAGCAGTTGTCCGTTGTTAAATACATATAACGTCTGCATTATGATTCCGCACATAACGGTACTCTTGAGTCAAAATCATGCAATAACAAATCAATATTAAATCGTCTGTTTGTTTGTGTGGGGATAGTGGAATCGTCTGCAGACCTTAATATCCCAAACAGGCAGAATGACCGTGATACCAGAGTTGAGTCGTTCAGACTTTGTAATAGTAATTTGTAAATGAAATTATATGCTAACATACTTAAGTTACCCAGGTGTTATTGGTATTTTCGAGACTGATCTTTAGGATCGCTCGATTATACAATCCGAGAAGAGTGCTCATTCAAGACATCGGTGGTCGTCCTTGTTCACATTTATCACACATGCCAATAATGAAATATAACTCATATGCGAAACGGCTGGTATGGGGAAAAATCCACTTCTGTCAAGAGTCTTTATCCATCATTGATTTCTTTCTCTAACGTCTCGAGAATCTTCAAACATCACCGTAAATATAGAATATCAGCATATATAATCATCTATTCATATGAATAATCAACAATCTGAATGCTTAATAATGTAAACAAAGCACTTTTGCTGTTAAACATTTCTCTAACCGAACTTAATATGACATCATACTGAACTTGCAAAGATACTCTGTGTTGATAACATTATTTTCTTTGAGTAAAATATTCTATTTATTCGGAAGGACAGTTTATCTTCGAATTACAATAATTAGAAAACCCTATAAAACCGAGCGAAAAATTCCAGGGACTGCCTTTTTAAATGCAACAAATAACAGATGTATCATCTGAGATAGAACGAACACATTTATTCTTCTTTCACTCCAGTTTCTACTAACATAAAGAGTATGTGCTAAGCATAATCTCAAATGGGCAATGATTTAATATGGAATTTATGAAACTTATTTAACAGATGTCGGCAAATTGAAGCAAAGCTGGGGTCGACATCTCTCCTAGTCGAGGATGCTTCATCATTGTGGCTAGTCTTTACTGAGTGACAAAACCTCCTGGGGTTTTAATCTTCGTGACCTGCGTGACTATTCCGACTTTGGTACCTGTAACGGTTCTGTCATCAATATCTCAGACGGTTCATCGCTCGTTTCAATCCTCAACGATATGCTCGGAACTGTTTAAGGGCAAAACGTGGCTCACAACTGTAGTATACAGAGCCAGTAATGACATCAACTGCCCGCCAGCGAAACAGTGAATTTAAACGACAGTTTAATATCACATATGACATGCATGCGAGACCCTTATAAACGTCCCTGACATATGCGTCGTCGATAAACTCCTGCTTGTCTCCCCCGCCCATCTTTAGTTATATTTTTCATATCTGATGCCAAGGTTTACCACAGTTGTTTTGGTGGCGGCAACCGGCGCTGTTATGCCACCGATCAGACTTAGCATGAACGCCAGCCCGGCACAATGATATTGTTGCTATTTTTGTTTGGAAATCTGACAATAAGAAACTGCCTTTGGTCTATTGTGCTTCGGTTATTGGTCACAAACGACGGTGCTCCTATGCCCCTTTGCATTAAGAGAAACGAGTTAAAGTCACCAAAATAAAACTGCAGAGGAAAAACACATGGCTTGAATAAAAGAACGAACAAAAAGTCGTACTGTATTCCATTACCTCGCCAGAAATTTAACATAGAAAGGCCATATATAAAAGTATGGCGACTAAGCCGTGCGACAGCATAAAAAACCCGCGAACCATACAAAACAAATTCCGATCAAAACAAGAAGGGGAATCTTATAATGAGCTACTCACACAGCGGTCGAGGAGGTAGCTTCGCATTATCCAGGTAGTATATTGTTGCAGGATCCTGGATCCTGTCAAGGCCTTAACCTCTAGCTTTTTCCATAATTCCATGTAGTTTAAGTCTACTGGACTAATGTCTTTTTTAAAACAACATATTACATAGCTTATCTGTGTAAATGATTGTAGATTTTATATTAATATTATTATTTGGAGGTAAACATGTTTACTTGGTTTTGAGTTCTAGATAAGGACTTGATTTTGACTCTAAAAGATTCTAGAAATGAATTTTGTTTACAATTATGATGGAAATTTTCATTAAGATCACTCTCATACTGGTCCTCTTATTGTAACATAGGTTTTTATCATATGGTTGTTTATATTAGATTTGCTCATTCCAACCTTAACTTCTGAAGTAAAATCAGTCTTTTAGTTTTATTCAGTTTTAATTTGAGAAGATTTATTTATTTTAATTATTCACTGGAATTACAAAATGTTCATTTTACCTTTCAGACGATATCACTATTTTGAGATTATGGTGAATTCATTTATAGACTTTTTAGATTATGTCATAATGATACATTAAGACTCAGCACATTAACATTATTCTAGGCTATTGTCACATCAGCACATTAAAGATGGAAATTTGGCATACTCTATTTTTTTTTAATTTGTGGTAGAAATTTTAGAACTATATATAAATAGAGACAGAGTATAACCGTGATCAATATAATATATTCTCACAAGAGAAAATAATCACACAGAATATTTGGTATACAATATAGCCATATCATATAAAAGGGCTATCCACAGATATGTGCAATATACCCATGATCAATAGTAACATTTGCTACTGGCTTTAGTAGTTAATTGGTCCGACTTAGAACCCTAATAGTAACTTCACGGGGGGAGGCGGACTCTCATTAAATATTACATATTACATTTGCGTGTAATGCGAGTGTAAAGTCATGGTTAGAGAATGTTTTAAGACAGATTGGTAATCAGAACTCGGACCCATAATGATACTACTTGACCTTCTGACATGAAAAATGCAGATAAACTTATTGTATAAGGAATTTATGCTAACTTGTCTGATCAAATAATTTAAATTTGTTTATTTTCTTTCAATGAATTTTCCCATTCTGCTGGTTGTGCGGCCTTAAACATGTGCATAAATGCTGTCCCTTGCATCATAACGTCACCCTTAAGTGTTGCCATTAAAGGTTCTATACAAGTGAAATTAAAAGAAAATGGATTTGAATTTCAACATTTTGGGACATATTTTTTAGGATGTGCATATCATTTTCATAAACAGCTTCATTGAATACAGTATGCTGTCAGTTAGTGGCTTCGAATTCGAGCGCAAAGAGCTATCCAATTTATTGTTTTACATATCAAAGTTAATTATAAATGCGGGTATGACGAGAAATATCTGAACGTGAATCACTTTGGATTGAAATCCTAATGGCTCGTTCCAAAAACGTTTATTTTATGAACTTTATACAGATCAACAAATCCACCCATATAGACTTAGATATCTGAGGATATACTTAAGTAAAAACTGGAATTATGGGTGAATTCAACACAGACTACACTGACTAGTGTAATAGAAATTGGTCAATTATTGGAACTGTTTGACTTAAAACGGATAATATTATCCCCAACTCGCATTACTGACTATACACGAACCATTATTGAAAACGTCGGCGGAACCTAAGTCGGAGTAGTCAGCGATACCTACAGAATTCATGAAGATCACAAAGATTAAAATCCTAGAAAGAGCTGCTGATTGGAAAAGACGCAACAGGATGATGAAGCAACGCTGTATTAGCGTAAAATGACAGTTCATGTTCCTTGGTTAGACAAGCAAGCGGTTTGCTTTATTTCTTGGCTCACAGTCAAAACGACAGCAATATATAAAAGCAGCAGACACATCTGAACGTCAGGCACAATCAGAACGCAGGCCTTAATGCCCCGTCACGCATAGGCGTGGCACTGGCCTTTCGGGTTCTTGCCAAGCTAGCCATCGCGCTTCCCTTAGCGCCTGAAACCATTCATGAACGTCTTCATCGGTTAGAAGTCCTAACCCGAAACGCTCACTCAATCTTTGCTACGAAGGCTTGAATTAATGTTCACCTCCACACGACTCATTTCAAATGCGCCAAGTTTTATGGATCCCTTGATCCATGTGTCTCTGATTATAAAAATTGCTCTATATATGCGCGAAGTCAATTTCTTGGGTACACAAATGCCGAAATTATTAGCTATAATGACTGGCCAAAGTCGAGACCTAATTACCAAGATGTGATCTCAAAGACAAGAAGCAAGCTATACTGCGTCCTCGGGATGGACTTTACGTGATTACACCTGACATGAAATTATAATTTGCATCTATGTGGAGTATAATAACAACATTCAGGGTGCGACCAACAATATCGTGCTCAAAACCAAATTGATAACAACTCGACCAGGATAAAATGTCATGCGTCCGAATAAATGTTCGGTATATAAACTCAATAACCCCAGATCAAAAATGAAGAGGTGCGATTCATCCTGTCAAGGCCCATTTGCAGTTCAATTGACTTCCAGAACTAAGTAAAAATGCATGCTAAAAAGCTTTAAAAAAATTCCAAATCAGCTTTGGCAATAACTGGCATTAGCCTTGGGACGGTATCGTGGATATCATGCTTTTTTGCCGAGCACCTACCGTTCTCCACGTAAGTGTGAGATGAGGACAGCAACGAATTACATCTGCCAGCGAAGGACACTGCCAGCCATTTTTGCGAGAAACGGCACAAATGTCCCAATAATTCCAGGTAGCATCGCCGCCGCTTTTTATGCTAAAGTTATAATCATGCCGACCATCTCTGTGACTTTTTACCCATTCTTTGCATTCGCGGGACGCTAGGAGCTGGCTTAGATGCCGGAGTTGGTACTGGAGATTGGGTGGTACCATCCCCGCCTGTGATTGCTAGTACAAGTTTATTATAAAACCCCGTGCGATGAGTATAGAGGCCTCCTTCATACCCTGCTCGCTGAAGAGTTTTCTCAGCCTTTCGCTAATGGTTGCATCCTTGCTTGTCAGTCAGTTGTAAAGATTGTATCATTAATATGACGGTTAAGAAGATCCGTGATAACTGTAAGTTAGTTGCAGAGTCATCTGCTTAACGCGTCGGCCTCTTGTAAATGGCCATGGCATTACTCCTCCTTCTTAGCAGATTGATCGTTGATCTTGTACCGGCACTCGCCCTCTAACCTTGGGATAGTTCTATATTCTTTCTAACAAGGCTTTGTTATCTTTTATTATGCTGGTTTTGGCGACATTGATCAAAAGTGCGCCTTTATAAATTAACAAGGCCTTGTCAGGATCCAGGATCCTGCAACAATATACTACCTGGATAATGCAAAGATACCTCCTCAACCGCTGTGTGAGTGGCTCAGTATAAGGTTCCCCTTCTTGTTTTGATCGGAATTTGTTTTGTATGGTTCGCGGGTTTTTTATGCTGTCGCAAGGCTTAGTCGCCGTACTTTTATATATGGCCTTTCTATGTTAAATTTCTGGCGAGGTAATGGAATACAGTACGACTTTTTGTTCATTCTTTTATTCAAGCCATGTGTTTTTCCTCTGCAGTTTTATTTTGGTGACTTTAACTCGTTTCTCTTGATGCAAAGGGGCATAGGAGCACCGTCGTTTGTGACCAATAACCGAAGCACAATAGACCAAAGGCAGTTTCTTATTGTCAGATTTCCAAACAAAAATAGCAACAATATCATTGTGCCGGGCTAACGTTCATGCTAAGTCTGATCGGTGGCATAACAGCGCCGGTTGCCGCCACCAAAACAACTGTGATAAACCTTGGCATCCGATATGAAAAATATAACTAAAGATGGGCGCGGGAGACAAGCAGGAGTTTATCGACGACGCATATGTCAGGGACGTTTATAAGGGTCTCGCATGCATGTCATATGTGATATTAAACTGTTGTTTAAATTCGCTGTTTCGCTGGCGGGCAGTTGATGTCATTACTGGCTCTGTATACTGCAGTTGTGAGTCACGTTTTGCCCTTAAACAATCCGATCATATCCCTGAGGATTGAAATGAGCAATGAACCGTCTGAGATATTGATGACAGAACCGTTACAGGTACCAAAGTTGGAATAGTCACGCAGGAGGTTTTGCCACTCAGAAAAGACTAGTAACAATGATGAAGCATCCTCGACTATGAGAGATGTCGACTTCAGCTTTGCTTCAATTTGCCTACATCTATTAAATAAGTTTCAGAAATTCCATATTAAATCATTGCCCATTTGAGACTATGCTTAGCACATACTCTTTATGTTATTAGAATCTGGAGTGAAAGAAGAATAAATGTGTTCATTCTATCTCAGATGATACATCTGTTATTTGTTGCATTTAAAAAGGCAGTCCCTGGAATTTGTTGCTTGGTTATATAACTAGTAACACTTATTAGGGTTTTCTAATTATTGTAATTCGAAGATCAACTGTCCTTCTGAATAAATAGAATATTTTACTCAAAGAAAATAATGTTATCAACACAGAGTGTCTATGCAAGTTCAGTATGATGTCATATTGTTTAAGTTCGGTTAATGAAATGTTTAACAGTTAGATCAGCACCATTTTCATTTAGACATCATAAAAAGTCTTTTAGTGAAAAAACCCTGCTGAGAGAATAATCTTTTCAGGTGGCATGGCAATAAAAGGATTTTCAAGATGACTGCAAGTTGTGGCTATCATAGATATTAAAGCAGTATCATTTTCACTTGAGGTCCATCTAGATACTATGTGTGTTAAATTTCACTGCAATCCTCTCCAAGTACCTTCTTGACAGATGAAGGATAACAGGCCATCCCATTGTATAAGACCAGTAATGCTAAAAAGTAGGTTTTTCCTTAAATATTTATCAATTTTGTTCCAATTATCAAAACTAGGTCATTATGACCTTCATGTCATCATCATGTACACATACAAGCAGGAAAAAAAAATAATAGGAAAAACTAAAGAATCTAAATGATGTAATAATTTTAAATTTTATTAACCATTGGTGAATTACATTCATTAAAATATGAGCAGGATGTACATACAATATATTTTACATGATAAATAGGCTTATGTAAATCTCATTTCACATAGCAACATAAAAATCTTTTAAAATTTTAAACATTGCACAAAAGGCCTAAGGCCAATTATCTCTCCTTAGGGTTGATAAAAATCATAAAGATGATTGCAAATTTGTACTTCTAGACAACACTGGTGCTAGTTTACATAACTATACAAATCTTTTGTAGCAAAAAATAAGGGCTGGGAACCACTTGTCGACAGATTCAGACTAGCTTATTTACTTACTGTCTATACTCATGTCCAACTGCAAACCACACAGATCAGATCTGCCATCCCATAATGCCCCAATAGATCTGGTCTATGCATTTTATTAGGAGCAATCAACAGAACAAAGAAAGACCCTGGTATGCTGATACATTATGCATTGATAGATCAGGGTCTATGTTGTTTGGACTTGGCTTATAAGTCAATACAAAACAAAAAAATACAAAATGAAAATCTCTTATGGTATATTAACAACATCCACAAATTATTATTGCAATATTATCATAGATTATATATATATATATACACATATACATGCATATATATATAGATGCATTCACAAGATACTGTCATACATTAAATCCAGACTAGATGCATTCACAAGATGCTGTCATACACTAAATCCAGACTAGATGCATTCACAAGATACTGTCATACACTAAATCCAGACTAGATGCATTCACAAGATATTGTCATACACTAAATCGAGACTGGATGGATTCACAAGATGATGTCACACACTAAATAAATCCAGACTAGATGTTTTTTGCAAGATGCTCTCATACACTAAATCCAGACTAGATGCATTCACAAGATGCTGTCCTACACTAAATAGATGCATTCACAAGATACTGTCATACACTAAATCCAGACTAGATGCATTCACAAGATACTGTCACACACTAAATCCAGACTGGATGGATTCACAAGATGATGTCACAGACTAAATAAATCCAGACTAGATGTATTCACAAGATGCTGTCATACACTAAATCCAGACTAGATGCATTCACAAGATACTGTCATACACTAAATCCAGACTAGATGCATTCACAAGATATTGTCATACACTAAATCGAGACTGGATGGATTCACAAGATGATGTCACACACTAAATAAATCCAGACTAGATGTTTTTTGCAAGATGCTCTCATACACTAAATCCAGACTAGATGCATTCACAAGATGCTGTCCTACACTAAATAGATGCATTCACAAGATACTGTCATACACTAAATCCAGACTAGATGCATTCACAAGATACTGTCACACACTAAATCCAGACTGGATGGATTCACAAGATGATGTCACAGACTAAATAAATCCAGACTAGATGTATTCACAAGATGCTGTCATACACTAAATCCAGACTAGATGCATTCACAAGATGATGTCTTAAGTGTTGTCAAATAGATTAGGCTCTATACAAAGTCCTCATTATTAACATTATTATTATTATTATTATCTGACAGTCAAAAATGGGTAATAAAATTTCTTTAAAACTGAGTGATAAACATTTGTTGTTGAAATTTGCATATTCAATTGAAGACTTAAACTATTACCAAATTTGCATATTCAATTAAACTATTACCAAATTTGCATATTCAATTAAACTATTACCAAATTTCATGGCAAGCTATCAAAATCTTTGGGACTAGCTGCATGAACAATTTTGTGTGCAGGAGGGAGTACAGATGGAAAAAATGGACACAAGGATGCCCACCATATATGCTCAAATATAAATCTGATCAACTGCAAATTGTAATGACTGCCACTGAGTAATGTTCTGGCTGATCTGGCTCTGCCACTGAGTAATGTTCTGGCTGATCTGGCTCTATGTTGAGTGTTTGGAGTAAACAGTTGAACAAACAACACAGAACCTTATCTTGCAGTTCATTATGCAATGACAGATCTGGGTCTATGTTGCTTTTAGCTGGATCTTCCTTATAAGTAAATATATATTGTGTCCCTGCCTCTAGAGAAAAAGGACAAAAGAATCTGAACCACATGTCAATAACAAATACTATCAAGACATCTGGGGTTTGGCTTAATCTCTCTTGCATTTTTGTCAAGAAAAATTAAAAAGACAGTATTCAACATAACATCTATGCATGGTTTATTCATACATGTGATTCTACTGATGGTAGACCAAAAATTTCATTTTATAGGTCATATAATGTACATATTGTTTTACAGTTAAAAATCTACCACTTTTACTTTTTGATATATTCTATCAACACATTAAAGAAACCAGCCAGACCCAATATAATGGGGACCAGAAATGTTTCACCAGTACCTTGGCAGGTGCAACAATGCAAGAGCAAACAGAGTCACAACTGTTAAATAACTGTTGACCTGTATACACAACAGGCTGTTAATTGGTGACCTTATTGCTGGATTAAGACCAAATGTTGAATGTTTTTTGGAGGTGATACCAGTAATAAAGGAATAAAAAAATCATGATTTCTTCTGATCTTTTGATAAAATTTACAAGCCTTTGATGGAGGGAGATAAAATTGCAAATGATAATTTTAAATGATTTTGGCTGACACTAGTAAATATTTTGACTTTTTGTTGCTGTGTTTAGTTGTTGTTGTTGGGTTTAATGCCATTTTTCAGCACATGATAGGCTATTCATGGCGGCCAGTATTAATGGTGGAGGAAGAAACCGGAAATAACCGGAAAGAACCACCGACCCATGAGAAGCTACTGGCAAGCTTTCTCACATTCGCTAAATCCTAGACTCGAACTCACGCAGACAGAGGTGAGATGGCAGTGATCCGTAACATACATTGCTTTAGACCACTCAGCCACTAGGGGTCCCTTGCTGTATTTAGTTATATTGTTCAAGATGTTTCTATATGGATTTTTAAGGACATCACTTACATAATTTGGGGAATATAATGTGGAGGAGTATTGGAGAGTAGTCAATAACCTAGCAAACACAGCAACAAGAAAACTATAGTTTGAACTTTTTTCCAGGCTGAGCAAAGTTGTCCTGTCATAATAACATTATAATGTTGATACAAGAGGACATTCTCCATTCTTTCCAAATACAAATTCATTCAATGTTGAATCTGGACTAGAAAACTACTGAGAGCCTGTTAAATGTGAAGCTTAATAATTACAGTGGATGTCATCAGTGGTCACCAGACTGTGATCTTGTGAAGGAAACGGAAAATGCTATAGGGTGTTATCAAAACGATCATTACAATAAACAACAAAATATAACATTTCTATTTTCATTAACAGACAATATGCTTATTAATTATTGCTTCAACATTGCCATGAAAATCTGAATCTGATTTATTTTCAAAACTTACTGTTTTATTTTTATATGAAGAGAATAAATATTATGGCAAAAGAATGTACCTGTTTTCTTTCCAGACCCCTTGATGAACATAACATTTATACAGATAAAAAAAATCTTCTGGTTTAGAAAATCTCCTGATCAAACATTTTTAAATATACTGGTTTGAAATTCTTGTCCTGTCATATTTATGCTTATTAGGAACTCATTTTATTTAAAACTAAAACATGTATGTGTGTCGGGGGCCCAGAGAGGCCGAGTGGTCTAAAGCACTGTTTGTTACGGATTACTGCCATCTCACCTCTGTCTGAGTGAGTTCGAGTCTAGGATTCAGCGAATGTGGATATGTGAGAAAGCTTGCCAGTAGCTTCTCGTGGGTCAGTGGTTCTTTCCGGTTATTTCCCGGTTTCTTCCTCCACCATTAATACTGGCCGCCATGAATAGCCTATCGTGTGCTGAAAAATGGCGTTAAGCCCAAAAACAACAACAACAACAATGTATGTGTCACAATCCAGGTATAGTTAGGGGAAGGTAAGCATCTAATAAATGCTGCCTAAAACATCATGATTTTCTCTGAACTTCCTATTACAAATGCCTGGATTCCTAATGCTGCTGACCTTACCATTCATAATGCCTGGTGTCCCTTTGCCATTTAACTTTTCATAATGAATGGCTGTTGTCTCATTATTACTTTGCTTGTCACCATGAATGTCTGCTGTCTTATTGCCATTCAACTTACCAACATGTACCATCATGAATGTCTACTGTCTTATTGCCATTTAACTTACCAACATGTACCATCATGAATGTCTGCTGTCTTATTGCCATTAACTTACCAACATGTACCATCATGAATGTCTGCTGTCTTATTGCCATTTAACTTACCAACATGTACCATCATGAATGTCTGCTGTCTTACTGCCATTTAACTTACCAACATGAATATCTAGTGTCCCATTGCCAAATAACCACTTACCAACATGAATGTGTGGTGTTCCTTTGCCACTTAACTTACCAACATAAGTGGAAAGATTTCATTTCCACTGAACTCACCATCGTGAAAGCTTGGTGTCTCACTGTTGTTTAAGTTACCAGCATGAATGAATGGTGTCTCACTGCCATTTAACAACCAGTATGAATTCCTAGTGTCCTGCTGACATTTAACTTAGAGCATGACCACCAAGTGTTAGGCTGCCACTTAATTACTACTGCATATGCCTAATGTAGCATTATCTCTTAACGTTATGCATGAAACAATTGTCAAAATTGGATATTATATCTATTTTATTCAGCATAACCTTATTGGGATAAAGAATGCATCTATAAAAAGAAACAGTAAAAGGGTGCTAACTCTTCTAGTATGTACATACAAGTGATTCTGACATAATTTGTTTAAGTTTTTTTACTCAAATAATCCTACCTTAGGTGCATGTTGTAGGTATACTGTAGAACACTGGTCCAATAAAAGATGTCTTATCTGCCCATCTTGTGTAAAAAATTATGAAAGACACTAAAAAAAAATCAGAATCACAGCAGGGTTACAATTAGAGAATGACTTCTCTAACCTTTTTCTTTATCACAGTGTAACTTTTGCTCTTTATAAAATGTTACATTATATTTGTGTCAGTAAGGCACATAGGCATAGTCACAGTCTGGTGTATCTGGTTCCTGACCAAGCCTAGCCTGGCGCTGCATTCTTCTCTGACATTTAGGACAGGGGCGATTGTCAGTTTTACATTCTTTGTGGAACACACTCTTGCACTTGGGGCACTGTAAAGATATCACAGGTTAAAAACAAATCAATGTTGTAAAAATGGATAATCAATCTAAATATCATTTAAAACATTTCAATATCTCAATTAAGCATTTGTTCCTTTAGCACCAGGCACAAAAGAAGATGGCAGGCAACCAAAGTAAAATCAAACTAATAAAATCAGAGTAAATGATGATCAATTTGCTCTCATAAATTCAACCCTCTTTTTTCACATCCTACCCATACTCCAGGATGGAAATAAATTTATAGCCCCAAAAGTTCATAATTTTTCCAAAAATAGCATAAGTATAACTTGTCAATGTGTTAATCTTATGCTGATTGACATATTAAGTTTCACTGCAAATCGCTAATTCTGCAAGTTTAGCTGCATATTTAAATATGATGTAGTCATCCATTGCATCCCGATGTACATCATAAAGGGAAATAATTATAGGTTACTGATTTGTTTAGGAAAATATGAACACGATATTCTGAGTTATACTGCAGTATGGAAAAATACTGAATGATTTTGACTACTTGAAAATAAAGTTAAATGGAAAACAAAATGAATAATAATGGTACAAGCATCATGGAAGCACAAAGTTTTGTTCTTAGATGAATATAATAATAATAAGTACCAAGTTTAACAGAATATTTAAACAAGTTGTACTAATTAGACAGTGTCTTACAATGCATTAATCCACATAAAGGCCAATCATTAATACAGAACTGTGTATTAAGGTACTAACTATCAATGTACACTTCTTGAGGCAATGTAAATAATATTTGACAAGGCATCCATGAAAAACTGATGACAGTAATATTTGGCAAGGCATGCCTTGAAAAACTGATGACAAAAGTATTTGGCAAGGCAATCCATGAAAAACTGATGGCAATCAATAAAAAACTGCTGACAATAATATTTGGCAAGGCAATCCATGAAAAACTGATGGCAATCAATAAAAAAATGCTGACAATAATATTTGGCAAGGCATTCCATGAAAAACTGATGGCAATCAATAAAAAAGTGCTGACAATAATATTTGGCAAGGCAATCCATGAAAAACTGATGACAATAATATTTGGCAAGGAATTTATCAAAACCTGTTGGCAATAATATTTGGCACAGCAATCCATGAAACACTGATGTACTATTTGCACTAATGAGATTGGGGTAAACACCAAAATAAACCACAAGACATAATGGGCAACCACTCAAGTAAAAATTGCAAAACAAAATAGATTTTTGAAAGGCACATCTTAAAGTCATTACCATAATATCTAACTAACTTCATGATAATTAATAAATAAAACTGCAAGACTGTTCTTGATAATGTGCCTTACATTGCATTAAGTTACTAGACCTTACACTGCATTAAGTTACTAGACCTTACACTGCATTAAGTTACTAGACCTTACACTGCATTAAGTTATTAGACCTTACATTGAATTAGGTTATTAGACCTTACAGTGGATTAAACCACCAAACTTTACACTATATTAGGTTAATAGACCTTACACTGTATTAAGTTACTAGACCTTACACTGAATTAGGTTACTGGACCTTACAATGTATTAAACTATTAGACCTTACAGTGCATTAAGTTACTAGACTTTACAGTGTAAGAAGCTACTAGATGTTACACAGTATTAACTTACTAGACCTTACAATGCATTACTACCAAACTGTATTAGGTTAATAGACTTTACACTGTATTAAGCTACTAGACCTTACACTGTATTAAGCTACTAGACCTTACACTGTTTTAGGTTACTAGACCTTACAGCATATTAAACTATTAGACCCTACAATGCACAAAGTTACTAGATCTTACTGTGTAACAAGCTACTAGACCTTACACTATATTAGGTTACAAGACCTTATAGTGTGTTAAGCTATTAGACTTTACAGTGCATTAAGTTACTGGACTTTACAGTGTAAGAAGCTACTAGATTTTACACAGTATTAAGTTACTAGACCTTATAGTGCATTAAACTATCAAACTTTACACTGTATTAGGTTAATAGACCTTACATTGTATTAAATTACTAGACCTTACAATGTATTAAGCTTTTAGACCTTGCAATGCATGCAGTTATTAGTGTAAGAAGCTACTAGACCTTACACAGTAGTAAGTTACTAGACCTTACAGTGTATTAAGATACTAAACCTTACAGTGCATTAAGTTACTAGACCTTAGAGTGTAAGAAGCTACTAGACCTTACACTGTATTAAGCAACTAGACTTCACACTGTATTAGTTTATTAGACCTTACAGTGTATTAAGCTATGGGACCTTACAGTGCATTAAGTTACTAGACCTTAGAGTGTAAGAAGCTACTAGACCTTACACTGTATTAAGCAACTAGACCTTACACTGTATTAAGCAACTAGACCTTACACTGTATTAGTTTATTAGACCTTACAGTGTATTAAGCTATGGGACCTTACAGTGCATTAAGTTACTAGACCTTAGAGTGTAAGAAGCTACTAGACCTTACACAGTATTAAGCAACTAGACCTTACACTGTATTAAGTAACTAGACTTTACACTGTATTAGTTTACTAGACCTCACAGTGTATTAAGCTATGGGACCTTACAGTGCATTAAGTTACCAAACCTTACGCTGTATTAAGTTACTAGACTTTACAGTGTATTAAGCTATTAGACATTACAGTGTATTAAGCTAGACCATACATAGTATTAAGTTACTTGACCTTACAGTGCATTAAATTACTAGAACTTACAGTGTATTAAACTACTAGACCTTACAGTGCATTAAGCTACCAGGCCTTACACTGTATTAAGGTACTAGACCTTACACTGTATTAAGCTACTAGACATTAACAGTGCATTAAACTTCCAGACCTGACAATACAATAAGCTACTAACTTTACAGAGCAATATTCTGCTAGACCTATGTTGCATAAAGCTACTAGACATTACGCTGTATTAAGTTACTAGACCTTACAGTGTATGAAGCTACAAGACCTTACACTGCATTGAGTTACTAGACTTTACACTGCATCAAGCTACTAGGTCATTGACTGCATTATTTGTACACAAACACATCTGGCAATGATCATAATATTACCCACATTTCATGTTAAAAACTGCATGACTAGTTGCACCAACAAGATTGTATCATGCAATGCTATAAGTCAAAAAGGGGAATAACTCAAAATTTGCATAAACAAAAGGATTTGTTGATATGTTCAAATACAGGTAAAGAGGATAATATTTACAAAGCTACAGACAATCCATCAAAGGTACAGGAATAGTCATGCCAACGAAAGCTAGAAGGATGGACAGAGAATGATGGACATTTATGTCTATTATATGGTCCACACCCAATCCTGCCAGAAGTGGGGGTATATAATGAAATTAAAGTATACAGCATTCTGGAATAAATAAGGCCTGAAACTCCATTTGACATCTAAATGCCTTAAACTGCATCTGACACCTAAAGGTCTGAAATTGTACCTGACATCTACAGGCCTGAAATTACCTGACATCTACAGGCCTGAAATTACCTGACATCTACAGGCCTGAAATTACCTGATATCTACAGGCCTGAAATTACCTGACATCTACAGGCCTGAAATTACCTGACATCTACAGGCCTGAAATTGTACCTGACATCTACAGGCCTGAAATTACCTGACATCTACAGGCCTAAAGCTGCATCTGACATTTAAAGGCATCTAGGTTTAAAATTGCACCTCACATCTAAATGCTGGATAAAATATTGTTAATACAATGCCAAAAAAAAAGGTTTGATGCTATATGTATAGACTGTATGTCAATACTGGATTATGCTTCATAAAAATAGAACCACTACAATAGGCGTCTTTCTAGGTCTTGCTTTACCAAATTACAAGACCAAGTACACTGATGACACTCAAAATGGTAAAACAAGCTTGAAATGTTTAAAAAGTCTTATCACTCTCAGAATATTCAAAGCAAATATCACAATGTATACATAAATACACAAATAAATATGTTCCATACAGATGAAAGTGCCATTAGTTATACCAAACTGTAACACATAAAATGCACCTACCCTGTAAGTTGCCTCCAACTCAAATGGATAGATGACCTTAGGATTATTGCACAATTCACATATGAAGCCTTTCTGGTTACAGAGGAGGCAGGCGTACACATGCTTTGTGGCAAACTTGATGATTTTCTTCAGACTGGCTGCCAGAGCACCTGTTGGGACCTGTAATAGGTCCTGTGAGCAACAAAAAGAGATTTATTGTATATTATCAGGCTAAACATTTCAAATAATGCTTCTAAGTGATGATTAGAAATATGGTCATGGAACACAAAAGGTAACATTACCAGTAGCTTCCCATGGGTGATTTTTTCTGTATTCTTCATGGGATTTTCCTCCACTGAATATACTGACTGACATTTATAGCTAATAATGTGCTGAAACAAATGGGATTATAATCCACAAAATCCCAAACCAAATACTAACCCAAGTATGAGATTAGATAAATAAACAGTATAGTTCATGTCCAGGGCTTATAAGAATTAAAATAATTAAATCTGCTGTGTCAAGATAAAACTTGGAGCTGATGTTACTGAAATGGAAAATAATTACAATTTTTGTATGGAAACAACATGAAGAAAATAAGGGTTTTTTAAAAAACAAAACTCTAAAGGGGTCTGTTTCACAAGTTCTGTGGAAAGACAATATGTCCATATGACTAAACAAGTCTTGTAGATTCTGTGTGTTAATTAGATAAACTTAAAAAAAGTTTGCTGAGAAGAAATACACAAAATCTTCACATGTGAGATACCTGATGCAACATTTGCAGCATATCTGAAAAAATATGATGTACAGTTTGCAGGATATGAGATATCTGATGCAAGAATTTTTTACAAGATGCTTCATGAGATCTGCAGCATATATGAAATACTTAATACAAGATTTATAGCAAATATGAGATACCTGATGCAAGATTTACAGCATATATGAGATATTTGATTCAGCAGTCCTTCTTGTAAAATATGGTAAAAACTGTTGTTCATCGTGAAAGTCATGTATCCTGAAACATTCCCTACTGAACTTAAAGTAATCATAATCACACTGAAGGAAATGGAGATATTAACATAAAATATTTATCTGATTGATGAAATACAGGCAAGCATATACAATATGCACAAAGTAATGAAATTAAAAACATAAAAACTTACAGAGATGGAGTATAGATGAATGTCTTCATATAGATAATCTTTTGGCCATATGAATTTCCTCAGGTCCTCAGCTACTGACTGCCTGCAGGTGAAAAGGTATGTTTTCAGGCTAAATAACTGTAGTCTTAGCAACTGAAAGTAAAATAAATTTTTTATTATAATACTAGTGCACATGTAAAACCCAAATGGAAACTTTATACTAATTAAAATGTATTGCAACTCTGCGCGATACATATGTTTTCATTTTCAAATGACCTTGACCTTGCATGAGGCTCTGAGGGAGGGCATGGGTACATGAGTATGAAGGGAGACAATTTCATCACTATAAAGTCAAAGTATGATGACTTTCCCTTTTAGAGTTTGGGATTTAAGATCATAAAAAAAACTTGAACAAAAAACCTGACCACGATTTTTAGAGGACTTGACCTTGCCTAGAGTCAATGAGAGGGTAGGAGTGCATGAAAGGGCAGATCATCCTGATTCTATGATCCATTCGATAATAACTATAACTCCAGGGCCTTGGACTTTTGAACATATAAAAGATTTTAACTGAAGCCATTGCTTATGCCAATGCCATCAAAATAACAGTGATACCAAGAGCTTGCCTATTCTAAAGCATATGAGACATTACCTTCACTCTCTTAATAAGAAAAATAAATCTTAGAAATATGGGTGAAATCAGCTCATATTTGAACTTTTTTTTTTTTGCTCTTGCACATGTGAAATTTTCCATCAAAGCTGATTTAAACAAAATGCTATGCAACATGAATGACAATACACAAAATATGTTCATCATCAGCTCAACTGACCCCTTGTTGAGATTTTCCTACAAAGCAGATTTCAGCTGAAACCTGATATTTATTATAATGTGAGACGTCAGTTCTCAAAATGCTGTAAATTAGCAATCTCAATACAGTGATTAGGGATCATTGCTGAAAGTTGTTGTTGTTGTAGGGTTTAACACCATTTTTCTGCTCAAGATACATGGCTGCCAGTATTGATGGTGGCGGAAGAACCCTGGAAAACCAGGGAAGAACCACCAACCCATGAGAAGCTACTGGCAGGCTTTCTCACTAACCCACGTTAGCGGAGTCTGGACTCGAATTCATGCAGACAGAGGTGAGATGGCAGTGATCCGTAATGGTCAGCACTTTAGACCACTCGGCCACTAGGGGCCCCCATAGCTGAAAGAAAGATGTACAAAGAATGCTCATCCTCAAACTCATCCAAGCCATTTCTGAGATAAAGTTACATGCTCATCCTCAAACTCATCTAAACTGTTCTTGAAATGATTAAGGATCATTGCTGGAAGAAAAATATGCATAGAATATACCTCTGCTAAACGGAACAAGCGTAGTAACTTGAAGACGTGTGCAGAATAGGATTATCATGGGAGTCATAGAAGATACAGCTTCATTGCAAATCTTACTATGTAAAAGCTACCATGTTCACAAAAGTTGTGCATTGCTGGACAAAATTTTCCAAAAATTAATAGAAGACAACATCTTTGTGAATATTAATATAAAACAATTACAGGAGGTGTAAAAAGCCCACTTATATTGACATAACTTATATCTACAAGCTATTTTGATCAAAATACAAAGTCTTGATCCCTTGGTCTATTATTACTAACAAATTTGTCATGTTTATATTTAGGTTGAAGATAAAAAAAAACTCTATAGCAGTTTCAACATAAGCCCTAGGTCCCAACTTGAACATATTCTTTGTTTCCTTATCATTTATAGCAGCAAGCAGATACATTTTGGTTGACAATGGATTATACAGTACATAAAAGTAGACGACCCTATTTTTCAATAGAAATAATCACCCACCTCACCTCCTTCGACCATGTCATACACTTGGATCATTTCTTGCAAAGCTTACTGTTCCAGCTCTGTCCTGGGCCTATACCAAGTTTTAAGCATTCACAACTATGCTTCTGACTCCCAATTTATATTAATATTTAAATGGAATCAACTATTATGCCAATATAGTTTATACCTGCTCCACATATAGCAGTTGAACTCTCTTAACAACCCTACAAACTATAGCTTAAGTCTCTCTTCCTGAGGTATTCCAGGTTCAGAGCTCAGCTGATGCAGTGTGCTGTGATGGGATTTGTCTCCATCATGCCATTTGTTTAAACACTGTATACATTTTCAAATAGGATGTGACTGATACAGGAATTTTCTAACATGCGACCTATACCAAAATTCAAGGAATTTTTGTGTCCATGTACTGTATTTTTCATGCATTATGGATTGTATAAAGGTAACACAAATGTAAGTTGTCAATATACAAGTGTATTTCAAACTCAAAATTTCAAAATAAATGAAAATACAAGACCAATCTTGTATCTTCATTTATTCAAAATTTCCATTGTTTTCTAAAAGTGTACATCCTACACACTGATGACAAATTAACATGGAATTTCAATTGCATGCTATATTTTCCTGTTCCCTTATCTCAACAGCAGCTTATGCCAACAGCATTACCTTGGGCCTGAGGATGTTGAGATAAATAGGTAGTACTGTATTACTTCAATATTGTTTTCATTTCTAGACCAGCAACAGATTCAGTTTTAGTGGTATCCTTCCCAGTTTCAATAATTTTCTCACAAACTATTTATTTAACAAACGACTTTTATCCATTAAAAACAACTACTCAAGACTTTTACTTAACAACAGAACTTTATGCCACTCTACTATTTGTAAATATTAATGAATAATTGACAAAAATACAAATACAAAACAATTGTCATTACTAGGAAAGGCCCACAGTAATATTTTATTTAATCAGGTTCTCATAAGTTATAGCTTTTATGTTATCACCTTGAATATTTTTATGTGCTATATATGTATGTTCACTAGATTTTATTTACCATTCACCTGTGTATGTTGTCATACATTATTTACACTCCCTGTTGATAAGGAAACTATTTATTTATTGCTGTTACAATTTTCATCGTTTTATCTTCAACTATTTGGTTTCATATTGCTGGTCGATACAAAACCTTTTACCACTTGTAAATAATTAAGGATTTAACCTTTTGTATGGCGCTAAATAGCCACTTTGTGCTGGTGCGCCGTAAAAATTCAACCAACCAACCAGGTTCTCAAACAAGTGTTGGACGACGATAATAAAAACTAGTTGTTGTTATTAGTATCTTTTTCTCTTTTTATCAGGGAGGCCTATATTATGTTCAGACACAAGGCCACATAATAATACAGTTAAAAGAACACATGGTATAAGGGTTTGATCTAGTTTATTGTTTTATAGCACAAAAACACAAAATGGTTATTTAGTACTGAGGAAATAGGCATAATATACCTTGCCTATGGGAACACATCAGTTGTTGACTCAGGCTGATCGATTTTAAGATCTGAACCTGCACATTTTGGTCATGAATCCAGCAAGCTAACCACTGAGTCACTGTAGCTTCTATATGTTGTGACCAGGTGATATAATGTCCATAGTAAAACAACACTACTTTGTGTTTTGTGTCAATAGAGTCTTTAAATAACTGGGAAATGTTATGACCAAATGAATACATGCTGTAATTAAAGGACTTTATTTCCAATGTATAACATGTTAAGTTAATAAATCATCAATTGAGGTCAACTGCCATTCTATTCATGTCCAGTGTCTAATGCACTTGATACAGTTTGTCTCCAATTTACATTGTCCTTTTTTATTCTGCTGAGAGTTTGTATGCCCATATGAAGCCATTCTTTAATATTATTGGGATATCCTGTGCTTGGTCTTTCTCTAACTGCAGTTCTATGCATCGTTCCAAAATACGCTTTTATTCATCTGCTTGTTCTCCATTCTTCAGAGATGCCAGAACAAATGAAGTTTTTGTTTCTAATATCCACATATATCATCTTTGTCAGTGGATGTGTAGAATTCATCTGTAGAACCTCATATATATATATATATATATATATATATATATATATATATATATATATATATATATATATATATATATATATGTGTGTGTGTATGTGTGTGTGTGTGTATATATGTATATATATGAATGTATATATATGAATGTATATATATGAATGTATATATATATATGTATGTATATATATATATATATATATATATATATATATATATATATATATATATATATATATATATATATATGTGTGTGTGTGTTAGTGCATATATATATATATATATATATATATATATATATATATATATATATATATATATATATATATATATACATACATACATACACATACACACACACACACCACAATAAAATGTACAAAAACATATAATTCATATGACCTCTACTTTTGAACTGCAAACTAATCAACAAAAAAAGTATTGTAAGCTTTTCATAATGTTTAACAAGAAAGATATAGCCATGTAAAGAAGATACAGAAATGCCTGACATTAAACTGCTAGACAGCAGATTGCACTGTGGCTACTCTTCCCAAACTTGATGTCATGAATGACTGGCATAAACAATGTTGTATATTCCTCTCTACTGGAATCTTCCCCAAAGCCTGTGCTAGCCAAAATAAAATCCATAGAACTCATGAAGAAAAAAAACCCAAAGACAAAAGATATATGTATGAAATATGTTAATTTCTAAATACATACCCTGATTTCCTCCATTTCCTGCACATGTTCATACAGCCGGGGGTTGATGGTTTCTATGTTCAGTAAGGGCTGATCTTCAAATTCCTTTAGAAACTGCAAATTCTGCTTGGACACTAGAAAATATGAGGTCAGATAACCAACCTTTTTGTATAGATAGTAGCAATCTAGTTGCTCATGAATTCTTCTTAATTTTCCAGTATGACAAATCCAAGAATTCATATACTAAAATGAGTGATGAAGTTTTGACTCAAATATTCAAAGCTGTTTAGCTATTTTACTGATATGACATCAAGCACAATAATCAAGAGTCAAACCATTTAGACTATAAAATAAGTACCCATCAATGTTTCTTTCTAATAGCATATAAAATGCAAATAAGTGAATGAGTGGATGAATAGATCTATTAATCTATAAAAATTTCCGTCCCTCACTCACCACTGTGTTTTCTAAAGTCCCAGTTGTGTACTATGTAAGCGGGAATGTGGGCCTCATCATTTTCATGGCACTCAAAACAGTAATATCCTCCATCATAGCTGCACACTCGTGGATTGCCATAAACTATAAAAAATAAAATTTAAAAAAAAACAATGTACAGACAAATCTGTAACAGAAGACATCCAGGTTTAAAGACTAATGAGGCATTTGAACATTACTGACCTCTGTAAACAGGTTTACTTTTCAAACTTGGTTTTTGAAGAAAAAAATACATGCAGCAAATACCATTATCATATTATTTATTATTATTATTGCCAACATATTGCACTACTCACTAAAATCGTAAAATACATGTACATATTGTTTAAAACCCCCAAATAATATTAACCTGTTTTGTGCAGTGTGCCAAAACGCTAATTTAACTTACTGCTTACATATGACTGTGAAACTGATTGCCGACTCTTATTAACCAATTTAATTAGGCTTGGAACCAGCTGTTCATAAAAAGCTGATCAAGTCACCAAAATAAAAGGACAATTTGGTTAGGTAAGGGTCCTGAGATAAATAAAAAAATAAAATTGGATTAATGTGGTTATTATTAGTAAAAACATGAAACTTTGACTTCCTTAGCAAACAAATTATAAAAATACTAATTCCAAAATAAAATGGGATGTAAGTCATATTTCTCCTCATAGACTGTCTTTAGAGCCAGTTTTAAAAAAAAACAAACCCATAAATGTTGACAACCATTTCTCTGTGACTACATGATTACTGTTTCCACCATTCTGCAGATGAATTCTTTTGATTTCTTCTAAGATAAAACTGCTTCACTTTCGACATTGACATGTTAACACCTTTCAGTTTTACTGACAATGTGACTGGTGCTTGGTGAGAACAAGCAATGAAAGAAATGTTTACACATTGATTCACATGACATTCCTTTATCAAAACAATGCCTTCCTCATCAAACAATAGTTTGATTTGCATACATACATCAGTCACAGTCAATATGTTCCAGTGATTGTGTAAGCAGAATGAAACCTTTGTTTCGTCAGGTAAAAAATGGATCTGACTATGTAATGCAGGTGACTTACATACATGGTTTTTGTCCAACAAATATGCAAGGTAAAAATTATATTGGCCATTATGATTAGATGACTATTACATAAAGATGACCATCTGACTATATACACAAAACTATATAGTATGTTTTATTAAGAGTTTGTAGAAAGAACTTGCCTGATATGGTGCATAGGCGAGTTGAATCCATCAAGTCGAGATATATTCATACACCATATCAGTAAAGGTCTGTCCTCCAATTCAAAACAAAACATGGAATTTTGCATTATTTAATAAAAATCTTCTTTTGTGCTTTCTAAACATTTTTTCTGCTGCACCATGGAAACAGAATTCAAAAGATTTTAAGATTTACGAAATAATGAGCCATCTCTATAAATATTGATGCCCAGATGTAACTGAAAACCAATTTTCTTTTAAAGTAAAATGTGCTTTTTCAATGATACTTACTCAAACATAATACATTAGAAGTCCATCTACTAACTTACTAATCCAGTCCTCTTAAGCATTTGCAGTGTTGTTTTTGCAATAGAAGTGTTGAAAAGTCCCTTTAAAAATCCCTACTCTTGAGATGACCTTGTCTCAAGCTTCTTAAGATGCAGGAGCTTGGAGTGGAATATGGCTAAGTTTGACAACTGGTTTATACATGGATGAAGTTTCAGAGAAAAACAATTTCGCTCAAACAAATGTAGTGAAATTGAGTAACCTGCAACATTACAAAGCGACTGAATGGCTTGGAAAGGTAGTCTGCTGTATTGTTGATATAGTCAATAAGGTAAGAGGAAAGGTCTCCGACACCAAATCTGGAAAATGCCATCACCAGTAACAGGGTCTCACTCATGGGAAATTTTCTGTTTTTTAATATGCTATGAACCTTATTTACTGTGTTAGGGAACTCCTGATTCTGACTGTGGAACAAGAGGATAGAAAATGGATTGTGTGATCAAAAGATGACTCAATGATGGGTTTATAGTACCTCAGACATTTGTTTACATGACCTATATATATATATATATATATATATATATATATATATATATATAGATGCAATAAACTGACACAAACAGTACGAAACTAGTAATTAACTAGCTTAAGCGCTTTCGACTCTTAATGAGTCTTTTTCAAAGGCAAATACAAAACATATATATGATAAACAAATAAACACAAAAACGTGTTTGTAAACCTCTACATGGCTGTCTTCACATGTGCTAAAACTATAAATACAACCAGCTTGTATAGACTAGATGCGGAAACTGAAAACGTATAATTCCCTAAAAGTCTACAAGCCAAAGCGACATCTATTTTTACTTTTTGTACATATGTAACGCAGATTAAATCCCGGATATTAGATTCTATACCGGTTATTATTATAGTAAAAATTGAAGGATAATAAGATTTAGAAAATGTTAAATTTTACTAGTGCATAGTTTTCATTTTCTTGTCTTCTTGGTTTAGACCGCTTGGTTTCAATGTTCTAAGGCGGCGTATCCAGTATCTACCAAAAACTGGACCATGATCCAACGCTGGAATATACAAAAATCATCACTAATGTTATTGACGAGGCGTACAAAAGCAGACACATAGACCAGCAAACGAAAAAACTACTTAAGCCCAGAAAACCCAAGAGCAGGTAGATTTTATCTTCTACCCAAAATCTACAAACAAGGAAACCCTGGCAGACCTATAATCTCAGGTAATGGGCACCCCACAGAAAGGATATCAGAATATTTAGATCATTTTATGAGACCACATGTCCACAAATTACCATCATATCTTCAAGACATGACAGATTATCTCATAAAAAGCAAAGCTAGTGAACCATTACTGCCAGATACATTACTTGATTCCTTAGACATCACATCTTTGTACACCAACATACCACACAATGAAGGGTTACAGGCATGTAGCAAAGCATGGGAAACAAGAACTGTAAACAATCCACCCACACACTTCTTAGTCCAAGTCCTGGAGCTTGTCCTAAAACTCAACAACTTTGAATTTAATGAAGAAAACTACCTACAAATCAATGGAACTGCAATGGGTACTAAAATGGCCCCTTCGTATGCTAACATTTTCATGGGAAAACTTGAGGGTCAGCTCTTAGCATCGGTTGAGCGTACACCATACCAGTGGGTACGCTTTATCGATGATATAGAAATGAAGTGGCAGTATGGAAGAGAAAGTCTGGATGACTTCATATCAAAGGCAAACAACTTCCATCCTTCAATAAAATTCACGGCAGAAATTTCCAACTCAAACCATGTTTTCCTGGACACAACAACCAGACTGGTGGAAAACAAATTACACACAGACATCTACTCGAAACCAACCGACAAACACCAGTATCTCCTCCCAACCAGCTGTCATCCAAAACACTGCATTAAGAACATTCCATATAGCCAGGCACTGAGGATACGCAGAATTTGCTCCGACGATGAAAGATTCCTAGAAAGGTCTGAAGAGATGGCTAAACATTTAATTTACCGAGGCTACGACAAAGACCTGATTGCGGAGGCAATCCAAAGGGCCAAACAAACAAACCGTGATGACCTACTCAGATATGGACAGAAAGAAAAGGTTGATAGGATACCATTTATTCTGACCTATCACCCAGAAAATCCCAAAGTAGGTAAAATCATTGCAAACCACTGGCCAACTGTGCAATCGTCAGACATACTAAACCTACTACTTCCGAACAAACCTGTAGTAGCTTACCGGAGACCAAAACACCTAAAGGACATCCTAGTCAGGGCAAAGCTAACGCTAATCGCTAGTCAAAACCAACCTAGTCAATCTGGACCCTGTGGCGATAAAAGATGCAAAACCTGTCAACATATGATAGAGACCAAGACATTCACTAGCACAGTGACTAAAGAAAAACTAAACATACATGGTCCAAACAAAACGTGCAAAACAGAGAATGTGATTTATCTCATCACATGTAAGATCTGTGGCCTTCAGTACATCGGAGAAACTGAAAAGCTACACAAAAGGATAAACCTTCATAGATCTGATTGGATGACAAAAAAGCTGTACAGAAGCCCGGTCGCAGAACACTTCTCCTCCCCTGGCCACACTTTCAGTGATATAATACTTATCGCTATTGCTAACAACCACAGCTGGAGTTCCGAAACCAGGAAAGAAAAGGAATCATACTGGATACGCCGCCTTAGAACATTAAAACCCAGCGGTCTAAACCAAGAAGACTAGAAAATGAAAACTATGCACTAGTAAAATTTAACATTTTCGAAATCTTCTTATTATCCTTCAATTTTTACTATAAGAATAACCGGTATAGAATCAAATATCTAGGATATAATCTGCGTTACATATGTACAAAAAGTAAAAATAGATGTCGCTTTGGCTTGTAGACTTTTAGGGAATTATACAACATTTTCAGTTTCCGCATCTAGTCTATACAAGCTGGTTGTATTTATAGTTTTAGCACATGTGAAGACAGCCATGTAGAGGTTTACAAACACAATGTTTTTGTGTTTATTTGTTTATCATATATATGTTTTGTATTTGCCTTTGAAAAAGACTCATTAAGAGTCGAAAGCGCTTAGGCTAGTTATTTACTAGTTTCGTACTGTTCGTCGTCAGTTTATTGCATCTATTTTAATTAATCCCTGACACACGTGATCCCTTGGTGGATCCAGTACGCTTGAAAGGGTTGTTATTCGCCATATGATTTGTATTCTTTATATATATATATATATATATATATATATATATATGCTAACTATTAAAAAAAACCCACATTTTCTGTACATCAGACTATATCTTAAGATACATCTTTAGACAATCATTTCTAATTCACTAATTTAGTAATTTCTAAAAAGTTAATATTGTTGAAATGTCAAGAAAAAATGTCAATAATTTATTTTTAAAGTATGCTGGTTGTAACCTATATGTATGAGAAGCGACAGCTTTGTTAGTGGATTATTTGCATGTATGTCAGGATATGCATATATTTTTAGTTGACAAGTTAACTAATGTTAAAGAAATAAGAATGTTATCCTCTTTTATAATGCTTTGTGTACACAAAATGAAAAGTCTACTTACCTTCTCAATGGTTATAGCACCCTTTTTTGTTAAAAATTGGCAACATATTAAAAATTCTAGTTAATGTCAACTTTGCTCAGCCTATGTTTACTTTCTTTACCAAAACCCCTGTATGCACCTCCAAAAAAGAACATGTCCAAGACAATTCAAAAAGGATAAAGAAAGAATTGAATGAATAATTTTAAGAATGTGATTTGTTTTCCATGATTTATTTCAGTACAATACTTTAACAAATAATATAACACACTGTAGAAAAAGCAGTTCTATTTGTTCATGCGCACTGATACACAGGTTGAGATTTTGCAAAGGAAAAATATTGTCAAAAATTTCAGAGACAGTGAGCATTTTTTAGTCTTTAGTATCTAGCACAGCCTGATTCCATTATAACATGAGCTAATTGCTTTTTTCATAGCGATATTCAATCTGTGGAAATTCCTTCTTGGAACAAGCCTGCACTCAGACCTTACTTTTGAGTCTGAAGCTTTCCTAATGGAACATTTCATGTTCAATTTCCAACACTAGCCCATGTTCAAAAACCATGTTGAGGCAAGAGAAAAAAAATTACTGTACCAGTGTAGAAGAGTGTGATTTGTATGTGGAATAGTAAGCATAATGAGAAGAGTGTGATTTGCATGTGGAATAATAAGTGTAATGAGAAGAGTGTGATTTGTATTTGGAATAATAAGTGTAATCAATGAGAAGAGTGTGATTTGTATTTGGAATAATAAGTGTAATCAATGAGAAGAGTGTGATTTGTATGTGGAATAAGTGTAATCAATGAGAAGAGTGTGATTTGTATTTGGAATAATAAGTGTAATCAATGAGAAGAGTGTGATTTGTATGTGGAATAATAAGTGTAATCAATGAGAAGAGTGTGATTTGTATTTGGAATAATAAGTGTAATCAATGAGAAGAGTGTGATTTGTATTTGGAATAATAAGTGTAATCAATGAGAAGAGTGTGATTTGTATGTGGAATAATAAGTGTAATCAATGAGAAGAGTGTGATTTGTATGTGGAATAATAAGTGTACCAGTGTAGAAGAGTGTGATTTGTATGTGGAATAATAAGTGTAATGAGAAGAGTGTGATTTGTATGTGGAATAATAAGTGTACCAGTGTAGAAGAGTGTGATTTGTATGTGGAATAATAAGTGTACCAGTGTAGAAGAGTGTGATTTGCATGTGGAATAATAAGTGTACCAGTGTAGAAGAGTGTGATTTGTATGTGGAATAATAAGTGTACCAGTGTAGAAGAGTGTGATTTGTATGTGGAATAATAAGTGTACCAGTGTAGAAGAGTGTGATTTGCATGTGGAATAGTAAGTGTAATGAGAAGAGTGTGATTTGTATGTGGAATAAGTGTAATCAATGAGAAGAGTGTGATTTGTATGTGGAATAATAAGTGTAATCAATGAGAAGAGTGTGATTTGTATTTGGAATAATAAGTGTAATCAATGAGAAGAGTGTGATTTGTATGTGGAATAATAAGTGTAATCAATGAGAAGAGTGTGATTTGTATGTGGAATAATAAGTGTAATCAATGAGAAGAGTGTGATTTGTATTTGGAATAATAAGTGTAATCAATGAGAAGAGTGTGATTTGTATGTGGAATAATAAGTGTAATCAATGAGAAGAGTGTGATTTGTATTTGGAATAATAAGTGTAATCAATGAGAAGAGTGTGATTTGTATGTGGAATAATAAGTGTAATCAATGAGAAGAGTGTGATTTGCATGTGGAATAATAAGTGTAATGAGAAGAGTGTGATTTGTATTTGGAATAATAAGTGTAATCAATGAGAAGAGTGTGATTTGTATGTGGAATAATAAGTGTAATCAATGAGAAGAGTGTGATTTGTATTTGGAATAATAAGTGTAATCAATGAGAAGAGTGTGATTTGTATTTGGAATAATAAGTGTAATCAATGAGAAGAGTGTGATTTGTATTTGGAATAATAAGTGTAATCAATGAGAAGAGTGTGATCTGTATTTGGAATAATAAGTGTAATCAATGAGAAGAGTGTGATTTGTATGTGGAATAATAAGTGTAATCAATGAGAAGAGTGTGATTTGTATGTGGAATAATAAGTGTACCAGTGTAGAAGAGTGTGATTTGTATGTGGAATAATAAGTGTAATGAGAAGAGTGTGATTTGTATGTGGAATAATAAGTGTACCAGTGTAGAAGAGTGTGATTTGTATGTGGAATAATAAGTGTACCAGTGTAGAAGAGTGTGATTTGCATGTGGAATAATAAGTGTACCAGTGTAGAAGAGTGTGATTTGTATGTGGAATAATAAGTGTACCAGTGTAGAAGAGTGTGATTTGTATGTGGAATAATAAGTGTACCAGAGTAGAAGAGTGTGATTTGCATGTGGAATAGTAAGTGTAATGAGAAGAGTGTGATTTGTATGTGGAATAATAAGTGTAATCAATGAGAAGAGTGTGATTTGTATGTGGAATAATAAGTGTAATCAATGAGAAGAGTGTGATTTGTATGTGGAATAATAAGTGTAATCAATGAGAAGAGTGTGATTTGTATGTGGAATAATAAGTGTAATCAATGAGAAGAGTGTGATTTGTATTTGGAATAATAAGTGTAATCAATGAGAAGAGTGTGATTTGTATGTGGAATAATAAGTGTAATCAATGAGAAGAGTGTGATTGGTATGTGGAATAATAAGTGTAATCAATGAGAAGAGTGTGATTTGTATTTGGAATAATAAGTGTAATCAATGAGAAGAGTGTGATTTGTATGTGGAATAATAAGTGTAATCAATGAGAAGAGTGTGATTTGTATTTGGAATAATAAGTGTAATCAATGAGAAGAGTGTGATTTGTATGTGGAATAATAAGTGTAATCAATGAGAAGAGTGTGATTTGCATGTGGAATAATAAGTGTAATCAATGAGAAGAGTGTGATTTGTATGTGGAATAATAAGTGTAATCAATGAGAAGAGTGTGATTTGTATGTGGAATAATAAGTGTAATCAATGAGAAGAGTGTGATTTGTATGTGGAATAATAAGTGTAATCAATGAGAAGAGTGTGATTTGTATGTGGAATAATAAGTGTAATCAATGAGAAGAGTGTGATTTGCATGTGGAATAATAAGTGTAATCAATGAGAAGAGTGTGATTTGTATGTGGAATAATAAGTGTAATCAATGAGAAGAGTGTGATTTGTATTTGGAATAATAAGTGTAATCAATGAGAAGAGTGTGATTTGCATGTGGAATAATAAGTGTAATCAATGAGAAGAGTGTGATTTGTATGTGGAATAATAAGTGTAATCAATGAGAAGAGTGTGATTTGTATGTGGAATAATAAGTGTAATCAATGAGAAGAGTGTGATTTGTATTTGGAATAATAAGTGTAATCAATGAGAAGAGTGTGATTTGTATGTGGAATAATAAGTGTAATCAATGAGAAGAGTGTGATTTGTATCTGAATAAAAGTGTAATCAATGAGAAGAGTGTGATTTGTATGTGGAATAATAAGTGTAATCAATGAGAAGAGTGTGATTTGTATGTGGAATAATAAGTGTAATCAATGAGAAGAGTGTGATTTGTATGTGGAATAATAAGTGTAATCAATGAGAAGAGTGTGATTTGTATTTGGAATAATAAGTGAACCAGTGTAGAAGAGTGTGATTTGTATGTGGAATAAGTGTAATCAATGAGAAGAGTGTGATTTGTATGTGGAATAATAAGTGTAATCAATGAGAAGAGTGTGATTTGTATGTGGAATAATAAGTGTAATCAATGAGAAGAGTGTGATTTGTATGTGGAATAAGTGTAATCAATGAGAAGAGTGTGATTTGTATGTGGAATAATAAGTGTAATCAATGAGAAGAGTGTGATTTGTATTTGGAATAATAAGTGTAATCAATGAGAAGAGTGTGATTTGTATGTGGAATAATAAGTGTAATCAATGAGAAGAGTGTGATTTGTATTTGGAATAATAAGTGTAATCAATGAGAAGAGTGTGATTTGTATGTGGAATAATAAGTGTAATCAATGAGAAGAGTGTGATTTGCATGTGGAATAATAGGTGTAATCAATGAGAAGAGTGTGATTTGTATGTGGAATAATAAGTGTAATCAATGAGAAGAGTGTGATTTGCATGTGGAATAATAAGTGTAATCAATGAGAAGAGTGTGATTTGTATGTGGAATAATAAGTGTAATCAATGAGAAGAGTGTGATTTGTATGTGGAATAATAAGTGTAATCAATGAGAAGAGTGTGATTTGTATGTGGAATAATAAGTGTAATCAATGAGAAGAGTGTGATTTGTATGTGGAATAAGTGTAATCAATGAGAAGAGTGTGATTTGTATGTGGAATAATAAGTGTAATCAATGAGAAGAGTGTGATTTGTATGTGGAATAATAAGTGTAATCAATGAGAAGAGTGTGATTTGTATGTGGAATAATAAGTGTAATCAATGAGAAGAGTGTGATTTGTATGTGGAATAATAAGTGTAATCAATGAGAAGAGTGTGATTTGTATGTGGAATAATAAGTGTAATCAATGAGAAGAGTGTGATTTGTATGTGGAATAAGTGTAATCAATGAGAAGAGTGTGATTTGTATGTGGAATAATAAGTGTAATCAATGAGAAGAGTGTGATTTGTATGTGGAATAATAAGTGTGATCAATGAGAAGAGTGTGATTTGTATGTGGAATAATAAGTGTAATCAATGAGAAGAGTGTGATTTGTATTTGGAATAATAAGTGTAATCAATGAGAAGAGTGTGATTTGTATGTGGAATAATAAGTGTAATCAATGAGAAGAGTGTGATTTGTATGTGGAATAATAAGTGTAATCAATGAGAAGAGTGTGATTTGTATGTGGAATAATAAGTGTAATCAATGAGAAGAGTGTGATTTGTATGTGGAATAATAAGTGTACCAGTGTAGAAGAGTGTGATTTGTATTTGGAATAATAAGTGTAATCAATGAGAGGAGTGTGATTTGTATGTGGAATAATAAGTGTAATCAATATAGAAGAGTGTGATTTGTATGTGGAATAATAAGTGTAATCAATGAGAAGAGTGTGATTTGTATGTGGAATAATAAGTGTAATCAATGAGAAGAGTGTGATTTGTATTTGGAATAATAAGTGTAATCAATGCAGAAGAGTGATTTGCATTTGGAATAATAAGTGTAATCAATGAGAGGAGTGTGACTTGTATGTGGAATAATAAGTTTAATCAATGAGAAGAGTGTGATTTGTATGTGGAATAATAAGTGTAATCAATGAGAAGAGTGTGATTTGTATTTGGAATAATAAGTGTAATCAATGAGAAGAGTGTGATTTGTATGTGGAATAATAAGTGTAATCAATGAGAAGAGTGTGATTTGCATGTGGAATAATAAGTGTAATCAATGAGAAGAGTGTGATTTGTATTTGGAATAATAAGTGTAATCAATGAGAAGAGTGTGATTTGTATGTGGAATAATAAGTTTAATCAATGAGAAGAGTGTGATTTGCATGTGGAATAATAAGTGTAATCAATGAGAAGAGTGTGATTTGTATTTGGAATAATAAGTGTAATCAATGAGAAGAGTGTGATTTGTATGTGGAATAATAAGTGTAATCAATGAGAAGAGTGTGATTTGTATTTGGAATAATAAGTGTAATCAATGAGAAGAGTGTGATTTGTATGTGGAATAATAAGTGTAATCAATGAGAAGAGTGTGATTTGTATGTGGAATAAGTGTAATCAATGAGAAGAGTGTGATTTGTATGTGGAATAATAAGTGTAATCAATGAGAAGAGTGTGATTTGCATGTGGAATAATAAGTGTAATCAATGAGAAGAGTGTGATTTGTATTTGGAATAATAAGTGTAATCAATGAGAAGAGTGTGATTTGTATGTGGAATAATAAGTGTAATCAATGAGTGTGGTTTGTATGTGGAATAAGTGTAATCAATGAGAAGAGTGTGATTTGTATGTGGAATAATAAGTGTAATCAATGAGAAGAGTGTGATTTGTATGTGGAATAATAAGTGTAATCAATGAGAAGAGTGTGATTTGTATTTGGAATAATAAGTGTAATCAATGAGAAGAGTGTGATTTGTATGTGGAATAATAAGTGTAATCAATGAGAAGAGTGTGATTTGTATGTGGAATAATAAGTGTAATCAATGAGAAGAGTGTGATTTGTATGTGGAATAATAAGTGTAATCAATGAGAGGAGTGTGATTTGTATGTGGAATAATAAGTGTAATCAATATAGAAGAGTGTGATTTGTATGTGGAATAATAAGTGTAATCAATGCAGAAGAGTGATTTGTATTTGGAATAATAAGTGTAATCAATGAGAGGAGTGTGACTTGTATGTGGAATAATAAGTTTAATCAATGAGAAGAGTGTGATTTGTATGTGGAATAATAAGTTTAATCAATGAGAATAGTGTGATTTGTATTTGGAATAATAAGTGTAATCAATGAGAAGAGTGTGATTTGTATGTGGAATAATAAGTGTACCAGTGTAGAAGAGTGTGATTTGTATGTGGAATAATAAGTGTAATCAATGAGAAGAGTGTGATTTGTATTTGGAATAATAAGTGTAATCAATGAGAAGAGTGTGATTTGTATGTGGAATAATAAGTGTAATCAATGAGAAGAGTGTGATTTGCATGTGGAATAATAAGTGTAATCAATGAGAAGAGTGTGATTTGTATGTGGAATAATAAGTGTAATCAGTGAGAAGAGTGTGATTTGCATGTGGAATAATAAGTGTAATCAATGAGAAGAGTGTGATTTGTATTTGGAATAATAAGTGTAATCAATGAGAAGAGTGTGATTTGTATGTGGAATAATAAGTGTAATCAATGAGAAGAGTGTGACTTGTATGCGGAATAATAAGTGTAATCAATGAGAAGAGTGTGATTTGTATGTGGAATAAGTGTAATCAATGAGAAGAGTGTGATTTGTATGTGGAATAATAAGTGTAATCAATGAGAAGAGTGTGATTTGTATGTGGAATAATAAGTGTAATCAATGAGAAGAGTGTGATTTGCATGTGGAATAATAAGTGTAATCAATGAGAAGAGTGTGATTTGTATGTGGAATAATAAGTGTAATCAATGAGAAGAGTGTGATTTGTATGTGGAATAATAAGTGTAATCAATGAGAAGAGTGTGATTTGTATGTGGAATAAGTGTAATCAATGAGAAGAGTGTGATTTGTATGTGGAATAATAAGTGTAATCAATGAGAAGAGTGTGATTTGTATGTGGAATAATAAGTGTGATCAATGAGAAGAGTGTGATTTGTATGTGGAATAATAAGTGTAATCAATGAGTAGAGTGTGATTTGTATTTGGAATAATAAGTGTAATCAATGAGAAGAGTGTGATTTGTATGTGGAATAATAAGTGCAATCAATGAGAAGAGTGTGATTTGTATGTGGAATAATAAGTGTAATCAATGAGAAGAGTGTGATTTGTATGTGGAATAATAAGTGTAATCAATGAGAAGAGTGTGATTTGTATGTGGAATAATAAGTGTACCAGTGTAGAAGAGTGTGATTTGTATTTGGAATAATAAGTGTAATCAATGAGAGGAGTGTGATTTGTATGTGGAATAATAAGTGTAATCAATATAGAAGAGTGTGATTTGTATGTGGAATAATAAGTGTAATCAATGAGAAGAGTGTGATTTGTATGTGGAATAATAAGTGTAATCAATGAGAAGAGTGTGATTTGTATTTGGAATAATAAGTGTAATCAATGCAGAAGAGTGATTTGTATTTGGAATAATAAGTGTAATCAATGAGAGGAGTGTGACTTGTATGTGGAATAATAAGTTTAATCAATGAGAAGAGTGTGATTTGTATGTGGAATAATAAGTGTAATCAATGAGAAGAGTGTGATTTGTATTTGGAATAATAAGTGTAATCAATGAGAAGAATGTGATTTGTATGTGGAATAATAAGTGTAATCAATGAGAAGAGTGTGATTTGCATGTGGAATAATAAGTGTAATCAATGAGAAGAGTGTGATTTGTATTTGGAATAATAAGTGTAATCAATGAGAAGAGTGTGATTTGTATGTGGAATAATAAGTGTAATCAATGAGAAGAGTGTGATTTGTATTTGGAATAATAAGTGTAATCAATGAGAAGAGTGTGATTTGTATGTGGAATAATAAGTGTAATCAATGAGAAGAGTGTGATTTGTATGTGGAATAATAAGTGTAATCAATGAGAAGAGTGTGATTTGCATGTGGAATAATAAGTGTAATCAATGAGAAGAGTGTGATTTGTATTTGGAATAATAAGTGTAATCAATGAGAAGAGTGTGATTTGTATGTGGAATAATAAGTGTAATCAATGAGAAGAGTGTGATTTGTATGTGGAATAAGTGTAATCAATGAGAAGAGTGTGATTTGTATGTGGAATAATAAGTGTAATCAATGAGAAGAGTGTGATTTGTATGTGGAATAATAAGTGTAATCAATGAGAAGAGTGTGATTTGTATGTGGAATAATAAGTGTAATCAATGAGAAGAGTGTGATTTGTATTTGGAATAATAAGTGTAATCAATGAGAAGAGTGTGATTTGTATGTGGAATAATAAGTGTAATCAATGAGAAGAGTGTGATTTGTATGTGGAATAATAAGTGTAATCAATATAGAAGAGTGTGATTTGTATGTGGAATAATAAGTGTAATCAATGCAGAAGAGTGATTTGTATTTGGAATAATAAGTGTAATCAATGAGAGGAGTGTGACTTGTATGTGGAATAATAAGTTTAATCAATGAGAAGAGTGTGATTTGTATGTGGAATAGTAAGAGCAATCAATGAGAATAGTGTGATTTGTATTTGGAATAATAAGTGTAATCAATGAGAAGAGTGTGATTTGTATGTGGAATAATAAGTGTACCAGTGTAGAAGAGTGTGATTTGTATGTGGAATAATAAGTGTAATCAATGAGAAGAGTGTGATTTGCATGTGGAATAATAAGTGTAATCAATGAGAAGAGTGTGATTTGTATTTGGAATAATAAGTGTAATCAATGAGAAGAGTGTGATTTGTATGTGGAATAATAAGTGTAATCAATGAGAAGAGTGTGATTTGTATGTGGAATAAGTGTAATCAATGAGAAGAGTGTGATTTGTATGTGGAATAATAAGTGTAATCAATGAGAAGAGTGTGATTTGTATGTGGAATAATAAGTGTAATCAATGAGAAGAGTGTGATTTGTATGTGGAATAATAAGTGTAATCAATGAGAAGAGTGTGATTTGTATTTGGAATAATAAGTGTAATCAATGAGAAGAGTGTGATTTGTATGTGGAATAATAAGTGTAATCAATGAGAAGAGTGTGATTTGTATGTGGAATAATAAGTGTAATCAATATAGAAGAGTGTGATTTGTATGTGGAATAATAAGTGTAATCAATGCAGAAGAGTGATTTGTATTTGGAATAATAAGTGTAATCAATGAGAGAAGTGTGACTTGTATGTGGAATAATAAGTTTAATCAATGAGAAGAGTGTGATTTGTATGTGGAATAATAAGAGCAATCAATGAGAATAGTGTGATTTGTATTTGGAATAATAAGTGTAATCAATGAGAAGAGTGTGATTTGTATGTGGAATAATAAGTGTACCAGTGTAGAAGAGTGTGATTTGTATGTGGAATAATAAGTGTAATCAATGAGAAGAGTGTGATTTCTATGTGGAATAATAAGTGTAATAAATGAGAAGAGTGTGATTTGTATGTGGAATAATAAGTGGAATCAATGAGAGGAGTGTGATTTGCATTTGGAATAATAAGTGTAATCAATGAGAGGAGTGTGATTTGTATGTGGAATAATAAGTGTAATCAATGAAAAGAGTGTGATTTGTATGTGGAATAATAAGTGTAATCAACGAGAAGAGTGTGATTTGTATGTGGAATAATAAGTGCAATCAATGAGAAGAGTGATTTGTATGTGGAATAACAAGTGTAATCAATGAGAAGAGTGATTTGTATGTGGAATAGTAAGCGTAACGAGAAGAGTGATTTGTTTGTGGAATAACAAGTGTAATCAATGAGAAGAGTGTGATCTGTATTTGGAATAATAAGTGTAATCAATGAGAAGAGTGTGATTTGTATGTAGAAGTGTAATCAATGTAGAAGAGTGTGATTCATATGTGGAATAATAAGTGTAATCAATGAGAGGAGTGTGATTTGTATGTGGAATAATAAGTGGAATCAATGAGAGGAGTGTGATTCATATGTGGAATAATAAGTGTAATCAATGAGAGGAGTGTGATTCATATGTGGAATAATAAGTGTAATCAATGTAGAAGTGTGTGATTTGTATGTGGAATAAAAGTGTAATCAATGTAGAAGTGTGTCATTTGTATCTGAATAAAAGTGTAATCAATGTAGAAGTGTGTGATTTGTATCTGAATAGAAGTGTAATCAATGTAGAAGTGTGTGATTTGTATCTGAATAAAAGTGTAATCAATGTAGAAGTGTGTGATTTGTATGTTGAATAAAAGTGTAATCATATAAAAGTGTGTGATTTGTATCTGAATAAAAGTGTAATCAATGTAGAAGTGTGTGATTTGTATGTTGAAGAATAAGTATAATCAATGAAAAGAAAATGATTTGCATGTGGAATAATAAGTGTAATTCAATGAGAAGAGTGTGATTTGTATGTGGAATAAAAAGTGTAATCAATGTAGAAGTGTGTGATTTGTATCCGAATAGAAGTGTAATCAATGTAGAAGTGTGTGATTTGTATCTGAATAAAAGTGTAATCAATGTAGATGTGTGTGATTTGTATGTTGAATAAGAGTGTAATCAATGTAGAAGTGTGTGATTTGTATCTGAATAAAAGTGTAATCAATGTAGAAGTGTGTGATTTGTATCTGAATAAAAGTGTAATCAATGTAGAAGTGTGTTATTTGTATCTGAATAAAAGTGAAATCAATGTAGAAGTGTGTCATTTGTATGTTGAATAAGTATAATCAATGAAAAGAAAATGATTTGCATGTGGAATAATAAGTGTAATTCAATGAGAAGAGTGTGATTTGTATGTGGAATAAAAAGTGTAATCAATGTAGAAGTGTGTGATTTGTATCTGAATAAAAGTGTAATCAATGTAGAGGTGTGTTATGTGTATCTGAATAAAAGTGTAATCAATGTAGAAGTGTGTGATTTGTATGTTGAAGAATAAGTATAATCAATGAAAAGAAAATGATTTGCATGTGGAATAATAAGTGTAATTCAATGAGAAGAGTGTGATTTGTATGTGGAATAAAAAGTGTAATCAATGTAGAAGTGTGTGATTTCTATCTGAATAGAAGTGTAATCAATGTAGAAGTGTGTGATTTGTATCTGAATAAAAGTGTAATCAATGTAGATGTGTGTGATTTGTATGATGAATAAGAGTGTAATCAATGTAGAAGTGTGTGATTTGTATCTGAATAAAAGTGTAATCAATGTAGAAGTGTGTGATTTGTATCTGAATAAAAGTGTAATCATGTAGAAGTGTGTGATTTGTATCTGAATAAAAGTGTAATCAATGTAGAAGTGTGTGATTTGTATCTGAATAAAAGTGTAATCATGTAGAAGTGTGTGATTTGTATGTTGAAGAATAAGTATAATCAATGAAAAGAAAATGATTTGTATGTGGAATAATAGGTGTAATCAATGTAAAAGAGTGTTATTCTGTATGTGGAATTATAAGTGTAATCAATATAAAAGAGTGTTAATTGTATGTGGAATAATACACTGAGGCAAATAGTTATGAAATTTATCTGTATTTTCTACCCATAAACATAGGGGCAGAAAAGGACTCTTATTCAATAAATTCCTTTAAAGGGCTATTTTGAATATGTTTTGTGCAAGTCTGGTCAATTTCTATTGAACATTTTTACTGATGAAGTAGATTCAATGTTTTTCTAATTTTAGCAACAGTGGCCATATTTGTTGGTGGAATGGCATTTGTGTAAAACCGAATATGCCTATCTTCATAAAACCGAATATGCCTATCTTCTGCATTTGGTCAAACTGTGTTGAGCAATTTAACCCAATTTGCCTGAATGCTGTCTCTTGCATTTGGTCAAATTGTGTTGAGCAGTTTAACTCAATATTCCTCAATGCTGTCTGTTTGCATTTGGTCAAATTGTGTTGAGCAGTTCTCTGGGAAGGAGCCATGAAAAGATTTTTCTATTTTTAGTAATGGCAGCAAAATTTTTTATTGTGGATCAGATAGATGTATCAAAATGAAAGCTGTCAAATTGTTTTAAGAAGACATTTATTATATTTTTCTAATTTTAGCAATGATGGTCATATTGGATGATGAGTTGGCATCATTTTCATAAATTTGACAAGTCTTCATTCTTCATATTTGGAAGCCTTCAGTCAAGTTTTGATAAAATTCTACTCTGTGTTTTTGGAGAAGAATCATTAAGGTTTAGAACCATTGTCTTTTCTATTTTAAGTGACAATGGCTGTATTTGATCATGAATCAACATGATATATCTAAACTAGAAAGGTCTTCCTGCAAGGATGCTTTTTATTAGATTTGGAAATTCTGTTCAGTGATATTTTAAACAAGAAGGCATATAAAGTACTTAATAATTTTAGTAACAGTGACTATACTTAATGGTGTCTTACCATCTTTTGTAACAATTTAAAAGCCCTTTATGCAGGCATGTTCTGCACTGAATTAGGTCAAAACTGTTTTTGAGAAGTGGAATAAAATAGCAACTGCTGTTGGATGCACAACACAAATCACATATAAAAATAAGATGAAAACCCTCATTATCACACATAAAGATTGCAACATGGTCCTGATGGGTGAAAAAGAGTTCTTAATAACTCTTGTTAGTATAAAAAAGTAATCTTTTTAGACTTCAGTGAATAATCAACAGACATATGACTGTCAAAATTTGAGTTTAGTACACTAATCAATGACATGCAGAGATTACCACCATAACCTACTTACCAACTGTTTAGTACACTAATGAATGACCTGAAGAGATTACCATAACCTACTTACTAAATGTTTAGTACACTAATGAATGACCTACAGAGATTACCATAAGCTACTTACTAAACCTTTAGTACACTAATGAATGACCTGCAGAGATTACCATAAGCTACTTACTAAATGTTTAGAACACTAATGAATGACCTGCAGAGATTACCATAAGCTACTTACTAAATGTTTAGTACACTAATGAATGACCTGTAGAGATTACCATAAACTACTTACTAAACCTTTAGTACACTAATGAATGACCTGCAGTGATTACCATAAGCTACTTACTAAACCTTTAGTACACTAATGAATGACCTGCAGTGATTACCATAAGCTACTTACTAAATGTTTAGTACACTAATGAATGACCTGTAGAGATTACCATAAACTACTTACTAAACCTTTAGTACACTAATGAATGGCCTGCAGTGATTACCATAAACTACTTACTAAATGTTTAGTACACTAATGAATGTCCTGAAGAGATTACCATAACCTTCTTACTAAATGTTTAGTACACTAATGAATGACCTACAGAGATTACCATGAACTACTTACTAAGTCCCACTGGCCTTTTGCAGCCCAAACACTGATAATTCTGTGCATCAAGCCCTTTCTCATTGCACATTTGTCCTAGTATGGGCATCCATGAATTCATTGCCTAAAGACATAAAGAAAAATCTTGAAATACATTTTGCATACTGCTAATGCTTGTATGTAACATCATGTATCTCTACACATGGAAGCTGCTCAAAGACAGACAGAAGTGGCACATAAAATGGAAGAAAAAAATGGAAAAAGATGTCAAAACATTTTTTACAGGCATGAAAATTGAAATTTCAAAGAAACCGCAGCAAATAAGACAAATCTGCAGACTGTCCTTGGTGGATGACCATTTCTTGCCTTTCTTAAGAGAAATCTGTGTGTTATTTTGTCTTTCTTTCTGCAAACTTCCAAAAGTGTGATTTCTTTCATGTGACATACTTAATGTTAAGTTAATTAATATAACTTCAAATTATCTTTTTCAACAATTATGTTTACAGTCAATATATATTGTCAATTAACAAAAGCCTAATGAAAAATCTCCAGAATTACTTTCTGGCACTACTACTGGATTGCCTCATTAATGAAGTTTACTTAACCAATTCAACAACTACTGTAATCAGTAAATATATTAATAAAAAAAAAAGTTCCAACTACTTTATATAGCTTAACACTTTCTCAATGCTTTTTTGTTGATTTTTACAGATATTAGAAAATCTTTCAATACTTCTCCAAATAACCTATGGTTGCCTATAGTAGACACTCATTGCCATTGAATGCCATCATATCAAATTATATTCCTTTAGCTTCCAAATTAAAAGAAAAAAAGAAAAATTGAAAATGTTTTCAGTTGCAAATATATGATAAACAAATTTAAAAACAGTTCTAGAATTATATTCAACACACAAAATAACAAATAAAGATCTATTTGAATGACATTTTTACAAACTGAAAAACTCAAACTGAATAATGCATAAACAGATAACAGTACTTAATTCATGCTTACTCCAAAGACACGTAATAGTTTCTCTACAATAAAACCATTTATTATGACTAAGAAAGAACAATGAGTTCTATAAGTTAAGGTGACACACTTCTGGACTGCTTTACATTAACTTTTGTTGTTATTAGAAGTGTTCAATGCCATATTTCAGAACAAGATGGGCAGCCAGTATAATAGGTGAAGGAAGAACCCAACCCCCCCTCCCGAGAGAACCAATGTCCCATAAGAAGCTACTGGCAAACATTCTCATGTACCCACACTGGACAAGACAGAGACTCGAAACCACACTGACAGAGGTGAGATGGCAGCAATCTGTAACAGTGAGCACTTTAGACCACTCAGCCACTTGGGGCCCCATTAATTTCAGTAAAGTTTCATTTGTATAAAGGGTATGTTACTTGAGGGTGTACCACAGCATGTACAGCATGTCCAATTGATGGACTGACTTTTTTCCATCTAATCCACTCATGCCCTCCTCTAACATTATTGACCCAATTTTGCTATTGGTTTCTCAAGCCAATATAGCCTGGTAAGCAATCGCAGGTCACTGGGATGCTTTTTTTTGTAGCTAAGTTGTCTTGGTAGTTCAGAATCTCAAGATTCATCTTTGTTTACCGACTTTATAAAAACTGTCTTGCAATATTTCTGATGCATAATGCAAAATGTAATATTGGATGAAAATCTTTGTGCTTGGATGATCAATATTAACACTGGTTGAAAGTTTGATCTAGGAATCTCTACCTGTCCTGTTTACAAATATATTGCTAAATCTTTGTTTTGGAAAAGCTATGATAACAAATGATTATCAATATACATATATAATGATAATCAATGGAAAACAAGTTATTACCAACATGTGTAACTTAGCAGACACTGAACCATTCAATAAGGTGACAGTGAGCCATTCAATAAGCTGACAATGAATCATTCAATAAGCTGACAGTGAACCATTCAGTAAGGTGACACTGAACCATTCAATAAGGTGACAGTGAGCCATTCAATAAGCTGACAATGAATCATTCAATAAGATGGCAGTGAACCATTCAGTAAGGTGACACTGAACCATTCAATAAGGTGACAGTGAGCCATTCAATAAGCTGACAATGAATCATTCAATAAGATGGCAGTGAACCATTCAGTAAGGTGACAATGAACCATTCAATAAGGTGACAGTGAGCCATTCAATAAACTGACAATGAATCATTCAATAAGCTGACAGTGAACCATTCAGTAAGGTGACACTGAACCATTCAATAAGGTGACAGTGAGCCATTCAATAAGCTGACAATGAATCATTCAATAAGATGGCAGTGAAGCATTCAATAAGCTGACAGTGAACCATTCAGTAAGGTGACACTGAACCATTCAAAAAGCTGACACTAAACCATTCAATAAGGTGACATGTCCATACATCTAGGTAATACAGTAAAACCTGTCTTGAGAGACCACTACTATGAGAGTCTACCTGTTTTGAGACCAAAATCTTTTTGCAGATTTATTGATTATATAGTGTTATGACCTGTTATGAAAGACCACCAGTCTTCAGAGACCTACATTTTCGGGCAGAAAGGGTGATCTCTCAAGACAGGTTCTACTGTATTTAAAAACACTATAATGATCAAACTATAAACAGTGTTTATTCACATTTATGTGTAATACTTGACAAAAAAAGTATTTTTTTAATCATTCTTGCATTTAAATCAGCAAGCTACATAGTGCAATTAATGAAATATCAAGACATAGATAAAATACCAAGCTACTATTCAAACCAAGGCAGAAAAGCAGGCTGAGCAAGCAGTATTGATAAAGCAAGCTAACAGTTAATCCTTAATATACAGGTATGTTAACCTAGGAATATATGACACTGCTAGTCCTAAGCAAAAGAAAATAAAAATATCATGGAAAGTGGATGCACCATCACAGCACCTGAAATGACCAAAATACAAAAGTTAACTAAGGTGTGATATGCAGATGAAGAGATGGATGGCCAGTGTTGATGGATGGCCAGTGGTGACACTATATACAGTACCACAGTACTGCCACTGATGTGATGGTTAATAAAGAACACTGGTCATGTTGCTGGTGTTATGAAACATGGATCCCTTTACCATTTTTTTGATCATTTTTTTTTTCTTAAAAATCTCTTACAAAAAGAACCACATTTGAAGAAATCCAAGATGGTGACATTTTTTTCACATATGTTTAATTGAAAGAGTTTTGACCTTTCACTGCTTACATCATTAAATGCTTCAAACAGGCAGTAGCTCCATCTTATTGGTGTTCATGACAGGATATCACAGGTAATCATCCAGATGGAAATAATGGTAAAGAAATTGACATTATCATTATTATCATCATTATTATTACTTGGTGTTGCAATCTTTTGTGAGGTTTAACTTATGTAAAGCATCATTGCTGTCAGTAAATATTATCTACCACATCAGACCCCTGATTGTAATTAGGGTCTGCTCACCAGATTAAAAAAAGCCCTAAAAAAATCATGTCTCCCTGTCCATCCAACAGCCACCTGTCAACAATTTGGTTTCTGCAAGTTATCTTTACTGATAGTTATTGGATTTTAACTAAATTCAGTATACAACTTTAGACAGACAAGATCTTGATTTATCATTTAGAGGTTTAACAGCCCTGATTGCACAGCATTTTCTTAAACAGTTTCAGCCAAATTTGGTATATTACTTTCAAATAATAAGTCCTTGAACGAATTTGATTTGATTTAATCCTGTCAACACATCATTCACATGAGTTATGCCTTATATTGTCCAACATTCATACTTTTGGTTTTCATGGCATAACTTTATAAAGGTTAGCTGGACTGCAACAAAATTTGATGTGCATCTTTACACTGATGAAACCATTAGTAAATCCACTATTAAGTGGCTAACAGCTGCTTCACTTGGCGCTCAGCATTAAGTAGTTTTTGTTAGGACTGGTCAGCCTGGTGCCATGTTAATGTGATTGGGTGGGACACCATGCCACGTGTCTGTGGCATGATGTCCAAGTGCTAGACATCACTTTAAACTGTCACACTGCAGACACCATAGCGCTATGACTGAAAAATAGTTAAAGCTACATTAAAAATCTAAATAACACACACACTCCACTGGTAGCTTATATCATTACAAGAGTTATGGCCCCTCATGGCCCATTCAAGAGATTTGGATTGCTGAAGCATAATTTTACCAAGGACTGCATGATTTCAACCAAATTTATTATGTATTTTTATGCTGAGACCTTGAATGAATCTGTTTTTAAAGTATTTCACAAATATTTTTATTTACTGATATTATTCCCCTGACTTCCTGACCTGATGGCTTTGGTTTCCATTGCATAAGTTAACCATGATTTGAAATTATTGGATTTTTTTTAAAAAAATGAGCATATGACTTGATGAAGATGAGACCTTTCATTTGTGTAATTTCCAGCATTCTATTATATTTGATTTGTAGGAGTTATGCCCCTTGACTCCTTACTTGGATTTCTGCAGCATAACTTGATGAATAGTTTTTGGATTTCAACCAGCCATTTTATCTTTCCTTTAATGTTGATGTGACCTTGAAAAGTCTGATTTTCATCATGTACAATAGTGATATCCCCTAATTCTCCATCTTCCTTTTGTTTCTGTTAGATTATTTTTCAAAGGGTTGTTAGGTTTCAGTTGAATTGGCATGTAGTTTTATATATATGTACGATTCACTGAATGAACTTGATTTTCAGCATTCTGCAACATAATTCAGGAGTTATGGCCCATGATCCTGGTATAACAGGAGGGGATACAAATTCTAACTATTATGGTAGCGAATCAAATTCTGTTCATCTGTCTCCCAGTCCTACACATACAACTAGACTATAATGTCCAGACCAGATAGGCTGGTCAGTAACTGGCCTTGTACATGTAGGCTGCCACAAATGTAACCTTGCTTTCCAGAGCATAACTTTACTAAGGAATTTTGGATTCAACCAAATTTATCATGCATTTTAATAGTGACAATGTTTAGAGTTTGATTTCAAGGATCCTGAGCCATTATTTCTGGAGTTATGGCCCTATGATTGTCCTCATCTCAATGGTTTTGCAGCATTAGTTTACCAAAGTTTGCTGAATTTCAACCAAATTTTGCATGCACCATTATATTGTGTGATCCTGATAAAATGATGCATAGCATTTCACATCAAAATTCAGAAACGCTATGAGGCCTGGTTGCCTGTCCTACTATACTTGGTATCTACAACATTACTTTAACAAAACTTGTTGCATTTCAGCAAAGTTTATAACACAGCTTTATATTTGTAAGGCAATGAGTGAGTTAGATTTCCAGTATTTCACATCATAATTTATTGTGGCCATGATCTCTAAATGCTCATTCTACAGACTTCCATTCCCAACCCAAATTCCTCTATTTAAGGCATTTCAATGCAAATCATAACAAGCAATATCTTTTTTGAATCATAATGTTCAATGCCCTTTTTAAATCTTCTTGAGCAATGTCCTTTAATCAATATAAGCAATGCCCCTTTTGAATCATAATGAGCAATGCCTTTTTGAATCATAACGAGCAATGCCTTTTTGAATCATAACGAGCAATGCCTTTTTGAATCATAACGAGCAATGCCTTTTTGAATCATAACGAGCAATGCCCCTTTTGAATCATAATGAGCAATGCCTTTTTGAATCATAATGAGCAATGCCTTTTTAAATCATAATGAGCAATGCCTTTTTGAATCATAACGAGCAATGCCTTTTTGAATCATAATGAGCAATGCCTTTTTGAATCATAATGAGCAATGCCTTTTTGAATCATAATGAGCAATGCCTTTTTGAATCATAACGAGCAACGCCTTTTTGAATCATAACGAGCAATGCCCTTTTGAATCATAATGAGCAATGCCTTTTTGAATCATAACGAGCAATGCCTTTTTGAATCATAACGAGCAACGCCTTTTTGAATCATAACGAGCAATGCCTTTTTGAATCATAACGAGCAATGCCTTTTTGAATCATAACGAGCAATGCCTTTTTTAATCATAATGAGCAATGCCTTTTTGAATCATAATGAGCAATGCCTTTTTGAATCATAATGAGCAATGCCTTTTTGAATCATAATGAGCAACGCCTTTTTGAATCATAATGAGCAATGCCCTTTTGAATCATAATGAGCAATGCCTTTTTGAATCATAACGAGCAATGCCTTTTTTAATCATAATGAGCAATGCCTTTTTGAATCATAATGAGCAATGCCCCTTTTGAATCATAATAAGCAATGCCTTTTCGAATCATAACGAGCAATGCCTTTTTTAATCATAACGAGCAACACCTTTTTGAATCATAACGAGCAATGCCACTTTTGAATCATAACGAGCAATGCCATTTGAATCATAATGAACAATGCCCATTTCAACAATGGCACAAACAGAAAGTATAGATATAAAAAATTGTCAGAGAAAAAAACTTTGTCAAAGAAAAATATAGTTCTGCTCCAGACAGGCCATGCTGATATCCATTAAATTATCAAAAAGTGGTAGAATTAAGGAAAAATTTCTTAAAGATTCTATTATATGCCACTTATAGGTTTCCATTATATCCTTGGAAAATGATTTAAGTTTCCGTTTCATAATGAAGACAAGAACTGATACATGATGAGAAAAAAAACTAATGTTCTAATGGGATATGTGTAATGTGATATTATGTTCACATTAAACATGAATTTAACAATTATTTTGCTTCATTTTAAGTGGCTGTGATCTAAAATGCAGATTATGTCAAATGTGCATACTGCACTAAATAAATCTGATTTTACCTTGTAAATACTTTACATAATTCTGACCTGCCAAACTAATAAACATGGAAAGCACTTACAAAATTGAAAATTACTTGTAATGGAGAGATTTAATATCTTTTGTGTTGGACAGGTTCTCAATATATAAATTCCTGAGACTTGCTTCAGGATTGAAGTTAACTAAAATTAGACATAACAGTACAGTTTTTACTTATGTACATGTAGATAAACTATAGGCTACAGTTCCTCAGACACAGCTCAGTGTGTGCAATAAATGTGGAAATGTACACATGGACAGGTTTTATCACATCTGTTTTACATATACTTATCTTTTATGTTTTAGAAACCCATTATAAAAGGTTTCCTGATGGATGACATTCCATCAAGTTTGTTATGCTTTAGAAACTTGTTTTTCATTGTTTCCTGATGTATAACTTTCAATCAAGTATGACTTTTATATCTTTTAATTCAGATGATGGGATACAATTGCAATATCTTCTTGTTGAAGAATTATAAGCTTGATAAGGAAAACTAAAAAAAAAAACATTTGTAATGCAGCCTTAGATAAGTATTATGTAACACTGTTCTTCAAAATATTTTTTAAAATAATTGTGCAGATTATACAATGTCACATGCATTCTGAACACTTAAAGAAGATTCGGTTAGAAACTGCTTTAAGACTTAATTTATATAAAACTTTTGATTTTCTTATTGTAACAAAGATTTAATGACTTCAGAGCTTTGCAAACTAATGATCATTTTTTCCACTGCTGTGTTATTCTTTGTGTTGTTATCTCAAGAAGGATGACTTTATTGTCTTAAAAACAGTTGCTGAATGGCAGGAACCATTTCGACTAAGTTTCTGGATGAAGTTAAATCCCACTAAATTATAATTGTGTTTTATGATTTCATATAAAAATATGCAATTAAATATAACTATCTCTTCAAAGTTGTATGTTACTATTGTCACTTAAGTGCTTGCTTAAGCATGGTTTATACACGGCAATATGTAACCGATTTGCTACCATTCCTGCAAATAGTCTGCATTATTATGTATGAGATTAATACATCTGTTGCTATCCAATCAAAACAGTCCCAGCTGTCACGTGCAGCGTCTTTGTTCAGTTATTCTTAGTTTGAAGCTGAGAGCAACAGCAAGCATAATTCTCTCGAAAGATAATTCTGTCAAAAAGAACTCGACAACATTTTCTTATTCATATGTGCACATTTTCCTGATGTTCACACAAAGTACTTTACATACCGGAGCTGTTATTTCCCGTTTGTCTTTTTCTATACTGTGATTCATCAGGACATTAATTTCCATTCCTTGCGCCCGCCTGGAGTTTCTTTGTATACCAACAATGGCGTCACGCTCCTCCAGGAAACAGAGGTCAGTCCCATATGACTTAGACAATCCTTTTAACTGGACTACCCTTCATTTAAAGAGGAAACTTGAATCTATAGGCATTACAGTGTCTGCAGCTATCCTGAAGCATGCCTTGAGACAGCTATATATTGATAATGCACCTTCTACGGTTTCACGGCCTGCTGATCGACTACAAGAAAGGAACAACTCAACTCCAGCGCAACCCGGTGTAAGGCAGTCTGAAGATGAAGTATCTGTCCGTCCACATCCAAATCCACCTTCACATCGCTGTCGGGCAACCATTGTTCGTGCGGATAATGAACAGACATTGGATCCAGCGGAAGTCATTGCAGCGGAAACGGTGGTACAAAGTAATATACCGGAAGTAGAAACTATGTTCAACATGGCCGCCACCGACATGAACACCTTGTCTCCGGCAAATATAATGATATCAATTAATTCCATTCAGCGATCCATCGTCGAACTGAATAATTCCATTACTGACATCAGGGCATGACAACAGGCTTTTTATCCGACGTTTCCGTTAGCCGACTTGACACTTCTCACAACATTGCTGGTAGTCCAGCCATCGATGTCGCTCAATGATCTGATGCAAACCACAGGAGTTTCGCCGGAAATCCTACCAGCAATCGATGTGATATCTGAAAGCCAGAGGAGGCAGATACTCGAGGGTAAGCACATCAATCTTACCACACTTTTGCTACCTCACATAGAATCAGATATGTCAAATCTAGATGACAAGGTTGGAAAGAACGATCCCCGATTGCTAAAACGTCTGACTCTCAGTGAATTCATAACAGCCTTCGGTAAATTTAAACGGATCATCTGCTCAGTTTACCCCAACAGATGCCATGAATTGGACATGTACTAGGCGGACATTATAAAAATCGCCAATGCTTATGGAGACATTTTCTATGACTATCATAATGTCTACTCCACTCAGGCTGCTATTGCCCTGCGTGATTACAAAATAAAAGTAAACTGGGCTCTCAGGGATCAAGCTGCTCTTCAGCTATTGATTGGAGGCTGGAAAACGACGACATGCCACATCTGCAGTTCGGTTACTCACCCAATTGACTTCTGCCCACAAAAAATAAGTACTACTGTACCCTTTGTAAACATAGCCAACAAAAAAAATTCGGATAGTGACAAATATGGCCGACCAAGACAGATGATGGATGGAAGAGAACTGTGCAATAATTTTAACTCAACACGTGGTTGTCGCCACACTGGTTGCCAATTCTTACATATTTGCAATCAGTGCCGGGCCAAAAAACATGGAACAGCTGCCTGTCCAAACAACGCAGTACACTCAATTTCCAGCACTCTTGCACACAATAACCTTCGAAAATCAGTGCCTGGTAAGACACAACAAATCTGACAAAATTTCTTGCTACTACCCCCATTGACATTGACAGATTGCAGCTTGAACTTCTTCATCATCCAGATCAGAACTTTGTTTAGTACTTGTCTTCTGGACTCAGACATGGTTTTGACACCATGGTGCAGAAATCTCAATTACCTACAAAAGAGTGTAAAAACTTGCTTTCTGCTTCAAAACAACCAAATATTGTGGATCAATTATTGGCAAAGGAATGTGCAAAGGGTTTCATGCTTGGTCCTTTTCCATCACCACCATCTCCTAATTATAGAGTCAGTCCTATTGGCATAGCAGAAGGTAAATATTTGAAAAAGAAGACTTGTTGACTTGTCTTTCCCCCATGACGATCACACTCATGCAAGTATAAATGACCTTATTGACAAAGATCAATGCTCCCTAAGCTATGTCAAAATTGATGATGCCATTCGAATCATCCAGAGTTATGGAAAGGGAGCTATTATGTGTAAAGCTGACATATCAGATGCTTTCAAACAGATTCCCATCACTCCTTCACAATGGCACCTATTCTGCGTAAAATGGAGAGGATCTTACTACGTTTGTGTTCGCCTACCATTTGGGTCACGTTTAAGTCCAAAATTATTTGATACTTTATCTCTGGCAATTTGTTGGATAGCCAAACATAATTATGGTATTGGTGTTATTTTGCACCTCCTTGATGACTTTCTTACAATCGATCCTCCATCAGCGTGTGGTGAGAGAACCATGGCTTTGTTGACTTTAATTTTCAACAGATTGAAGATTCCCACAACTCCAAACAAGACCATTGGCCCATGTACAGTTATTGAATATTTGGGAATCATCCTGGACTCAGAACAAATGCAAGCATGATTACCACCGGATAAAGTAGTGCATATTGTAAACTACATTAAACACTTTCTTGACAGGCAAAGTGTCTGCAAGCGAGAACTGCTACAGTTACTGGGCCACTTAAATTTTGCTACCTGTGTTATCTTGCCAGGACGTGCATTTGTCTCGTACCTGATACGACTGTCTACCACAGTCAGGGAGCTTGACCATTACATACACTTGGATACAAATTGCAGAGAAGAACTATACATGTGGCATGAATTCTTGACTCAATGGAAAGGGGTCTCCATGTTTCTTGACAAACAGTCCACATCATCAAACGATCTTGAGTTATACACAGATGCGTCTTCCACAGTAGGATATGGGGGGTACTACAAAACTAGCTGGTTTGCAGCTGCATGGTCTGACGATCTTAAAATGCTTTTTTCTGTGGAGAATGAGTTCTCTATGGCATTCCGGGAGTTGTATACTATCCTCATGGCTGCTATTATTTGGGGGACTGAATGGGCAGGCAAACGCAAAATATTTATATGTGATAAAATGGCCACAGTGAATATACTTCAAAATGGGAGATCGAAATGTATGCATATAATGAAATTGATGCGTAAACTTACATGGTGTGCAGCTTCTTCTAACTTTTTTTTTTCTGCTAAACACATTCCTGGAATTGTTAATAATAAAGCTGATGCCTTGTCCCGACTTCAATTTCAGAAATTTCACACACTAGCTCCAGATGCAGATTTACAAACCTGCAAATGCCCAACACCCTCAGAAGTCTTGTGGACCTGGATAAAGAGGTAGATATTTTATGGAATGAGGCTTTAAGCCCTGCCACACAGATTGCTTATAACACTGCATTCAATGCATTTAGGACCTTCATGTTGATGTGAGGCTTTTCCTCGAACATGTAAGTTCTGCCATATATTACAGAAGACACTTTGATCTACTTTGTGACACACTGCGCAAGAGTCCTCAACTTGAAGCATTCTACTATAAAATTGTACTTATGTGGCATTAGATTCAAATACATGCAGGCTGGTATACAATCTCCGTTCACAGACAGAAACAATCTGCCTCGTCTTGCCACCATCCGCCAGGCCATCAAAAAAACCCATGATTCATCTGCAAAACTGCACCAGCCTATTACATACAATATCCTGACAAGTATTTGTACAACTCTGAGAGGAGGAGTATTCGACACGCACACAGATTTGCTATTGTTGACCGCCTGTGTGGTTGCTTTTTTCGGATTTTTGAGATGTGGGGAATTCACTGTTCGGGATTACTTCGATCCAACTATCCATCTATGTGTTGGCGATGTCCATTTCCACATGGAGACTGCTTTTCTGAAGTTGAAATCATCAAAAAGTGACCCTTTCCGTAAGGGAGTGACTGTTCAGTTGCATGCCACAGGTCATGCTATATGTCCATTCTCTGCTATGAAGACTTTCATGCAATTCAGGAGACTTTCATTACCCCAGCCATATGACCCACTATTCATTACGGTTACAGGTCAAGTCTTATCAAGAGTTGTGTTCCTTAATCACATGCGATGTGTCTACTACAAGATGGGAATAGACACTTCCAGGTACAGTGGCCATTCATTTCGTATAGGGGCAGCTACTTCAGCAGCAGAAGCCCGTCTAGAAGACCATATAATCAAAGTTCTAGGCCGGTGGTCTTCCGATTGCTACACAAGATACATTCGCACACCTCACAGTACTATTCAGGCAGCTCAGAGGGCCATGGCCATGGATGCAGATAGCAGTACACAGCGACCATGATCATCCTACATTCAACATACAAGGACAATCCTGCCATCCTGTGTACATTTTTCTTGTTCTGGTTCTACATATTCTGTTCTATGGGATGTAAGTGTTGTGCTTCCAGTTTCAATAGTCATTCATAGTGGTCTATATTCATTACATGTGCATGATACCAGCGTTCATTGTGTGGCTGTTTGTGCTAAATATTCATTATGTGTGGAGTTCTGCACGCATGTAATACCAATGTGCTTAATGTGGCAGTTGTGCATTTATTGTTTTCACTGCCATATGTGCTTGTGGTTTAATTCATGGAAGTGTTTGTGCATTCTCATTGTATTCTTCTACTCATTTCATGGATGTGATCTTCTAGATTCTCATCAAAGTTGCAGGTGGTACTCCCAGACATTCGCTCCAGACTTGACATTTTCATATGTCATTGACCTGTCGCTTTTCACTGGCATTGTCGTGATAACATGAGGTTCCTTGCAATTCTTAATTTATTCCTACATTTATACTTTCTTTACATTATTGTAGATATGCTACTGTTGTATCTAGAAATACTTAACTTCATTGAACACTGGTGGCTTCCCCAACTTATTACATTCTTGGGGGCACAACATCTGCTGCGCATATGTTCTCTTTGGGCATTCACTTCATTCAAATTCAGTTTATTCACCCAAGAATCTAATGTCAGCAATATATGGCTTATTCAAACTAAACACTTTGAGTGAAGTCCACACAGCAGCCGCTGTCATCCCAACCTTCGTTGGACAACCCAGTCATCGCTGGGCCCCTTCAGTTTCTGCTGAAGAAACTTTACTCAAAGGTTATCCATAACATTCTGTCAGGGAGTTTCACAGACCATCTGTGACCTCTGTACAACCATGTTGTGCCATTCAGTAGCGACTGAATCACTCACTGACAGAATGAAACAAAACAGTTTCATCAGTAGCAGCAGACAGTCCCCCAAGGCAAACTGATAATTTTAAATAAAAACTTAACTGGATCTGTGTTTTTGTTGTGTATAAATAGTGACTTGAGAAGGTTACTGAGTTACACTAATATCTGATTTCTTCCTTTGTATCTTTCACTAAGATTTGTAACTATTTGTCTATATAGTAATCAGCTTATTTACATGAATTTGACTTACCTACATCTTGCATTTATGCAAATTAATATTAACACACAAGCAGAAAAATGTACTAGAGACACATATCATTTATGTATATATGCAAACATGGAGCATGGGTTTTCTGGCAGGAATTGCCATTATTTTTGGAGGGGGGGAGGGATGAAGATTCAGCTCCCTATTTATGGATGGATTTGAGTCACTTGAATTCAACATATGCAAGGTATCTGAAAAATACAATATATTTTTAAATTGTAGGTATATTGTGCTAATTTTGCCCTTTGCCTTTAAGTCAATATCATGCAGGTCATTAGGTTGGTTGTTATTAGTGACATGTAATCAATGGAGAGAAATGAAGATGATGACACCCGTGTAACCAGTCAGGATAATAAAAGTGTTGATTTTGTGTGAATCATTTCTGTGTTGATAAATTTCACAGTTGATGGGTGATCAAACTAAAGCAATGACTCATAAAGATAAAAAATATCACAGAATAAATATACCAATATTGTTTTCCTGCATGACATAATATTAACAACACAACAAAAGTATCCAAGAAAGTAGATTTAACAAAGTCTGTATGTGTATATAGCAGACTAGAAAAATTAGAAGTTTAGTAGTGTACTTGATACTGGAAGACAAGGATATTTTGCGTAGTATACAAGAATGATAGACAAAACAATTGTTTATAATAGTTACATTTGGATCTATTATGAGGATAAAGCGTATCCAAATGCTTACACTGATGAACTGCAATATGAAAAATCCAAGTGGTGGATTATGGCTTACTTTGGCTACAAAATTTAATTTAAAACCTAGTTAAATTTCACAAGGCTAAAGCTCATCCTAACTGGTGTACATCAGCAATTTTATGAAGTGTTCCATTACAGATATGCATATGCTAGAAGGGTTAACACACTTTGTCTCCATGGACAAGTCTCCATTATGGAGGTTCATTTTCTCTACAGACATAATATTAATTGTGCCCATTACAACATGTATAAGAATTGTTCCTGAGACTGATTTAACACACAAATCTGAGTAGTAAAAAGACAACAAGCATGCAAAGTTAAAAAAAAAATCAGTGTTCTAAAGTCAGCTTCCTATCCTTTATGAATTGTGCTTTCTCCTAGCAGAGAATGATTTAATTCCTTTGTACCTTCCAAATTTGAACTACACCTTGCTATATCTATGCAAACGGTTGCAATTTGCAAAAATAACATTGTAAGTGGCAAGTGCAATTCTTAAATGCAAACAATTTTTTTTTTGATGGAACAGCCTCATGTAACTAATAAAGCTGCAGGGTAGTGATGAAGACTCTTGCAAGATAAAAAAATGTCTGTACATATATACTGTATACACCATGCAATATATCTTCTGATATAATGATTACAATTAAGCAAGTGGAAGACAAACTACAGTGACGTAATTCTCTAAATCATATACATGTCCTGTAAATATAGTACAAAATCTGTGTCCTGTTTTTAATAAATGCCAAATTCTACAAAAATCCAAACTGAATAAAAGTGGCTTGATAATTATTTTAAATTCTTTTTTTTAGTAGCATTTAATATCTTGGTGTTTTGACTATATTTAAAAGATTAAAATAATTTAAAAATTATTATTGTTATTACTGAAGACACTAAGGACTATTTAAATGCACATGAAAACTAATAAAGTTATCAAAAGGAATATAGATTATTTTTACCTTTTTACTTTTCAAAACAATGCTTAACAGTTACAAATATAATATTTTAAAATAATATTTTTCATAATATTAAAATCAAAAAATTTAATCAGATTTTGCAAATAACAAATTAATCAATTTCCTTTTTTAAATTTTTTAAAGAAATATTTTTGCTGTAATTCAAAATTTATAATAATAATAATAATAATAATAATAATAATAATAATAATAATAATAATAATAAAAACAACAACAATAATAATAATAATAATAATAACAATAATAATAATAAATATAATAATTACAACAACAACAATTCTAACATTACATAGTCTTTTTAATGTTAGGTACATTGCTGCAATGCTAAGTACTTGTTACCTTTGGAAGGACAATTAGCTTTAATTTCCTTGGCAAGATGCAGCCTGTAATGTCTTCAAAGTGTCTTTAAAACTAACAAAGGTCAACAACAACAAAAAAAAAAAAAACATCAAAATCTGAATTACAAATTTTTGTTGGTAAATCACTACTATTCACATTACATTATCGTTAAATATTTGGTATATGAAAAAAAGGAACAAAAAATCTATACTTGCAGAACATTTTACATTTCATAGAATTTTGAAACTGGTTTTATCTATATTTCATGCAGCCATTGTAGCACTAGATATTAAGCATGGTGTATACATTACATACATGTACTTACCTTTCTTTCACCTTGGTGAAAGTCCACAACACAACTCGGCAATTTACTGTCTACATCAGACTGCTCCATCTCCTAAAATTAGCATGAATTTCACACTGTACTTGCCACAGACTAAATTTATCCAAGTTATGAAAGGGTATTAAAATGGAGCAAGGCATGGTTTTAAATATTAAGGTATTTAGAGATTATATAATTTTCTGGTAGATTGTAATTGTGCCAAGTAAATACTTTCTGAAACCAAAGGTGGGTTAAGATTCATAATAGATCAGAAGCTGATTATGGGTATATATATGCAATCATGGACATATATATGGAATCATGAGCATATATATGCAATCATGGGCATATATATATATATATATATAGAATCATGAGCATATATATGCAATTATGGGCATATATATGCAATCATTGGCATATATATATGCAATCATTGGCATATATATGCAATCATGGGCATATATATGCAATCATTGGCATATATATGCAAACATGAGCATATATATGCAATCATGGGCATATATATGCAATCATGGGCATATATATATATATATATATATATATATATATATATATATATATATATATATATATATATATATATATATATGTAATCATGGGCATATATATGCAATCATGGGCATATATATGCAAATATGGGCATATATATGCAATCATGGGCATATATATATGCAATCATGGGCATATATATGCAATCATGGGCATATATATGCAATCATGGGCATATATATGCAAATATGGGCAAATATATGCAATCATGGGCATATATATGTAATCATGGGCATATATATGCAATCATGGGCATATATATGCAATCATTTCCTTCCTTCAATGCATGCCTGGAATGAAACATGAGCATAAAAATGATGAGTTTTTATATGAAACTTTCACCAAAAGATGAATGTGCACTTATAAGAGTATATGTAGATAGTAAGTCACATATGGTGTGTAAACCTGAAGTCAAAATGGCATGTAAAAATGAAGTCAAGATGGTATATAAAACTAAAGTTAAGATGTTACATGAAACTAAAGTCAATATGGTATGTAATATTGATGTCCTGATGTCAAGATGGTACATAAAACTAAAGATGTTACATAAACTAAAATCAATATGGCATGTAAAGCTAAAGTCAATATGGTATTTAAAACTGAAGTCAATATGGTATGTAATATTAAAGTCAATATGGTATATAGAACATAAGTCAATATGATATGTAAAACTGAAGTAAATATGGTATCTAAAGCTATATCAAAGTGTTCTTTGGCACCTTGTGTCATGTCTTGTCATATGTATTCCACTGTATGTGAGTTGCAAAACTGATGATACAAAACTGTAATATTGTTGACTATGATGCCATCATCACCAGAAAGTCATACCTACTGTATTTGTCACCATAATATTGTTATAGTGATAGCTGCTGTATGTGTCACAATGATAATACAGTGACAGTTGTTGGATGTGTCCCCATGATAATGATAGTGATATCTACTGTGTCACCATGATGCTGATAGTGATGTCCATTGAACATGTCACCATGATATTGATAGTGCTATTTCTTGTATGGCACCATTATTTGACAGTGATATCCATTGTACGTGTCACCATGATAAGGATAGTAATATCTGCTTTATCTGTTACCATGATGTTGATAGCAATATCTACCATGATACTGATGGTGATATCTACTGTATGTCACTAAGATACTGATAATGATATCTATTATATGTGTCACCATAATATTGATAGTGCTAACTCTTGTATGGCACCATTATAATTGATAGTGATATCCATTGTATGTGTCACTATGATACTGATAGTGTCATCTATTGCATGTGTTACCATGATATTGATAGTGATATCCATTGTATGTGTCACTATGATACTGATAGTGTCATCTATTGCATGTGTTACCATGATATTGATAGTGATATCTATTGTATGTGTCACTATGATACTGATTGTGTCATCTATTGCATGTGTTACCATGATATTGATAGTGATATCTATTGTATGTGTCACTATGATACAGATAGTGTCATCAATTGCATGTGTTACCATGATATTGATAGTGATATCCATTGTATGTGTCACTATGATACTGATTGTGTCATCTATTGCATGTGTTACCATGATATTGATAGTGATATCTATTGTATGTGTCACTATGATACTAATAGTGACATCTATTGCATGTGTCACCATTATAATGAGATTTATTGTATGTGCCACCATAATCCTGATTTATCAGTGATACCTACTGTATGACCACTCTGGTGGCATAAGTGGATAGTGTCCATTTCAGAAGCAAGAGGTTGTGGGTTTGAACCCCCAGACAAGTCAAGTTATAACAATGACATATAAAAATGGTACTAGCAACTGTCTTGTTTGGTGCTCAACATTAAGAGGTTAATGTTAGGACTGGTCTGCCTTGTGACTGGATGGGACATGATGCCACATGTCTGTGGCATCATGTCCCAGTGCTAGATATCGCTATAAACTACCGCAATGCAGACATTGTAGGGATATGACTAAAACTGTTAAAGCTATGTTAAAAATTCATAAAACACAAACACTTACCATATGTGTCACCATGATGAAACCTGCTGTATGTGTCACAATGATACACTAATACCTGCTGTATATATCAACAAGATAATGACAGTCATACCTACATGTGTCACCATGATAAAAATACAGTGATATCTGCTGTATATATCAACAAGATAATGACAGTCATACCTACATGTGTCACCATGATAAAAATATAGTGATATCTGCTGCATATATCAACAAGATAATGTCAGTCATACCTACTGTATGTCACCATGATAAAAATACAGTGATATCTGCTGTTTATGTCACCAAGATAATGTCAGTCATACCTACTGTGTGTCACCATGATAAAAATACAATGATATTTGTATGTGTGACACTATGATAATGATACAGTGACACTTGCTGTATGTGTCACCATGCTAATGACACAGTCATCTATTGTACATGTTCTCATGATAATGACATTGAGACAAAAATCAGCCCTCATTCTATATATCTACCAACAAAATATATATAAACTAAGCTGAAAACTGATAAGTATGTGTTACTAATTTCTGAATATGATTTAGAAATAATACTAATATAGTCATTCTCCTGCATTGTTAAATGATTCTACTATGTTAATCTACAGGTATACCATATTCAACCCTTTTTTTATTATCCATGAACACATTCATAAACATTATGTCCTTTGGATGACTTAGCAAATTACTGGTAGATATAAATCCTTTTGAATAATGACATAAGTTTTTTTATATGATTATATAATGAGTCTCTCACATACACAAAGATACAGATAAGTCTTAAACTGCTGAACAAGCAAATTTACCTGTCATTTGTAGTGAGCATACTAACATTGGGATAACTTCAGTTTTTACCATTGTATGTTAAAAGCTCCCATTGCAAAAAACCAAAATTACAGATCACTTTCCAAGAGCAATAAATTTTTTAAAATCCTATTTATGGAATAGGAACACTTACTAATTAAGACCACATTTTCTACAGTAGTGTTTGGTTTTTAAAATTAGGAAATTTTATGTATTTGTTTCATTTCAATGGCATTATTCTATTTCTCATGTAATTTAATATGCAAATTTTTATATAAATAGAAATTTGTTTTCCTTAATATAAAATCTATTCAACATATTTGTCTGAAAATCTTATGGCAATTGCAGGGAAGAGATTTGAAGTAGGCTGATGATCAATAATTGAAATTAACAACTGAATAAATTCAATTTGCAAATTATTTTTTTTAAATGTAGTAACTGATTTTCATGGCACTATAATTCAATTTTCTTCAGTGCATCTGATTTCCCTCGATTTATATCTACTGGCTCAGAATGAAATGAATAATTAACCCCTATATTCAGAAATATAAAATTTAAAATATTAACAATCACTGCCCGACTGAATGCACACATTTCTCATAAGATATACTTTTTAATCAAAGTTGCTGATTAAATGGAAAGATTATAATTTAAAAATGTGTATAGTCACTTATATCATGGACAGATAATCCAAAAGTGTTTATAGCTGCTGATTATGTCACCAGATAATCCAAAAGTGTATATTTCTAATGACCATAAAGTCTAATATTTTCTTTTCTTCAAAATTCTTCATTCTAAGGCTTTTATCTCCTTCATATATCATTGATAAATAAAAAGACTGCAATCTGAAGAATTAATTATTCAAAATACCCACTCACCTCAAATAATAGGTATCTTGATTTTTACACACTCTCTACAGATTTTCATATTAATTTGGTTCTTCTAGAAATGCATATTATCTTCACTAAATATGAACCAAAGTGTGAAATTATTTCCAAAATCTGTGTGGTCACACTGCAATAACTGTTTAATCAAAAGTATGCAAATGTCCATGAAATTTACCAAACTTTGAATAAAATAATTATCATATTTAATAGATATGGGTTGATAAGTTCAGCTCAAAAATTACTTTTTTTAAAAAAAGAGGTTGATCCTAATGTCATGCTAAACTTTAAAACTGTTAGAAATCAAAGTAACATAAATGCCTATTCACAAACTCTTAAAGCTGGATCTGGTGCTATCAAAGGATTTTAAAAAAGGGTTCAATTTGGTAAAGAAAACAAGAGAAACTATGCCACTACAATCCAATTAAAAAACAAAGCAAGCAGACATATTTTTTGCAGTTTAACTCACTGAGTCAGGTTTATCTACCGACAGTGATGCTGTAAAGGCAGAAACTACTTCAAAATCATCTGTTAAGTCTTCCAAATTTTCCTGGAATAAATGTAACATTATGCAAACCGATATCCTTTGAACAAAAATTTATAAAATTAAAACTTCCTTACATGAAAAGGCTATTGGCAGACCTAAGAAACATGCATCTTATAAAAAATTATATATCCCACATATGTACCCAACTTTTGTATGACTGAATATGGTATGGTCAAACAGTTTCCATTTTTATGCTACTTATGCATGTAGCCTATGATCCAACACTCAATTTTTATACTACTTATGCAAGTAGCCTATGATTCAACACTCTCAATTTTTATACTACTTATGCAAGTAGCCCATGATCCAACATTCAATTTTTATCTACTTATGCATGTAGCCTATGATTCAACACTCAATTTTTATACTACTTATGCATGTAGCCTATGGTTCAACACTCTCAATTTTTATACTACTTATGCAAGTAGCCCATGATCCAACACTCTCAATTTTTATACTACTTATGCAAGTAGCCCATGATCCAAAACTCTCAATTTTTATACTACTTATGCATGTAGCCTATGGTTCAACACTCTCAATTTTTATACTACTTATGCAAGTAGCCTATGATCCAAAACTCAATTTTTATAACTACTTATGCAAGTAGCCCATGATCCAACACTCTCAATTTTTATACTACTTATGCAAGTAGCCCATGATCCAACACTCTCAATTTTTATACTACTTATGCAAGTAGCCCATGATCCAACACTCTCAATTTTTATACTACTTATGCAAGTAGACTATCTAACACTCTCAATTTTTATGCTACTTATTTATAACATGCTTAACATGTTTTACTTCTATGATATTTAAAAAATAGTGAATATAGAAAATGAAAAATAATTTGAAAATTGTTTTCTTACATTACTTCCTTGATCTTATCAATGATTGCATAATTAACCTACAACCTGCTGAACCTAGACTCCTGAAAAATAAAAAATTAATCTTTTCCATATCTCTATCTCTCCACACACACACACACACACACACACACACACACACACACACACACACACACACACACACACACACACATATATATAAAGGTAAGACATATATTACTTACCATTAACAACCTATCTGGGTGGTACCACTTTCTAACTGATTGACACATCAAACAGACTGGTCAAAGTTGTGAGGCAGCAGAGAAGTTTTATTGTAATGTGACTGCAGTAGGTATTCACAGAGAAACACAATTACAACAAAATTTGTCTTCTCCTTTGAACACTGGTTAAGTAATAGCAGAAGGGACCTAACTCCACCACAGACACCCTGTGAGTGAAGAATCATTACATTCCCTATATAAAAGTAGACTGCTCTCACAAATTGAAAGCAGCACCACTGATGGTCATGTGAGCTGTGACAATCATAACTCGGAGATGTTGAAATAATTCCATGTCTAGATGAATAAAACACTGGATAGGTTTTGATCCACATACTCCTATTTCCCTAAAAAGTCTAGATAGCCTAAAAGGGATAAGAGATTGTACCTGCCCTTCACCAGAAGACCATGTAGTTTTGGAGGATTTGGTCATGATACACCTCAATCACTGCTGATAAGTTGAACTAAACATGATAATGATGACATTCATAACTTTTATGAAAGCCCAAGGCTTATGCTTGGAGCAAAGAAAACTGTAGTAATCCGATTTCTGTTTCCCAATGTCGGGTTTTCGTTCTTCAAAAAAGTGTTCTACATGTACCACTAAGGTTAATATTATATCCTTTACACCTCATGAGAAGCCACATTTATTCCATAAAGCCGAGAAAGACTCAAATTTTAATCCATACATAAAGGTAATCCATATATCCTTACTGTGTGTTATCATAAGATGTCTGGTTTATCCAATGATAATTGTAAAGATTACACTTATTAATAGTAGTAACATCTGAGAAGTGGCAATATTGATGTACAATACAAAAGTCTGCCCGGAAAATGGTTTGATAGCCTTCATGGCTTCCCTTTGCAAGAGGTTGAGCTTGTTAACTTACATAATTAGTGGCTATTACACAACAATTGTAAAGTTTATAAATCCTAACGGCCACAATGTGCTGTTGTTCAGATCAAATCTGCGTACATATCCAAGATGTTTTTTGCACTTAGAGTAAAAAAAGATATAAAAGCAATAGGGTACCAGACTGCGACTAATGAATCAAGTGACAATCGCTGCCTTTAAAAATATATGGCATCTTGTTTAAATGCAGAAAAAAATTGGCACTCTTGTAGTTGCAACATTGATGATTATAACTGGACGTAATGTCAAGATCACACGGTCAGCATTGGCTAAAAATAGAAACAGGGTACTAGATAAAGACAAAAAAATCACGTGACAACACAACTTGTCGCTTCTTTACGAAGAAAGCATTTCGTCCGCTCAACAAATGTGTCGTCTGCATAATTAAATCGCATACAGTTAGCAACATCAGAATAACTCATTACCAAACATTAACATGTCATCACGTAAACGAAGATGATTATTTCAGAAAACGTCGGTTATTACAGTCTACGATATTGGGTGAGGTGGGGAGGGGGACTGGTCAAACAAATTTAGGTAGAAAAGACTCGAATAAAACAATTTTATGTTGAAAGACTCAAATAAATAACAACCTAACTGATAAGTTATTTTGCAGCAGTGGGAAAATGGAGCAAATGGAAAGAGAATTCCGTATGTACCAAGATTCAAATGACGTTTTTGAATGGTTCTGCAATATGCATGAGAACACCCGCTCGCATATCATGCTTACGCCAAGAATAAGAACTATTAATGCATATTCAGTTGAAATAAGTCAACTATTATAGCACAAGAACCATTTAATATTTAATGTTGCTTTTAAACGAAGATATTAAATGCTTTGAAAAATGAAGGTTTCTTACTACGTACATATACTTCTCACAAAAAATTTAGTCCCCCTCTGGAAATGCCACCCACCTTATAAGGTCATTTTCCAGGTGCAGAAGGGGTGGCCGTATAAGAGGGGGACTACTGTATATGCATCTGTATACAGTTTGGCTAAAACATTCTGAACTTCTTGAAACTAGTGCTCTTGAATTGAAAATAAATATGAAAAGTCCTCTGACCAACAGATGGACAAAACAAGAATTATAACCCCTGGTATTACATGCAGTAGGGGTGGTGGTGTTAAAAAAAAACCCAATCCAAAACAGAAGCAGCAGATAGGATCATCAACACTGCATCCAGGATATAACATAATCTTTTGAAGATTTCATATCTAGAAAGTTCAAATTTGTAAAGTAAAGTGATAGGCATTGTGAATTTTGCCACTGAAATGAAAGTCTGAATGTTGGAGGGATGATTAACAGATCAAGTGTCAAAAACATTTTTCAAAATATTAAAACTTAAGAAGGATTGTGAATTAAAACAACAAAAGACACATCTACATTGCTATTTAATATGTGCATCAATTTCACAGAGATATCAAGATTTTTCACACTTAGAACAAAAGTATAGATAATGGATGGATGGAAGCAGAGATAAGAACATTTAAAAAAAATGCTCAAACTGGAAAATTATTCACAGCAATGAACTTATCTACACAATTAGTTGAATATGTGTAACCAGGTATCATATAGATATCTTGAGCAGTTTTGGAATTAGGATCTGGAAATGAAAGGGTGAATGATGGATGGATGAACAATTGGATGAAAATGTTATAAATATTGAATATGAAGAATTGTAAATAGTAATAAATACATTTTAAGTACTAGTCTAGTATGTGTACCCAGTTTCAAAGAGATAAATTAGAAGTTTTGAAGTTCTGTCCTAAAAACAAAGATGTGGATAATGGATTAATCCATGTACAGAAAAAGGAATTTTTTTAGCAATTACACTTGTCAAAAAAAACCCCAATGAAATTAATGTTCGTAATTATTTCTGCAACTTCTGAATCTAGCCCTCCAACAGACTATTAAAAAAAATCCCTCAGTCAATACAAGTTACTTCCCTTCATTCGAGCCTCTCTTGATGTATATCAATCAATGAGATGGGCCTAAAGTTTATTTTTGGTCATATATACAGAAAAAAGCTTGTTCTTAGTAATTAAACCTGGCTGTCTATAAAACAAATAAACTGTTGGTAGTTTTGATCCACAGACAGAGCCTGCTTTTTCTTAATACCAAAGAAAAGGTTATGATTCAAAGCTATGAGAGGAGAATATTTTGTATAATAGCTGCTTCAGAGGGGAAAGTGGACATGGGTTCGAACTTAGCAGAACTGAGTCATAACATGACTCACGATAGAATAAAATACATGTACTGGGTTACCAAGTGAGATAGATTAAAGTTGAGAAATCTTTGTTGTGGTCAATATCAAGATGACCATATTGTCTGAGTGTGTCAGAAATTATGGAATGATATCATTTTAACAGTTACTGGTGCAAGCTTCTTACTTTCAAAGGAAGAAAGAAGGAAGTTAACCAGTTGGGGAATGGAGGCTGACTAAGATGTGACATCATTTGCATGACTCCAGACATAAAAAGCACCATTTTAACTCATATGCTTTCAAAATGGAGGGCAGTTTAGCTTATGAGATCTTCTTTACAAGTGATGACTAAAGTTATTTCATATCTGCTTGTCAACATTCTATCTTAGAGAGCTTTATGGATCATACTGATCACCTTGACTCAAGATTTTTCTTCGAGTCCATCTGCGATATAGCCACCATATGAGGGAATATAATAAGTGAAGAGGGAGGCATTCCCATATCCCTAGCTAAACTAGATAACATTTCCATATCCCAAGCTAAACTAGATAACATTTCCATATCCCCAGCTAAACTAGATAACATTTACTAGATAACATTTCCATATCCCCAGCTAAACTAGATAACATTTACATATCCCAGCTAAACTAGATAACATTTCCATATCCCCAGCTAAACTAGATAACATTTCCATATCCCCAGCTAAACTAGATAACATTTCCATATCCCCAGCTAAACTAGATAACATTTCCATATCCCAAGCTAAACTAGATAACATTTCCATATCCCCAGCTAAACTAGATAACATTTCCATATCCCCAGCTAAACTAGATAACATTTCCATATCCCCAGCTAAACTAGATAACATGTCTGAGGTAGAGTGTAAACTTAAAATATCCTGATCACTATTAAGCCCTTAAGACATTATTCATGAGTAACTTGTGCCACATTAAAATGCCTTCATGTTTTTATTCAATAGTTATTTTGCTAAAGACTATATGATAATAAAAAGAACAAAACACACCAGGTATATATAAATACAATGTGAGATAATGGCCATCAAACATAAACATGTGATATATGCAAACAGGTGAATCTGTGAACAAGAACAGCAGTACTATTTAGATGCACTTTGGAATTACCAATGTAAATAAATGTCATATGAAGCAGTAACAGATTCACACAAAATACCTGAAATTTTACCAAAATACACAAAAATGTAGTATACTCTACACAGTATAAATGTTTGACTTATTGTACCACCAAAATATGCTACTGGATGGATAACAGAAAGGATATAATCCATGAAATCTTGGAGGCCTGTTGATAGTTTGCAGATAAAGTTAAAACTGAGAAGGTAGCAGAAGTAATTCCTAACATTATTGTGACTAAATAATGTAATCAACTAAGCAGATTAACTATTGATTAAAGTGATTACCAAAAATGCATATTTCGACCACTAGCCCAAAATATTTACTAAATTTCACATTGGATACATCAAATGAGTTAAAGAGTTGTGATCCAGAAAAAAATGTTTATGGACAGACAGTCAGACTTATTAAAGAGACAGACAGTGATAGCAATATCCCCTACATATTAAAATAGCTGCTGAAAAGAAACAGCTCCATTTTTTTATCAGTTTGTCATAATGAACTGTTAACCTGGAACATCTAAAACTCTTGTGATACTGTTATTTTAAGAATTTTCATGGATATAAATTTTGTGGTTTCATCATTTTTGTCGAAACTTCAATGTTTGTGATGCAGAAGAAGTTTTTTTATTTAAAAAGAAAGATGTTTTGATGGGTTGTTGCTACCACAAAATTCATGGAAAATGGTACCATACAAAAAATAGTAAATTCATAGCACTTGAAAGAAAATATGCCTAGGACAGGTTATAATCATTGATAAATCTTTTACTAACTTGTTCCTGGATTCGGACTAAATAAAAATTTATATTATCTTATGTTAATAAAATTGATTCTACTGCAAAAATGGACATAAATAAACTTTTAAGCAACTATCAATAAATTACAGGCCCTTAATTGGGATTGAGATGCTTATCAAAATATCATATAGAATAAAAGCATCTTCAGCATAACTCTTTTGAAGAAAATCTTTGCATTTTGTAACAATATTATTCTATTAATTTCAAACATCATGGTAATAATTACTACAAAGGTGCAAACTAAGAAAGTCCTACACACATTTGATATAATTTCAGAAATTTACCAAAATGAAAATAGAATACAGTGAAGTTAACAGGATATGTGTAATACAGGTGCACCACAAGACCTATGGATGATAAATATTTCTATATTATTGTGAACATGAGTGTAAGAAAAATATTAAACATGGTATGGAAATGCAAGTTGATAGATAACAGAACAAATTAAAGCTGTTATTAAGTTACTAGACAGACATGCACATTTGGATAAGACTGTAAGCCAAAAATGGACCCACCTTGTCTCTGTCACTCTCAGTAGTAGCAGAATGGATAATATTTGGTCTCGGAAGACTGTCTATAACATCCTTGACTGATGCAGTTGTTAGAGCACTGGAGGGGGTGTAGTTATTTAGCATGGTGCGGAAACTTGCAGCTGAAGACATATTAGAATACTGATGATAAATGTTTACCTGAACACAGACAGAACATACTAGGAGGCATTCGGTAGTATAGAACATACAAGTAGTTATTCAGTAGTACAGAATATACTGCAATTAGGCGTTCAATAGTACAGAACATACTACTAGTAGTAGGCTTTCAGTAGTACAGAACATTCTACTAGTAGGCATTCAGTAGTACAGAACATATTAGTAGGCATTCATTTGTACAGAACATACTACTAGTAGGCTTTCTGTAGTACAGAACATGCTACTAGTTGGCACTAAGTAGTACAGAACATACTACTAGTAGGTATTCAGTAATACAAAACATTAGTAGGCATTCAGTATTATAGAACATACTAGTAGTAGGCATTCTGTATTACAGAATATACTATTAGTAGGCTTTCAATAGTACAGAGCATACTACTAGTAAGCATTTAGTTGTACAGAACATACTACAAGTATGCATTTAGTAGTAGAGAACATGCTACTAGTAGGCATTCAGTAGTACAGAACATACTTATAGTAGGCTTTCAGTAGTACAGAACATACTAGTAGGCATTCAGTTGTACAGAACATAATACTAGTAGGTATTTAATAGTACTGAACATACTAGTAGTAAACAGTACAGAACATATTAGACTAAGTATAGGCAAGCAGTAGTACAGAACATACTTGTAGTAGACATTCAGTAGTACAGACTATGCTACAAGTAAGCATTAAGTACTGCGGAACATATTCTTTTGTACTGAACATGTAAATAAAATTTAAGTGAAAAGTTGAAACAAAAAAACTCCAAATATATTAATACATAACTAATTCACAGTGTACAAGATGTGTCCACTGCAGATATTGATTTTACTTTAAATGTCAACAAAACAATACTTAGAATTATCAGCAAGGGTTTTTAGGAATATTGTACCTTGTCTCTAAACTGAATTAAGGCTTCTCTTTCAAACTTTCAATAACTTCAAAATAAACTTTCTAAAAATCTGACAACATTTTACAACAGTGACATACTGCACTAATGTTACTGTGATTGGAAATGACCTACTTTGTCTCACTACAACAGTGACATACTGTAGCAGTATTACTGTCTCACTACAACAATGAACCACTGTACTGATATTACTGTGATTAGAAATGTGACACTTTAAATCAGTACAGTAATGACTCACAGTACTGGTGTTTATTTTGACTGGAAATGTGACAGTCTCACAACAATGATCCACTGCACTGATGTTACTTGACTGAAAATGTGTCACTTTGTCTCACTACAGGTTTACATAGATAACATAATGTTATTAAGCAGTTACTATTATTGTCAATGGCATCATACCATCAACCTTGATTTGTGACAACAGATAATTCAACACATGTTGTTACCATGGCAACTGCTGCCAAAAGTTCACAGTGCACATGTTTACATTCCAAAACAGACCAGGTCTGTGTACTGACATTATTTTATCCTTATGGACCTATATCTGCTAAATCCATATTAAAACAGAATCAACAGTGCAAAACAGAAACAAAAGCAATATGTCTCACCCATGAAACAAAGTGTAAATTTGCAGTGGAAGCAGTACCATAATATCAGATTAATTCTTAAATAAATGATACTGACAAGCTGAATTTGCTACAGAGAGTCTCACAATCAGGTCTAAATATTATTACCTTTACTTCTAGAAGAGACTGGTTCTTGAGTATTATCAAATGGATCCTCAGCACTTGTTTCAAAAGAAGAGGACCAGCCTCGATAGGCTCCAAGACTGTTGCCAAGACTTTGTCTACGTTCATCATTTACTATATATTCAAAATCTCCATCTTGATTTCCCTCCTCAGAAGCATAATCAATGTCTACTTCTGCTTCTTTCTCATTCATGATATCCTGAACAGAACTGTTCAGATCATCCTCATTTTTCTTTCTTTCATTTGTATTTGGTATTGATGAAGCCATGTATGATAATGATGCGGTAGGAAGAGACAGTCTAGGTCTAGAAAATCTATCTGTTATCCTATCAAGATTCACAGCCACAGAAATAGAGAGTTCAGGCTTCAGTGGCTCCCTTTTAGGTGGGCTTAAATCTGGCTTCAATCTGTGCTTCTTTCCTAGTAATTTCTCTCTTTTTGGTACATCCTCCAAAGAATATGACTTAATGTCTGTATTGGCTCCTACCTTGTTGCCCATTTGACTTTTTTCTGTCATGTTACCAATGCTAATAGTCTTTTCCTTGAATGGTTCTCTAGTCTTGTCTTCAGATGCCTGGTCTGTCCTAATTGAAATGTTTGGTGGCAATGATGAATCTGGTTCATCCAACTGTTGAGTTTCTTGCAACTCCTGTACATTTTTACATAAACTTCCATCCTCTGAAAATTGGAGTTGACTATCTTTCACACTTTCACTTATCTCAGTATTATTCAAACTATTAAATAATAATTTATCTTCCATATCCTTGTCCATCTCTGGAATAATCAAAAGATCACTTTGGCTGGATACAAGTGACTGAGATCTTTCTGGTGCCTTTTTCTTGACTGGTTCATCAATATAGTTTGAAGGACTCATATTATGCTCTGGAAAGTCGGGGCACGAAACAGGACTTGAGCTAGAACACTCTGAGTTACCCAAAAAGTAGTTTTTTCTGCAAGATAACGTCTTAAATGTCTCAACATCCTCCCTCGTGAAATGTGACTGTGACACGATGTACGAGGTATCTGATGAGGCTCCAATTGCAGGCCTTGCCATCGGATTGTCAACATCTTCTGTGACTGCCCTGGGAGCACGATTGTTCTTGGTTAAGCTACTTTTTTCCCTTGGATGTGACTTTCTTGTAGGAAATACTATGTCTGAACTTCCAATATGATTGACTGATGGGTCATCATAATAAATGGATGGCACAGTTGAAGAAACTGTGTGAGGAAAAAAGACTTAAGTCAGCAAAACATGTGAAGCACTCCATTTAGTAAATAAATAAAACATAATTTGCCTAATATGAATTAACAGAATTTGGGGTCCTATTTTACAATGCATTGCTTTATATATTATTTAACTGTGCAGTACCAAGAATCTCACTTCTTAGTTATTATCATAAAATTTAACTGCTCCATACTCCTTAATTACTCAGAAATTAACATGTAGTACATATTAATTAGGCAGAAATGAAATTAACATGTGCTACAAATTGTTTTTATATTTTTATAAAAATTTGCTTTGCTGTGTGAACCATATCTTTTCACAGGCAAGCACAGTTTTTTCTTGGGCATGGACCAGATAAGTGACTTTGAAAGCCACTTCCTATGATATGTGTATGTGATTTGGATTTTTAACGAAGATTTAACAATTCTCCAGTCCTGTCGATGTCTGCAGTGTAGAACTTCATAGTGATGACTAGCACTGGGGCATCATGCGGCAGACATGCAGCATCATATCCCATCCATTCACATTATCCTGACATGAAGATGACCAGGCCTAACCCTAACCTCTTAATGATAAGCACTATGTGATGTAGTTGCGAGTACCATTTTTATTTGTCTTTGGAATGACTTGGCCAGGGTTTGAATCCACATCCTCCCGCATCTGAGGCAGATGCTCTAACCACTTAGGCCACAGAAAAAGTCAACCTATAATGTAAATTAATGGAAAAAAACCAGGTCATGCACTGGATCCAGCCCATGGGCCATATTTTAACCACCTATCTTATAAGGTTGAGTAATGGGTTACAATGTAATATCAGTGACTTCATCCATAATCGTACAAGTCAGATACTGTTATGACTTACATCATACTTAACTCTAGTACAAGTCAAACAAAATGCTAGATATGATCTTAGGGATTATATGACTGATTTTGCCTCAATAAAATTGTGTACTCTATATGATATTGAAAAATTGTTATTAAGGCAAATAATCCAGTTTACAAACAAATTTCCATCTTTTCCAGCAGTGTAATAAAATTTACATTCTATACTTTGGAATATGCCCTATACACACTTATAAGCCAAGTCCAACTGCAAATAACATCACTCCTGATCTGCCCTAGCATAATAGGAATGGAGATCAGGGTCTAACTTGATTAGTACTTTCGAATTACACAGGCCCAGATCTGCCTTTGCATTATGCAACTGTAGGTCTGGGTCTCTGCAGTTGTCTTATAAGCAAGCAGATATGTTACATTATTCCCACTGATAACAACTCTTTTCCAATGCTGTTGCAACTATATTTAATGTACAACACATTCCTATAATCTATGAATTTAATGCATACATATGAGATAATATTACTGGTTTTTCAGATGACAAAATACAAATCCTAAGAACAGTAACCAAAATTGTGATTCTGAGAAATAAGAACATCCAAATATTTAAAAGAAGAAAAAAAAATTTAAAAAGTTATCAAAGGTCCAAATGTGTACATTTTACTCTACTGCATGTTAGCGACATCATGAGCATTCTATATATATATATATATATATATATATATATATATATATATATATATATATATATATATATATATATATATATAATTATGTTTATGTTTATATATATATATACACACACACACATACATATATATACACACACACATACATAAACACACAACATAATGGAAGGCATGTTTGTGACAAAGATCTTCAACTGATGTCAACACCTGGGGAACATTTCAATTTATCTGTGTGCTTGTTGGTAATTATGTCATATGAGTAATCTAGATCAGTAAATCACACAGGACGTTTAGCATTATATCTGAATGGAAATTTTTCTCTCTCAAATGATTTAATGTGAGAGGTAATTCTAAATTACTGAAACAATTAAGTGACGGTGTAAGCATGATATATACAATGCTTTATGAGATCCATACCTGCAGGTTTAATAACTGCAGGGGGGCAGTCATCAGGAACAATAAATCCTGCTAATATTAGTGGAGTTGTACCCCATGAATTCAGGACACTGGAATTGTAAGACAGCTTAAATTCAAATTCCATAAGACCTGAAAAAGCATTTAAAACCTTACATAAATATAATGAATGGTATATTTCTCTGTAACACTCATATTTACATGTATATCTTACACAATTTATCATTTTAATCATAATTTGATACAAATAAGAGGCTCAAGTGGGACTGATATTGCTGACCTGGTTTACATATGCCTTTACTAGACAGTAATGCCTGACGATGCCTTTTCTGACAAAATGAATCAAACACTCAGGACCAAACTACCAAAATAAAGCATCTATATTTGTAGCTATAGCTAACAAAGCAAATCTTGAACGGAAATATCATCCAAATCTAATCACAGGATTAAATCAACTCCAGCAGTTCAATCTAAACTCATCTTTTCAAAGGAATAACATGTATGCTATTTATAAATATGTGCTCAATATCTCATGGTTGTGACATGAAGTTATTTTAAAATTTCAGTTATCAGCTTTTGATAATAAGATGAGAAGATTTCTACTAAATGTCTTTACACTAAGTTTAGTCAAGTTTTCATTAAAACAGAAATTTCTGAGCAACAGTTTTGATGAGATCTGAAAACTTTGAATGCAGAAAAAAAAGAATAGAGTGATGCCATTCCATGTCAACTTGCAATGTCGGAGATGCTCTACAAAGTTGTGATGCCATTCCATGTCAACTAGCAATGATGTAGATACTCTACAGAGCTGTGGTGCCATTCTATGTCAACTAGCAATGTTACAGATGCTCTATACAGCTGTGATGCCATTCCACATCAACAAGCAATGATGCAGATACTTTATACAGGCTGCAATGCCATTCCATGTCACCTAGCAATGTCGCAGATGCTCTATACAGCTGTGATGCCATTCCACATCAACAAGCAATGATGCAGATACTTTATACAGGCTGCAATGCCATTCCATGTCACCTAGCAATGTCGCAGATGCTCTATACAGCTGTGATGCCATTCCACATCAACAAGCAATGATGCAGATACTTTATACAGGCTGCAATGCCATTCCATGTCACCTAGCAATGTCGCAGATGCTCTATACAGCTGTGATGCCATTCCACATCAACAAGCAATGATGCAGATACTTTATACAGGCTGCAATGCCATTCCATGTCACCTAGCAATGTCGCAGATGCTCTATACAGCTGTGATGCCATTCCACATCAACAAGCAATGATGCAGATACTTTATACAGGCTGCAATGCCATTCCATGTCACCTAGCAATGTCGCAGATGCTCTATACAGCTGTGATGCCATTCCACATCAACAAGCAATGATGCAGATACTTTATACAGGCTGCAATGCCATTCCATGTCACCTAGCAATGTCGCAGATGCTCTATACAGCTGTGATGCCATTCCACATCAACAAGCAATGATGCAGATACTTTATACAGGCTGCAATGCCATTCCATGTCACCTAGCAATGTCGCAGATGCTCTATACAGCTGTGATGCCATTCCACGCCAACTAACAATGTTGGAGATGCTCAATAAAGCTGTCAGCTGTGGCTGGTTAGGCATGAGCAATGTCAACTAGCAATGTTACAGATGCATGAGCACAAGTAATAATAAAAAAAATGAATCACAGATAACTAATAGCCAAAAAGGATTATTTGATGATGTTGTTGCTGTTTTAGGGTTTGACACTATTTTTCAGCACAAGATAGGCTATACATGGTGACCAGTGTAATTGGTCGAGGAAGAACCCTGGGAAGAACCACCAACCCAGGAGAAGCTACTGGCAAGCTTTCTAAAGTACCCTATTAGATGATGTAAAAGCTAACAACACTGAGTGAACTGACACAATGCAGAGTGTGCCTTCATATGTAAATAAATATGCATATGGCTGGTTTATAATACTTCTATTTTCATACCATGTGATTTTTTCTATCATTCTTCAGCCTTCCTTTATCTGCATACAAACACAACAAAATTTTGGATATTTGTAATAAAATCTTCAATACCTTAATATTATCACTGCATTTTCAACTGCTCCCATACTAACCAAATTATTTTCTATACATTTCAACAAATTTAATTTTTGACCAAAATACTTTTTTTAAGTGTTTAAGACTATCTGATTATATTAAATTAAAATTATAGGCACATTAATTTATAGCACAAGAAATTGACCTTAAGTGTTCTATCTCAAGACTTTTTTGAAAGTAAAACACTTGTTATGCCTATATAAGGTCACAACTTGGAAATTTAAGTAAAATAATTACAAAATATAGTTTTTTTCAATAATAAAGTTAAAAGAATTACTGATTTGGCAAGAAAGAAGAAATCTCAGCAAATAAAGTTGGAAAACATAATTTTGTCACAATTTGAAAAAAGTCCTGGAAAAAATGGCTGTCATAGCAACCAACTTAATCATCCCTTGCATGCTGAAATAAAGTATGTTAAGTGTCCACAACAAAGCATCCACTATGACAAAAATGACTATTATGCAAGAAGTAAGGCTAAATTTAGACTATATTGATACATTCTATTCAAAGTAGTTTAACCTCATGACTAACGTATAACAAAATGCTACTGACCCATCTGAGATCTTGACCCTAGCCAATATTTTAAGTTGGATCAAAACTCAATCTGAAATAAGACTTTCCGAGCATTAACAAACTCAGCCACTCAACTGCAAGGCTGATTCATTAATATACGACATCTCACTCATTACTGAACTTGTCCAAATTCCTGATCATATAAACATATATTTCAAGTCTTTTGAAAAGATTCAGATAAAAAGTACGCCATGAAACACTAGTAAAAATTAATTGCTGACACAAACACAACCCAAGATATCATGGACACATGACATGTCATACCATAAGCTGACTTGGCCTTACTGTCAGGTGATCATAAAATATATTTAATACTATGAGGCAATTTTAAACATTAAAAACACTTCATTTTAAAACACAAAAATAATCCGAAACAAAATTTAAAAAAAACAAAACAATACAGTCTGTAAGAAGCTTTATGTATTAAATGGATTTGGCAAAAATCCATGTATCATGGAGAGGTCACAATGTCTGTGGGGCCACCTATGTGGGCAGACAACCTTTTGCTTTCACAGCTAAAAGTTTTAGCTTGGAATGACCAGATTTGTGAGGTAGAGATAGTACTCTAAAGGCATTATGATCAGGTTTCATCAGATACCAATCATAAGCCATTATTTTCCCAACTCGATTTTAAAGCAAAATAGACAAGAAAAATAAACATATGCACTTAAGTATGATAGTAACCTTTACACTCCAGATAAGAATTTGTAAGTATGAACTAAGCAAGGCTTGTTCCCACCTACAAACATTGATCCCCATACTAGATTTCTTTATCCCACACTGGCACATGTATTCTGCTAGCCTCAACTTACTAAAACAGGCAAGACTAAAAATTTTGTTTTACTGTAGAATACATTAGTAGTTTCTATACCTATTTCGACATGACCTGAAATTACTTGTCGTAATATATGAAAAATGTTTATATTCTAATAATAACATCCAAAACACTCAAATATAACTTGAAAAGGTTACAGTTATAAGTGCAGAACTACTCATTTTAAAATATGGTGAATGTCAGAATCTGAGAGAAAAAAATGCATGTAAACCTTTGAGATATGTTTTCAATATTTCTGGCTGTTCCAAGTCTCTGAGATAGGAAAGTCTGCTGTAGTGGTACCTGGCAATACATAATCTTATTAATAGAAAAGACAAGATAAAAAGTGGCAATACATCATGATTATAATGGAGAAAGAAAAGATAAAAAGTGGCAATACATGATCATATTAATGAAAAAGACAACAAAAAATGTGGCAATACATAATCAAATTAATGGAAAAGACAGGATAAAAAGCAAAGTCTTAATTTAAAAAAATGAATAAAGACAAATTATGAATTTGAGTGTTATGTAAATGAGTTCTAAAAACATTCTTTTCATCCCCAATTTACCAAAGATCTAACAAATCTACAAGTGTTTCAAATCATCAGATAAACAATAATTATTGCAAGAAAGTCAATCAAAAGTTCTTCAGGACAGTTACATGTACACAAATCAAAGTCAAATTATTGAACATTAAAGTAAAGATGACAGCTTGCTTTTGCAATCCCAAATGTTTTATTACATATCATCTAATGTAAAATTATCATTTTAGACTCCAGTATACAGCAAGAGCATCACATCATTCTTTGGGGTTAAGGACTTTCAACTTATAGAATTAAAGAGTCCTCTGCCATTTTTTACAAGTCACAACCTATATCTAGAGAATATAGTTTTATTTAAGTCTTTAGAGTTTATGACATTTATATTTAATTCTTTAAATTCAGTGACTGGAATGCATCATAGTAAATTAAATGCATAATACATAAAATATCATTCATAAATGAAGGTCAATTGCCAAGATCAAGTCAAGAACTATTTCAGTCTAAGTACATGATGCATAAGTTTGAATGAAAGTCATGAAAACATAAAAATACTAATACTATGAGTGCATTTGTTAAGCTGAATAATTTAAGCAGGTCAGAACATGACTGTTAACTTATTTCACAATATAATGATTTAAATGTTCAAGAATCTTTTATTTGATTCAAGCTTTGAGACTATATAAGAGAAATTAGAGAGAAAAGCAACATGTTAGAATCTTGTTGTTGTAGGGTTTAATGCCATTTTCAGCATAAGATAGGCTATATATGGCGGCCAGTATAAATAGTGGAAGAACTCTGGAAAACCCAGGGAAAAAACACCTACCCATGAGAAGCTACTGGCAAGCTTTCTCAAGTACCCACATTGACCAAGCCTGAGACTTGAACCCAAGCAGACAGAGGTGAGATGGCAGTGATCCAGAATGGTGCTTTAGACCACTTGGGACCCCTATTAGGAATCTTCAGTTTACAGCTAGCTTTGTAAGTGAGGGAGGAATTCATGACTTATTTATAATTTGTTGGGCAGAGTTGCAAACATTTATTCTATAAAAGACAGCACTTATTGGATTATGTGAAATTATTCAAGGATCTGAACATTTAAATAAGAGAGACACTTTCAAGACTTCTGGGATAGTCTACTTGGAATTCAGTCTGAAGTAAAAACTTTTGGAACCATGATTCTTCAGTTGTGCTAGTATAGCAAAGAAGCACATTTTAACATTCATTTGGAATACTTTTGGATAGTTTCTTGATTAATGTGAAATTGATAGCACAATTTAGCATAATATTCTAGAAATTCATAGTGTTATTTTTAATTCTTTCACTTGTTTGATTTTATATTTTAGAGTTATAAATTAATATTTTGAAAAATTGAATACTTGTTGGGATTTACCATGTCTGGTTACATAGTTTAAGCCAACAGACATAACAAGAGTGTGTATGTATGTGTGTGTTCATGATCAGGGACAAATTTGCTGAATAAAGATACCACATAGGTCTGTCATTTATCATTCATTCCTTGGTTAAACAAATAAAGCTTACTAATGATATGGATTAATAGTTAAAGTGAATAATGTGGTCCATTTAAGTATTGGCATCACTGTTCCTTCTTGCAATGACAATGATATGGGACAATAATTGGTGGTGATAATGTGGTCCATTTAGGTATTGGCATCACTTTTGGCTTCTTGCAATGACAATGATATGGGACAATAATTGGTGGTGATAATGTGGTCCATTTAGGTATTGGCATCACTTTGGCTTCTTGCAATGACAATGATATGGGACAATAATTGGCAGTGATAATGAGATCCATTTAAGTATTGGCATCACTTTGGCTTCTTGCAATGACAGTGGACTGCAGAAAGTTTCCTGTTTTCCAAATGTTACTAAAGACGTTAGGTAGTGTATTGAGGGTAGTGTATTGATAACTGTGTCAGGTTTGTGATGCAAAAGTTCATGTCATCTAATCCCATTCAAGTGTCATAGGGTCTATTAGGGGAGTCCTATAGTTCACATGGAGTGAAAAGTTCATATCATCTAGTCCCATTCAAGTGTCCTAGGGTCTATTAGGGGAGTCCTATAGTTCACATGGAGTGAAAAGTTCATATCATCTAGTCCCATTCAAGTGTCCTAGGGTCTATTAGGGGAGTCCTATAGTTCACATGGAGTGAAAAGTTCATATCATCTAGTCCCATTCAAGTGTCCTAGGGTCTATTAGGGGAGTCCTATAGTTCACATGGAGTGAAAAGTTCATATCATCTAGTCCCATTCAAGTGTCATAGGGTCTATTAGGGGAGTCCTATAGTTCACATGGGGTGAAAAGTTCATATCATCTAGTCCCATTCAAGTGTCATAGGGTCTATTAGGGGAGTCCTATAGTTCACATGGAGTGAAAAGTTTATTGATCAGCATTACTTCATATAAAATTTAAAGGAACTTTTTTCCCCAGCATATTTGGTATGGTGGAATCATGGATGTATTTAGCTGCAACAGAGAACCATATTAAGAGTTACTTTTGATCAAATAGGACACTATGGTGAGAGAAGAACAAAATGATAGAATTGGAACACTGCCTGCCTTTTTGTGTCGCAACACATGTGGTGCACTTCACCTGAAGAAAAATTCAAAAACCTATCAAATTTATGTGTATTCTTACAACTACAACCGACATTATTTCTCAACTTGATGGACACTGCCAAATGATGTTCCAAAACAAGACAAAGTATGTCTCTGATGAAGAAATTTCAGCAGAGGATTTGTGGATATATTCTCAAAGAGTCAACATATAAATTACATTAAAATTTAAGAGCTTTTTAAAACTATAATGAAAATATAATCTTCAAAATTGAACACATGTACATTCAGTTCATTATATAAGACTCTGGAGTATGTTTGAAAACAAGTTGAAAGAGAAAAAGCATAAAAAACAACACATCTAATAGACAGATAAGTGACATATAAGCTGATGTCATGAAAAGCTAAGTAATTTATTCTCAATACATGGCATTATGTTCATGATGTCCCCATACTGTATGTGTTTTCATAACGTCTCACACATTATAATCACACCCTACTACCCTTTGGATGATCAACGCAACATTCACGAAAAATAGAATTCAGTTCATGTAGGTGGGGATTATCTTACAATGGCTGAATGTTCATTTTCATGCTGTCCTAATATTAAACATCACTGCAAACACAGATGGCCAAAAGGGGTGCATAATGGGCAATCGAAACTGAAACGCCATGCTTATTTGATGCAGAAATACAGGTTCTTGAAGGCATTAAACCCTAAATCAAAACCATTTTATATGTTATGTGTCTACCTTCTAAAACTGCTTACGTAAAATTTAGTCAAAAACTACTGAAATATGTCACTGTAATATCAATGTGTCTAAAGTGACAATGGACCTCCTCGATGTGTCTCTGGGGTACACATAAAAAGTATACAATAATAGTGAATAGATGGTCCTCTAATTAAACAAGTTTAGTAAAATTGTATCAAATGGCTTTGAAGTAGGTCCTCTTATGGCTAGATGAATGAATGGATGGATGAACAAAGGATATTACCATATCCCCAACACATAAGAAAGGGGATAATAAACAAAATGAATGTAAAAATGTTTGACCAACACAAACAGCTTCTACTGATGAGCTATCTATCCTTTTAAGTCAAGACAAGATGCATATATAAAAGACACAGAAACACTATGGCACATTGACATATGGGAACCACAACTGTACACTGACAAATGGGGACCAAAACTGACAGTTTATTAAGTAGAAGGTTGACAAGAATAAAAATTTACCAAGAATTACTTGGTGCAAATCTTTATACCAAATTTGTTGCTAATATAGTAAGTTATTTAAAAATTGCTGAGAAGCCAAAGAACAAGGAACATGTCAGGTTGACAGGACAGAATGGATTGGCATGGATATGTGCATTAATGGAACTTTACCAAAAATGGTTGCAATAATAACCAAATAATTGCTGAGAAATCATAGTTTAATCACTGAAAAAGATATGCTATATACAATGTTGTAATGTTAAAAACATCAAGTAAACAGAATGTCACCACTTACTGTAGACTATCTTTATCAGATATCACAGCATCAACGTAGCTTTCCATCAAACAGTCATTGAGTGCCATCCGGATCCAAGCCTGCAAGAAAAATAATTACAATAAAATGGTGACTTTATAAATCAAGATTATAATTTGTAGATTTCAAAGCGCGAAGATTTTTTTTCCTCTCTGCATTTTATTTTTTTTGTATACTATGACAATAAGCTCACAACATCAGGTAGTAATGCATGTGTGATAATGCAAATACATCATCTCATACAAAATGTGTCTAGGCACATCTACAAAATAAGGTAATTATAAATCCAATAAAGAAACACAACTCTAATATGGAAATTTTAAAAATAAAATACGATCAAACTTTAAAAAAACTATGGAGAAATGTACAAACAAAATTAATCTAAATAAGGCCAACTGATCTGATTTTAGTTAGCACAAACAGAAAATTATTCTTTGCATAAGGAAGGTCCAGCTAAAATAACTGCTCCAAATCAGTTCTCTATGAACCTTTAAACTTCAAATATTCAGTTAATAGTGCATAAAGAATGAGGGCAGAAATATTGAATCATTTTATGAGAGCAAATTAAAGAGAAATTATAAAAAGACATCAAATTATAATTAACAATATATCAAGAAACATCTGACAGAACTGCTAATAGTAATCAATTGCTTCAACCTCAACACCAAGTCACAATTTGGAGTTTTATAAACTATTTCCTGCAAATTGCTTTGCCTTAAATTCACCAAGTGTCTAAACCTGTGTTGTCTTCTGTTAAGTTGAAATTTATCTGCTGTCCATACCATACTTTTTACATGCAGAAAAATATATTTGAAAATGTAGTTAGATAGTTAGTTCAATACTTTAAAATTCAGTTGTGTGTGTGTGCAATTTGGAATTTTAATGTATCTTTAACGATTTCAGTCATATATCTGCAATGTCTTCAGTGTCTAGAACTGGAGCATCATGCCACAGACTTATAGAATGATGTCCCACCTAGTCACATTATCCTGACACCAGGATGACCAGTCCTAACACTAACTTTTTAATAATGAGTACCTAGCAAGGCAGCTGTTAGTACCATTTTCATAAGTCTGGTATCATTTTGATGGGGTTAAACCCACCACTTTTCCCATCAATTCAGACTCTCTAACTTCTAGGCCATCGGAGCGGTCGACTTCAGCTGTATAGATTCACCAAAAAGCAATTCACTACAAAAACTTTAAGTTCCAAAAATACAAAAGTGAGTTCACCAAATCTTCTAATGAAAATATTATGACATAAAGTAATTATGACTTTAATCCATAAAACAGAACCTGCCCACAGCAAATGCAATGACTAACCATTGCACTTAGGCTCAGAGTCTACCACTCACCCACCCACTTTTCCTCCCAAAGGTGACCATGTTGTCTTAATACAAAACTCTCTGCATACAATATACATCTTCAAGCTATGACTGCACACATACATTTCCTCGGAAAATATTTTAAAGTGTAACTGTAATAGACAAATTTGTATATCTGCCATTTAATCCACCTCCCAAAGACTCCAGAATCAGAAGCCAATGGTAAAGCCTCTACTGCAAAAGGTCATCCAAAGTGTAATTTAATCACACATTGAATATTCACCAAATTTTTCTTAGATGTATTAATTTACAAATGGAAGGACTGATAGACAAATCAGTTATCACACTATCCCACTCAAAAGCATGTATTTTAAATTAAAACCAAATATGGATTTCATCAAGAAAACATCTATAATCCAAAAAAAAACAAATGACTGAAATTTAGGTCACAATGAAATTGAACATTCAAACATCTTGAGTTGAAATGTAATCTTAAGACTAATGTTGGAGAAAATGGGACCTAATCTAGCCTAATCTCCGAATCCTTGTCCTTCACATTTTACTTAAATGGGTAGAAATTCAAATATGGACAGATGACAAGGTTACTGCTAAGTCAGCTAAAAATATATACAGCCATGATATGAACACCGGTCTATACTATAACATAAACTGATGCTATTGTAGAAATTGTAGTGCACAATTACTACTGAAATTTCTTGCACAGCATCAATTTAAATAAGGGTAAATAAAGAATGTGTTCATGGAATATGAATGTCCCACCAGTGCCTGAAATGATCTAAATTAACAAAGGTGTGAAGAACAACATACCATTATCTTAGTGGGGAAAGAAAAATTAAATGTAAGGATCAAATTGATTACAATATATCTAACTGGAGCCAAAGCCCTTTCTCTCTTCAATTTGCACAACTGAGCCTAAAATGGAAAAACATCTTTCACAAATACAAAGTTTGGAGAAAATGGTATTCATGAGCCATAACTCTTCAACATGATGATTTGGAATGTTGAAAATCCAATTTATAAAGCCCTCATGAACATAATAGTGCATACCAATTTCAGCTGAATAGTAATATTCCTCTGTTATTTTTTTGCTGCACAAAGTTAGGAGGATTGGAAATCATGACAATGTAGTTAACTTTTTACTAAACTCCTAAGAGGGCTCATTAACATAAAACTACATGACATATATGGTTGAAGGAAGAAAGGGCAGTCAGGGGCAACAACTCTTGTAAATGTTTTTCTGCAATGCTGGAAAATCAAACTCTCTTATGTCTCATCAACATGAACAATTCGTTTAAACAAAAAAATCTATTGGTAAAGTTATCCTTCAGAAACAGAATCTGGATGACAGGTAATCAGGGGACATAACTCATTTAATAGAGACTAAATCCATATATGTCAGGGCAAATATCAAACTATATTAGAATATTTTTAAAGTTTCTTGAGTTATGCCACTTATAAGCAACACCCTATCTGAGCTGATGGGATATAACTCTATACCAAATGGTGCTGATTATACAAAACCCATAAATATCTAGGTCTTTAGGCAATGTACACATAAAAATATATTAGAATATTTTAGCTATACTAATTACAGGGTAGTGCAGTAATGGCAATGTAAGATTGATGGAAAAGGGCAATAATTGCATCAAAATTTGACTTCTATGGTAAAACCTTTAAAAGGCACATTTATATGTAAATCACAATTCTTCTATTATGGTTGCAGAGCTGTGCTGGTTCATAAAGGTGTGCAATGATGTGCAGATGGTAAGGGTAATTTACTACAGACCTCAAATGCAGGGCCCTAAGCATACAAATTAACAAAGACACTCTGAAAACATGACAACACACCCTACAAAGACCGATCTCTGTGGTGATCTGACCAAGATGCTTCAACTGGGCCACAACATCAGCATGTGTGAACTTGGAGACAAACTGCCAAAAATTCTGAAATGAGATAAAATCTGATCATATGTATTTGGAATAAAATCTGGAAATGTATTCTGTTCTTAAGAATCAATGCAATCTCCATACCTCTTACCTTCTATTATTTAAAAGCAGCTATCTTTCTTCAGTACAACCTCAACCCAAAGTCTGATGACATTTCCCAGATGCAGATTGAAGATTAAATATACCATTATGAAAACACTGTATTTAACTGGTGTCATAACATCACATCATAAACATAATAGTAATAACATTACATCAAAAACATATCTCACACTGTAACCTATCATATGGAAAAAGTTTTAATGCAATACATGAGATTATTTTCTAGTGATACAAATTGTGTGATAAAATAAATTTTAAACATCTGATATAAAACTTATTAAATTTGCTGAACAAAACAAAAAATTATTCAATTGTTTGTAACTTAGGGCATACAGCCATACTTGTATAGGGCATACAGTCATATTTGTATATTTCATAAACAGTCTCATAAACCACAATATGGACCTTATTACAAGTTCCTCTAGTTATGTAAACTGATCCACAAGCCATTTCCAATGGATGATGAATATAGTAAATGTCTTAGTTTTCAAAGCTGAGACAAAAAAATTGTTTGCAAGGTACTTCAGAAATGATTAGTTAATTTGACTGCTTTGATTCAATACATGATACAGTACTAACTAGTGCTAAAGTTGTTGAAAAAAAAACATCCAAAAGGAATAAATTTACACCATTAAATCAGCATACTACACATAGTTCAAAAACTCATTGTCATGATTTACAGTCCATTGAAGATATGCCTCTGATAATTTTCTTAACAGCCTACTGATAGATTTTTAGAAAATCATTCCCAGCATGCAAACAACAAAAAAGGATCTATTAACACCAGCTCATCTGACCTTTATTACAATAGGTCAGAAATCCTGATGAGATTCAAGGCAATCCTAATCATTAGAGTTATGAGTAATGTAAAGATAAATGTATGCATACAGTAAATACACCTGCTTTGTGATAAAGGGGGATAAAGATCTTTTCAGCCTAGGAAATAGGGTAATATTTTATAATATTCCAAGACGAAGATATACAGTAAATCCCATTATAAAATAATGGTTGTGATTCACAAATTGCCACCATGCTACATAACATATAATTTCTAACCAAGTGGCAGAATGAGGGGTGGGGAAGTGCTGTGTGCACACTTCAGTGATGCAGTTACCAACTTGTTAATATTAGAGATTACTTAAAAACAGTTATCACATTTAATAATTCCTTTTCTTGGCAGGGAACCCTTCATTGGTACACACATATATATGTTTAAAAAATTCAGCAAGTTAAGAGTAAACAGATGATATGTACTCACCATCCAATCTTAATAGAAATTCCATAAAAAAAGTACAAAAAGAATAATTTCAAATAATTTTTCTGTTAGGTTCATTCAAATTAAAATACATCATTTCTTGCTAATACACTCACGATAAATAATGAAACACTGAATTTCCTGAAGCATTCTTATTTTCTGACATCAAAAAGGTATTATTTCTGACATAAAATGCATAAATCAAACATTGAGGGATTCTACAACAAAAAGTGAATATATACTTGGAAAATATTTTAGATGATCATCAAACAGCAGGTCAAGGGCACTGACCTCAGTGAAAAGTGGACTGTGTATATGGTACTGATCTGGAGCCAATATCTGTATTTCTAACAACCAAGGCAGCTGTTAGTACCATTTTTTAAAGTCTTTGGTATGACTCTGCAGGGGTTCGAACCTGCAACCTCCTACATCCAAGTCAGATGGGGCAACCAGAGCGGTTGTACATGTAACTAAAGCATTCAAGTGAAAAGTGGACTGTGTATATGGTAATGATATGGAGCCAATACCTGTATTTCTAACATTAAAATTAAAGGATTTTGAAGCAAAGAGTTGAGTGGTGGTGAGGGGGAATATGTAGGTATCAATGACCAACACAGTTAATGTCAACTTGGGTTATAAAGTTGTTTCATTGAGTGTGTATGATGGTTGACTAAGCTGGAATTGGTGGACTATTACTTTCTCTTCAATATGTAGGTAAATTAATTGATTTATAAATTAGCTTGAGAAATTTTCTTAGACTATGTTGTTGTTTGGTGCTTGAATGTGTTTTCCAGCTGACTGAGCAAGATATTGCTATTGTTTTACCTGGACTTAGCAATGACAGTACACAGGATGCATTGAAGATAAAAACATAAAGGACTTGCTAGCTTTATTGTTGATGGTCCAATACTCAGATTAACATTATCAGTTTTTTAAGGTGCTGACCTCCTTAAAAATAAAAGCAAGAATCTGTGATATTGTTTCTTCAAGAACAGATATATCTTGCTAAATTATTAAATAAATCTCCTGTTCATCTTGGCAACAAAGCTTTGTAGAACTTTACGAAATTAGTGCAATTATTGTAAAACTGCAGAAACCATGCAACAATCATGCTATGTCAGGTTTTGTTTTATAACAAAGCATGTTACAGAAAGATTTCACTGTATTATAACTTCATTCTGAAGAAAAGAATTTCAATTTTTTTTAATATAAAACAATGGATGTTACTATTAAAAAAGCTTTCAAACCATGCCATTGTCAGCATAAATGCCTGTCTTGATAAAATTTAAAACATTCAAAGTATTTTATTATTTTTTATTTTTTAAAATCAAAAACAGAAATTCATGGTTTAATCTGATATTTATAACATCCTTATCTTCAACATACTCAAAATGATTATGTTGATTATTTTTACTGAAGCACTTACCTAAAATAGAACATTTAATTTTTTGGTCTAAAAACACCCAAATATTTGGGGTTTTATATATGGAAAATTACCATTTTTTCTTTCTTTTGGTCATATCTTCAATTAATAACCAAAATGATCTCTGAATATGTTGGAGATAGTATAGACATCATGCTGATGTATATATAGTACAGTACAACTCTCATTTCTTATGGTGCAGCAATCAGGGTCCATAACTGCTGACTGTTTTGTAGTGAACCATACTACACTAAGCACAGCAATAAATACAGAACTATGATACACTTTAAACAGTGTAATAGATGAAACCATGGTATAATAGGTACTATAAGTTTTTTTTTAATAATGGTGTTCTGAAAATGAAATGAAGATATATGAATAAAGTTAATTTTGTATTTTTTCAACACTAATTGTTAAACAATGGCATGACTATGGTCAGCATTGGTCCATTTAAACAGGGAAGGCAGTTTTTAAAAAAAAATATATACCAGGGAACAGAGTTCATATTAAAAGGATCAGAAAATTTTAAACTGCATCAATGGGTCTTTGGATGGGTGCCTTTCCTTGGTCTCATGCATTTTTGTAATGTAATCATTGGGTTAATAGTAGTATCACAATATATCTGGAGTTATATTATAATGAGGTTTATTATAATGGGGGAGAGCTATGTGACACTGGTTCATTATTAAGCAACTATTAATGAAAGGTTTTAATGCTTGAAACTTTACCAAAATAGTCAAATGCTTTTAACCTTGACATAGTTTGAAGGCTGTTTTTATTCCAGCAGAAAGTAACTTCCATTATAGATATGACTTCTGTAAAAGTTCAAACTTTGCTCCAAAAAAAAGTCTAAATTATGTTTCTTTACATGATGACAAATACCACCTACAGCCTGCATGGAAAATGACCATTATATGCTTATGGTACATAATCATACCATTAATCTTACCAATTATAGTGTTGTAATCTTACCAATGATAATGTTGAATGATTAATCTTACCAATGATAGTGTTGTAATCTTACCAATGATAGTGTTGTAATCTTACCAATGATAGTGTTGTAATCTTACCAATGATAGTGTTGTAATCTTACCAATGATAGTGTTGAATGATTAATCTTACCAATGATAGTGTTGTAATCTTACCAATGATAGTGTTGAATGATTAATCTTACCAATGATAGTGTTGTAATCTTACCAATGATAGTGTTGAATGATTAATCTTACCAATGATAGTGTTGTAATCTTACCAATGATAGTGTTGAATCATTAATCTTACCAATGATAGTGTTGAATCAGTATTCTTACCAATGATAGTGTTGAATCATTAATCTTACCAATGATAGTATTGTAATCTTACCAATGATAGTGTTGAATGATTAATCTTACCAATGATAGTGTTGTAATCTTACCAATGATAGTGTTGAATCATTAATCTTACCAATGATAGTGTGGAATCATTAATCTTACCAATGATAGTGTTTTAATTTTACCAATGATAATGTTGAATCATTAATCTTACCAATGATAGTGTTGTAATCTTACCAATGATAGTGTTGAATCATTAATCTTACCAATGATAGTGTTGAATCATTAATCTTACCAATGATAGTGTGGAATCATTAATCTTACCAATGATAGTGTTGTAATCTTACCAATGGTAGTGTTGAATCATTAATCTTACCAATGATAGTGTGGAATTATTAATCTCACCAATGATAGTGTTGTAATCTTACCAATGATAGCAGTAAATCATTAATCTTACCAATGATAGTGTTGAATCATTAATTTTACAAATGGTAGTGTTGTAATCTTACCAATGATAGTGTTGTAATCTTACCAATGATAGTGTGGAATCATTAATCTTACCAATGATAGTGTGGAATCATTAATCTTACCAATGATAGTGTTGTAATCTTACCAACAATAGTGTTGAATCATTAATCTTACCAATGATAGTGTTGTAGTTTTAACAATGATAGTGTTGTAATCTTACCAATGATAGTGTGGAATCATTAATCTTACCAATGATAGTGTTGTAATCTTACCAATGTTAGTGTTGAATCATTAATCTTACCAATGATAGTGTGGAATCATTAATCTTACCAATGATAGTGTTGTAATCTTACCAATGATAGCATTGAATCATTAATCTTACCAATGATAGTGTTGTAATCTTACCAATCAAAGTGTTGAATCATTAATCTTACCAATGGTAGTGTTGTAATCTTACCAATGATAGTGTTGTAATCTTACCAATGATAGTGTTGAATCATTAATCTTACCAATGATAGTTTTGAATCATTAATCTTACCAATGATAGTGTTGAATCATTCATTTTACCAATGATAGTGTTGTAGTCTTACCAATGATAGTGTTGAATCATTAATCATACCAATGATAGTGTGGAATCATTAATCTTACCAATGATAGTGTTGAATCATTAATCTTACCAATGATAGTGTGGAATCATTAATCTTACCAATGATAGTGTTGTAATCTTACCAATGATAGTGTGGAATCATTAATCTTACCAATGATAGTGTTGTAATCTTACCAATGATAGTGTTGAATCATTAATCTTACCAACAATAGTGTTGAATCATTCATCATACCAATAATAGTGTTGTAATCTTACCAATGATAGTGTTGAATCATTAATCTTACCAATGATAGTGTTGAATCATTAATCTTACCAATGATAGTGTTGTAATCTTACCAATTATAGTGTTGTAATCTTACCAATGATAGTGTTGAATCATAAATCTTACCAATGATAGTGTTGTAATCTTACCAATGATAGTGTTGAATCATTAATCATACCCATGATAGTGTGGAATCATTAATCTTAATAATAGTGTTGAATCATTCATCATACCAATAATAGTGTTGTAATCTTACCAATCATAGTGTTGAATCATTAATCTTACCAATGATAGTGTTGAATCATTAATCTTACCAATGATAGTGTTGTAATCTTAACAATGATAGTGTTCTAATCCTACCAATCAGTGTTGAATCATTAATCTTACCAATGATAGTGTTGTAATCTTACCAATGATAGTGTTGTAATCTTACCAATGATAGTGATGAATCATTAATCTTACCAATGATAGTGTTGAATCATTAATCTTACCCATGATAGTGTTGTAATCTTACCAATGATAGTGTGGAATCATTAATCTTACCAATGATAGTGTTGTAATCTTACCAATGATAGTGTGGAATCATTAATCTTACCAATGATAGTGTTGTAATCTTACCAATCATAGTGTTGAATCATTAATCTTACCAATGGTAGTGTTGTAATCTTACCAATGATAGTGTTGTAATCTTACCAATCATAGTGTTGAATCATTAATCTTACCAATGGTAGTGTTGTAATCTTACCAATGATAGTGTTGTTATCTTACCAATGATAGCAGTAAATCATTAATCTTACCAATGATAGTGTTGAATCAAATAATTTTACAAATGGTAGTGTTGAATGATTAATCTTACCAATGATAGTGTTGTAATCTTACCAATGATAGTGTTGAATCATTAATCTTACCAATGATAGTGTGGAATCATTAATCTTACCAATGATAGTGTTGTAATCTTACCAACGATAGTGTTGAATCATTAATCTTACCAATGATAGTGTTGTAGTTTTACCAATGATAGTGTTGTAATCTTACCAATGATAGTGTTGAATCATTAATCTTACCAATGATAGTGTTGTAATCTTACCAATGATAGTGTTGAATCATTAATCTTACCAATGATAGTGTTGTAATCTTACCAATGATAGTCTTGTAATCTTACCAATGATAGTGATGAATCATTAATCTTACCAATGATAGTGTTGAATCATTAATCTTACCCATGATAGTGTTGTAATCTTACCAATGATAGTGTTGAATCATTAATCTTACCAATGATAGTGTTGTAATCTTACCAATGATAGTGTGGAATCATTAATTTTACCAATGATAGTGTTGTAATCTTACCAATGATAGCAGTGAATCATTAATCTTACCAATGATAATGTTGAATCATTAATTTTACAAATGGTAGTGTTGAATGATTAATCTTACCAATGATAGTGTTGTAATCTTACCAATCATAGTGTTGAATCATTAATCTTACCAATGGTAGTGTTGTAATCTTACCAATGATAGTGTTGAATCATTAATCTTACCAATGATAGTGTTAAATCATTAATCTTACCAATGATAGTGTTGAATCAATAATCTTACCAATGATAGTGTTGTAATCTTACCAATGATAGTCTTGTAATCTTACCAATGATAGTGATGAATCATTAATCTTACCAATGACAGTGTTGAATCATTAATCTTACCAATGATAGTGTTGAATCATTAATCTTACCAATGATAGTGTTGTAATCTTACCAATGATAGTGTTGAATCATTAATCTTACCAATGATAGTGTTGTAATCTTACCAATGATAGTGTTGAATCATTAATCTTACCAATGATAGTGTGGAATCATTAATTTTACCAATAATAGTGTTGTAATCTTACCAATGATAGTGTAGAATCATTCTGCTGCTGACCCACCATATAGGTAACCAGCTGAAGAATAAAAACGCATTTTGTTTATCACATGATATCACTAATACATAACTGTTGTTTCCTTTGCCATTTAGTGTACATTATCACTTGATTAATACAAAGGACAATGAATGTAAAAAGTTGTAGTGATCTCTCCCACCCACCCTTTAAGAGGTGGGTTGGGCTCCAAAGGGTGACTGTGTCATTTAATATATCAAGCAAAAGATCAAGACAAATTAGTTAAATGAATAAAATATTGTATGGGCATCATTTTGGCTAAAAGACTCAGGAATGGGGCATCATTGGCCTCCATGATGCAGTTACAAATTTAAAGTAATGTGCCTTGAACAAGAAATACATGTACTTAAACACTTATTGCAATATTCAATATTTTGCAGAAAACAATGCATAAATAATATTTGAACAAGAGAAATGGCATTGATGCATACATGCACAAGAGAACCGGCATTGATACATATATGTATGAGAATTGGCAATTGATAGGGGTTTTATGTAAAAGAAAAATAGCATTGAAACATACATGAATGAGAAATAGAATTGATACATACATAAGAGCATTAGTCCTGATACATACATGTAAGAGAAATGGCATTGATATGTACACATATAAGAGAAGTGGCACTGATATATACATGTATGAGACATGGCATTGATACATTACATGTATAAGAGGACTGGCATTGATACATATATTTAAAATAGAAAATTGGCACTGATACATGTATAAGAGAACTGTAATTGATACATACAAACAAGCAAATTAGCAAATTAATTGTGAATGTAGTAACAGTAACCAATCCCAATGTATTCAAAATAGTAATTCCAAAGAAAAAAAGCACCAAAAAAAATATTTTTTAGAATTTTCTCTGACTGATGATTCCATTTAAATCCAAATATTTCATTTCCTGCTGGTACACCTGCACTAACTAATGAAACACTTGTGCACAGCATATGGTTGGAAATATTCATGCAGGGCTTCTCAAACAGGACATATATTTGACCAAAATGTAACTATAATAAACTGCAATGCCAAATTAGGAAGAAAAACACTTAAAAAAAAATATAAAGAGTAATACCCTAAGATATAAAACAGAACTCAGGCACATTTGATTTGTTTTTTGTTTCAACTTGCTTATAATCTGTACATGGACAAATTTCTTCATTACCTTTCTTGTAACTGAGCTTTTTAATCCATGTAGGAAGACAGCTTCGAGTGCACTACATACAGCATTGGCTACATCAGAACTGTCAATGACAATGAATAAAATCAAACAACAGTATTATGATAGAGGAACATTAATTTTTTGTCAGAAAATAGGAAACTTATTCTTTCTAAGCTAGGTGCTTAACAGGAAGGAGGCTGTGGGAATGAATGGCAATAACTTGGCAAGGGATTCTTGACTGAATGGAGGTAGAAAAACTGAAAATAACTGGGAATGGTGCTTGACAGGAAGAAGGTGTTGGAAATGAATGGCACTAACTGTGGACAAGGTGGGAATGAATGGCACTAACTGTGGACAAGGTGGGAATGAATGGCACTAACTGTGGACAAGGTGGGAATGAATGGCACTAACTGTGGACAAGGTGTGAATGAATGGCACTAACTGTGGACAAGGTGCGAATGAATGGCACTAACTGTGGACAAGGTGCGAATGAATGGCACTAACTGTGGACAAAGGTGGGAATGAATGGGGCAAGATGCTCATCAGGAAGAGGCAGAAGGAATGAATGGCAATAAAAGATAGTATATGTTGCAGCAGATATATGTGAGGAATATATATATATATATATATATATATATATATATATATATATAATATATATATATATGTCAGCTATACAAGAACATGACCTTATTTTGATGACACACATAAATCATTATACAGAACCATGTCAGATTTGAAAAATATAAAAACACTCAAGTTTTCAATAATTGACAAGTAATTATAACAAAGTCTTCCATCTTCCAGAAGTACAAAATATTTACCACCTGTTTGGTAACTTAAAATATTTATCACATGACTGCTGAACCTGTGCTAATTATATTTGGAAACCTTGGCTGATATAATTTTGCTGGAGAGTTTCTTTCTCTTTGATTCAATGACTGATAGACTTTGCAAAAAACAAAAATGGAATGGATGGTCCTAAGGTAATGGTGAGTTTTGTTATGTAATTATCTCACTTAGGCATGCAACAGCTGATAAGAAAACTTCAAAATAATTATATTGAGAAGAAAATGATTTACTTGCACTAATGCTGGCATAAAATAACCTTCATATTATTATTAATGTTATTCTTATCTGCAATGAATTCACTATAATTCCCAATTAATGTCTCTTTCCAAGAATTTTATAGAGCACTTTGTATTTCCAGAGAATAAATAGTTTCACCCAAATCAAAATCTGAACACAACAATATAAATGATTTCATATCAGGAATAAATAAATTTTCGAGTAAACAAGATTAAATAAACTAAGACATAAAAGAACAGCTAAGATAAAGGACAAAAGTTAATTTCCAAAACAATGCAAGCCATAATTAGACAAGATCTGTTACTAAAGTTATAATAAAGAACATGGTAAATACAATGTCCTTGACTCCGACCAAGTTAAATATGCTTGCTTCAGTTGACTAGGATCTTAATATCAAACCCACACTCATAGAGAAAATATTTATAGCTATTAGTTTTTTAGAAATTATTATAAAAAAATCAATGACTTTGGACAGGTAAATAATGAACTTGATTTTGGACAAGGTCAGATACAAGATACAATTTTACATAAGCCACAGCATATATTGAAAAAAAAACAAAAATGTAACAAACTATACAAATTAAATAACACAGCCGATGAAGTATTCAAACCTTCTGCTTTGAAAATACCTGATTGTAAAATGTTTATGAAATTGTTAAAAATATGCAGTGTGAAATGTTTTACACACTCTTTGAGCTTAGAGAAAATTCGATTTGGGGACCAACCATTTAATTTTTGGAGGCAAATGACAGAACAAAAATATCCATGTTCAAATCTAAATCTCCATCCTGATTCCCAGACAGAACAGCTACTACTTATAGAAACATCCAATTATGTTGAGAAGTGTCTGTCAACTGATTAATAGAATAATATATTATACTCACAAGCTAGATTATTAGTTTTTACTTCAATTTAGAAATTTTAAAGATCATTAAAGAATTTTATTGTTCAAAATTCTATAGCATTACCAGATGTGCTTAAGTAACCATACTTGCACACAGCCATTTATGTTAATGAAAGGAGACTGCAGAATAAGCAATTGATCGCATTAAAATAATTACCAATATCAATAACCCATTTCCTAATACCATGCTAACTTAGAGGAAAACAAGTTTTACCATTAGGAACATTTTTATAAGGTTGTCCTACTGTATTTGTTTGGATAGAATTTGTGAAAATTACTAGAACATCCACCATCCGACCCTTTAGGTAGCTATCAGTGCATACCTTTACTAAAAAACAATTTTTACAACTATATAGAAGATGTAACAAAATGGGACCTGAAATGTGGCGATGTAATATCAATTATTTTTTAATTAAAATTAATTACAGTTCATGGTTAATGTTTCATACCTATAAACAGGATCTGCTTTGGCAACATTGTCTTTCTGGAGTGCCTTCACAGCTTTTGACAATTCCTGGGTGATATTCCTCTTGATTTCATTTTCTCTAGCAATCTCATTATCTTTTGGACCTGGAAAAGAAAATTATATACTTAAGAATACAAGTATGCCATTCAGAGGTAATACAATGAATTTTGGCAGCTTTGTGATACAACTTAGACATACAATAAGATATGTGATGCAATTCACATAGGCTTTTAATACATCTGTCAATATATACTAGTTTAAAATGTTAAACAAACAGAAATTAGTTTTGGATTGGCGCATTTATAGTAGCACCATATTTGCTCGCTTACAAGTCAAGTCAAACTGCAAAAAATGAAGATCCTGGTCTGCCTTAGTTTAGTGCATTAGAAGATTAGGGTCAATGTTCTTTGTTCTACTGATTACACCTAACAAACTACAAAGGCCCAGATCTGCTAGTGCATTCTGCACTAGCAGATCTAGGTCTGTGCAGTTGGACTCATTTTATTAGCAAGTATTATGGTAATAAAAGTCTGAATCTAAACATCTATACCAGGCATGTTATCACTGAAATTTGTCATATTTATGAAATTAAAATGGCTGTGTAATTGTGACATTTTTTTATGCTAGGCTGTTCATTTCTGGATTTTTCAAGAGAAATAATTTTGATACTTCAACAGAGTGGAATGCCCATAATGTATTTTTCACTGCCCCATCAAAAGACATTGATAACATTATAGCAAATAAATCTGATGTCTGCTTGGTTGAGTGGTGAGTATGGCCAAGTACCATACAGATACACCAAGTTAAAATCCCACAATGCGAATATACATACTATCTCTTTATTTTTTGGATGTGCTGTTCTACCTCAAATTATATTATTACTGATAATTTCTGTGTCAATATAAATAAAACCCAGTAAAATATACACTGTAAACCAGATGACATTATCATGCTGGATACAAAAAAAACTACTACTACAATCTGTTATGTTGGTAACAAATATATTTGCACATAAAATAAAAAGAAAATTTACTTTAACAAATTTTTTTTACAGTTTTGTGCCAAAATAAACATCAAAAATATGAGTATCTGAACACATAGCTGGGCCTTTTGAGAACTTTAATCTTTGTTTATTGTTGAAAGATGATAGCTCATAAGTGTTGATGTTATTATTACTGGTTCATGAGCAATGAAGCCATCAAGTCTACTTTGTGTTTCAGTTCAATGCATTCCTAATTCAATCATTGCTCAAACAATATCCAACACATGTTCTATAAACTGCACACTCAACTAAGCAACAAACAAAGCAGCAGTTGATAAAGGTGGTGCTCTACAGTTTCATATTTAGCATAGGGTTAGAATTTTAAATAAAAAGAGTTTTCCGGAGTTTCCTTACTAGTTATACTGGCTATTTAAAAAAGAGTCTTTGTATATCTTAGGTATTGTTCAAAGAACCTTTACTTCCCTTTATTTTGATGTATGATTGATGGGTGTAATATGGGTTAGAGAGTATACAGCTTGGCCTTACTCCAGATGTGCACCCATCAAAAAGTGCTAGCTCTACTTGCTCATTTTCACTTCTCGAACTTTAGAGGTAAATTGTAAAAAAATAGAGCCTATAACTTTTTTTTACATTTTATGTATTTGGTAATTTATTCATTGCACTTATAAAAGCTGGTATTGTCTAGTTTGGCAAAATTCATTTTCCATATTTTAATAGCTGCCAAGAATAGTGTACTTTAGACAAATTCAGGTTGATTTTTGGAGCACAAGGGAGCAGTCATTTTAGTTAGCAGTGTCCTAAGATCATTTAAAATTTCCAAAAATACAATATCCAAAGAAATTTCAGCCACATTACATGTAGTAGTATATAGATATGCCAATATTCTCTCCACTATGCATGCTTAAAATGCAAACAACTTCACCTTACATATATCACTCTCTCAAAAGTACATAATAATTGGTTAGTGCCACCAAAAGATACTCAACTGAATTTATAAATCAATTAATTTAAGTACAATGCTCATCATCAGAATCATTTGCTGGGCTAAACTTGTTCAAATTATGGGTCAATGATTTATACATCAAACAAACACAAGCCGCCAACATGTGCACATGGCTTGGCTGTGTTGTTTTATGCAATCAGTTGACCTATGAATAATGTCCATTCCTTACAAATACATCCCCCTTGTTTATTGAAAATTATTCTTGCTGTAATCTTTCAAACTAATAGATATACAAGTGTTAATAAGTGGACATTTTGAATGGAAAATGAGAAATGGAAATGTAAAGCTTTTACTGTTAAAGAAAAGATTGAAGCTTTGGACAGGATTAAATTTAATGTTAGACAATTACAAGCAGCTAAAGATTTAGGTGTGAATGAATCAACAATCCAAGGATGGAAAAGGGATGAAGCAAAACTAAGAGAGATGGTTGTGGATATGCATGCAAACAATAATAAGTAGAACAAATCATTGATGAGAAAATTTAGCAGTATGAAATTTATACAGACACCATTTTTTTTTACATTTGAAAATATTGTTTCATCATTTGTTACATACTATTTGCAATTTATTTTCTTCCATTGAATTCAGTTGCATACAGATCTATGACAAAATTACTAAATATTTTAAATATGTGTGTGGATATTTTCGATGGAAATACTTCTATTGTGGATTCCATGTATATGATGAGATTCACGGGTGAATACATGGTGTTGATACTCTATTATTAATGCTTTAGATTAGATATGTGTATATAAGCTATACACGTGTATGAATCAATGTGTGGTTCTCTGAATATAGTAATATATTATATATGTAATCTGTTATCACTGCAGGTGTTTTTCTCGTTTCATATACACCGATTTAAAATGGTAACTGTGCCAATGAAGCACACGTTTTTGCTTCCGCTTTTATTACACCCTCCATAAGTTAACCCTGCAAATTTGTTGGTAATGTACATGGTTGCTTATAACATGGTTATAGCGAGGTCACACTGTATTATGGAAGTCCCACCCAGGCTCTATTTTGTTGGAAATGATGTAAAGCTCCAAGCCCCCAGTCAGCAATATTGACAGTTAGATGGTTAAATATATAAAAACGGTTGAAATTCAATGAATAACAAATGATTCAAATTCCCAATTACACTCCTTCTGCATAACCCCTTTAAGAAGCCCAGTGCATCACCTGATTAGTAGTGTGAGATTGATTTACACCTGTCCTTGTATTTCTACTCAGCTGGTGTATCCTTTCTTACTCTTGTATCTGCCACTTCCTTCTCCCCTTCCTACTCGACTATTCTCCATATTTCTTCTCCTCCTCAACTTTCTCTAGACTCCTTCTCCTCCTACACTTTCTGTAGAATCTTTCTCCTCTTTCTCTACCATGACTGCTCTTCCATCAACTTCGACTGTTTTGGTTACAGCCTCAATTCTGTCTCCAATTCTTCAAGACTTGAGATCCAATGGAACCCAAAGTTATGTGTCCCCTATAAAGCTTCCCATGAAAACTCAAGGATGGTAACAATCTTTTGCCTTAGCCCTCTCATCTCATACTACACACAGTCTATCATCAGATAACGGCTATTAAATTGCTTTGGTCATACATCTGTTCACATTGAGATAACCATATGTTCTTGCATGGTAAAAGAAATGTCATAATACAGCACAGTATCAATTACTTCTTATATATGCATTAGTAAATTCCATCACATCAATATATATTCCTAATCCTTTTATACTACACAATATCACAATAATCAGATGCATTTCTTTACCTGACAACTCATACAAAGCACAAAAATATTCAAATATCCATGCTCTGATACATGTATATATCCAAAGTAACTAATCTTCCATTCTTTAACCACTCCAAGTTCACAATACAAGCATGTGTTAATTTTAACATAACACATTAATCAATGCACTAATTTACTACAAAGTAACCTAACAATGAATTACAAAATTAATTGGGGGCCCTGAGTGGTCTAAATCGATGTCCGTTACGGATCACTGCCATCTCTCCTCTGTCTGTGTGGATTCAAGTCTAGGATTCGGGGAATGTGGATATGTGAGAAAGCTTGCCAGTAGCTTCTTGTGGGTCGATGGTTCTTTCCGGTGATTTCCCGGTTTCTTCCTCCACCATTAATACTGGCCGCCATGAATAGCCTATCGTGTGCTGAAAAATGGCATTAAGCCCAACAACAACAAAATTAATTCTGACTACAAGGTTTCAATCTATATAATTCTGCCTCACATCTAATAATTCTCTATGTAAACTCAAGCCCATTGGCATTTCTCATATAAAAATGTAAATGAAACTGCAAAGGCATTTCTACATATTAAATGATCCTAGTAATAAACTCTACATACTACAAATAATTACAATTACATTGCTGTAATATTCCTCAAATATAGAGCAAATAACTTACCGACCTTTTTGGAGTTTTGTCTTTCCTTAGAATCTAACTCTGTTTCACCACCAAATTACAAGTGGCTTCTTCTCAGAGTAACCCTACTGATCAGCAATCTTCCCAGGCAAATACTAACTTTTCTCTTACAGGTTGGAAAGTATCATTCGGGTCGAATTGTAATCACATCCTCTATCTCAATTCCGACTGGATATCACTGGGAACAAATCCAATCAAACTTAGCAGACAATATCCCTCTGTCTGTTTGGCCCCCCATCTGATCTTTAGACCAAGCATTAACACACAGGTGTGATAACTACAAGCCTATGTTTAGATGGTGCGACATATCGCCTTTGCCAATTCAAGATTCCAGTCTCTGGCTGTCATATAACATTGCATAAGAGTTTATCTCTAGCCTGCAAGAATCTTTAGACATTAAACACATGGTTGCTGTAATATTCCCAAGACAGGTAAATTATAGCTTATACATAATTTCATAGCTTGGGCTTATCAAACATGACAAATAAACAAAGAAAATATACAAGATGTTTTGAAGCGGACTGTAGCAGATCAGCAGACTGGGCCCCTCTATCATAAATATTGACATAGTGTACATCTAATACAAAAATACTATGACCAATCAAAGATTGAATTCACACTCTGATATAAACTCTCAATACTTGAAAAAGTTTTATTCATTTTGAGACAGGCCAGAACAATATAAACATCCATTTTTGGATAGAACTGTTACTGAAGAAAAAAAACCTAGAGACATGAAGAATTTGTTGAGGCCTTAAGATCAAGCCCCAACTGTGTTCAGTGGCACCAAATATTGCAGATGCTATCTGTTGCATTATTTTAAAAATATTGGTTAGCATTGTACTGTCAGTACCATATTAATAACTGCTATGATATTACATATCTGCCATTTCACATGGAACAGTGCTTGGTCCAGTACTGTTTCCAATTTTTATAAATGACAGCTCACAATCATGCAACTACCTGTCTTTCTGCTTATGACTGAGCCGTACAGAAAAAACTTGACATATAAATGTGCAATCATGCAGGTCATAAGTAAATCATCCACACAGCAGTTTACCTTCACCATGGAAAATAAAGGTTTTGATATTATGCAGAATAAAACACACCTTGGAGAAGAAATTATGTAACATTTTAAGTACAACACCACCAACGAAGTTACTAGTGTGCTGGTATTTCTTCTAAGTGTGCTTCCTCCATGCTTAACACCTTAAAATAGCAATCATTGCAACAACAAACATGAACTTCTTTTTTAAGTCATCAGTATCTTCATACATTTACCATACAACCATGCCATCTCAGCATCAATAAGATCTACAAGATAAGCATCATATATAAGTGCAGGGTGAATGTTTATCAGCATTCATATTTTCATCAGTTGCTCGCTGGAAGTAATTTTCAGAATGTGCAGCAATGGCTCCCAACCTAGACAAATAAATTGATCTCTGCCTTTTTTTCTGACATGACTTGTGGCCACCAAATATATAAGTCAAAAGAAAAATGGTAGAGAACAAATTGTTGGTCTACTCCAAGCCTGGACAATTTCAAATCTGAGTTATATAGATACTAAAGAAAGGAAGGAAGGTAGGATGGATGGATCAGATGCATGCAAACACAATTTTTCTTTTTTTTCTTGGTAGATGATAACTATCAAATGAAATTTTACCAAGTATTAAAGTTGAAGTAAACAGACTAGTAACAAATGAAGTTAAACATATCAGGGGGATCAAATTCAGTACCAATATATCACATTGTTATACTGTTATAGGTTTGGATCCACCAAGCCCTCTATCCATTGACTGATACACTTTTTTTTGTTAACTGTTAAATATTATGAAGGTTCATTTGTCTAAACTATGACTGTACAAAAAATCTTTTTCGGAATATTTTAAGCTAAATTTTAATTAATCCAAAAATTCAAAAGTTTAAAGTGGTCATTAGTCAAAAGGTTTACTGATCCAAAAGTGAGTAACTTTGAATGAAAATGTCAAAGTTAAGTTTTAAGGTACGTTTGTTCTGAAGCTTTTTGACAGCATAGGATAGAAGATTCATTTAACTGAAAATATTTGAAAAATGGGTTTGAACACAAGTTCAATGGTTCTTTGGTCACAAAGGTAATTGAAATTGGGTTCTTTGTTTGGAACATACAAAATTTCAAATGTATTTTTATTGGTTCAGACTAACCAAAAAATTTCCAGACTACTGAACCTTCGGAATATCTTTCGGGACCAATACAAAATCGGTTAACGCATCATCGGAATTTTGAATCTAAGAAGTTTAAGTCAATTAACCTTCAAAAGGATAAACATTTATTTCGTACCATAAAACTTTCAGACCAATGAACCTTCGGACTATCGAAATGTAATCCTTGATTTCACTTGTAACAAGCCTCTGTTCTAGCCCTACAATGTAAGACGTATCACATGCTATTTATGTTTCAGTGCTATGAACCTTAAGCCCAAAACATAAATATCAGCGTCCAGGTCTTACACGTAGGGCTACCTTAGTCCTACAATGTAAGACACAGGACTTATTCGTTTATTTTGTTACAATCACCCAACCAGAAGAAAAATATCTGGTTGATGGGGCTTACATTGTAGGACTACTATCGCAATTTCGGTAACAAATTTAAATATTCCTGATCCTAGCACGCACACTAATCTCGTCAAGTTTATTATTTTACACAAACCTCTTCTTTTAAAAAGACTCATCTGTAACGCTCTTTTTCACTGCAACAGCTGATTCACATTATGAAAAGTTGGGTGTTCATCAACGCTAATCTTGAACTTGGGAAAGGACTAAGATTGCCCAAATGATAAACGAAAGGACTCGACTAATGCTAGGTGCGGTCATTTCGTCCCAAAACAAGTTCAAACCGGGACAATTTGGCCTCAAGCTTACTATAGGTCATGACCATTCAGCCAACATGATTTTATTAGAGATGTAGTATTCTACTTCCATAATAATGTTTCATTAGAATACAATGATATTTAATTAATTCTGATAATACTATCTTCTTCTTCTTCTTCTTCTTCTTCTTCTTCTTCTTCTTCTTCTTCTTCTTCTTCTTCTTCTTCTTCTTCTTCTTATTATTATTATTATTATTATTATTATTATTATTATTATTATTATTATTATTATTATTATTATAGGTAACTTACAAGGACACAGGTGCGCTGCTATCCCTAGTTGATGTGATTGAACCGCAGAATTACACGCGCGTCACGAATTATTTTATGAGGAAAACCATATACGAAACTTTAATTTAAATTTGAAAAAAAAATTGCTTCCTTAAATCAAAGGCAAAGTGGCAATTAAGCTGGGTACAGATTCAATGTTATTCCTATTAAGAAAAATCACAGTAGACAGAGAATAACTCTTTGAATTGGATATCTGTTATATAAATTAAAAGTTTTTGTCTTTTTTGATGATTCTATTCTAAAAACGTGTTTGCGTTGATCTAAGAGGACGATTTTAAAACAGTCTCTACCTTTCTCATAAACTATGGAAAACCTTTTACAAACATTTTTCAGTTAATCTTTTACAAATAAAATCCAAAGAACTCTAAACAAAATCCATTAAATGTTTGCAAATAAAATCAAAACCACCATAACATTTTTTTTTTATAAATAATAATTATTACTTTCATAAATATGCACAACAATAATTGCCTTAAATAAACCCATTTTAAATATAAGACAACCACAAACCTCTGCATGTAGTTAGATGAGTGTACTGAGGGGGACATGAAAATTGTATAGGCACCCATAGGTTAACATGTGGGTAGCACTTGTGGGTTAAATGACGCGCCCATTGGTTTAACATTGGAATGAGATTATGATGTCAAAAGCGTTTATGGGTACAAACGGAACTATTATTATTAAAATGGTGATATAAAAAGGTCTCAAATTGATAGGTACATGGAAACACAAAATTTAAAATTACTGTTCAAACCCTAAACACCATCGAACCAACATAATAGGAGCATTTATATGCGCATACTTTCGCACAAACATATTATCACACACACACACACACACACACACACACACATGCGCGCGCGTGTGCGCGCGCAGGGTAGGGTGTGTTTACTGACACACTACTATACCATTTCACGCAAACACACTATTATCACAAAAGAAGGGATAAATGGGAGTTTAAAGTTTTAATTTGTTAACATTAAACATACATACATACATACATACATACATACATACATACATACATACATACATACATACATACATACATACATACATACATACATACATACATACATACATACATACATACATACATACATATATACAAAACAAACTATTTTAGAAATTTTCATTATTATATCTCTTTTCTAGAGATACTGGTGACCCCAGGTTCGTTTGAGTTGTTAACCAAAGTTAGTTCACAAATACAGACAGACAGGGTAAAACCGCATGGTCGAAGCAAACGTCAAAATTAAATAGTAGTCGACATCGTTGCTCGAGTTGTCTTAAGAGGAGGTGAAACAATAGGAAAATGCACTTTTATATATAGAGTTAGACAGGGACAAATGTATTGAAAAGTTCTACCAAATCCATGCACATCTTAACAAATTCATAGTGTGGGATCTCTTTTTGAATCTGATGAGAGCGGTCGCGTGAAGTCACATTCACTTGTTATGTATATCCATATTGTACCATAGCTTAAACAGGTGTTGAGAAGATTTAAACATCAATCTTAATAATGAACCTGGTTAAAGGTTTGGGATAATTTTCAGTTGGATGATTAAGTCTAGGGTGTTCTTTGGAGATGCGAGATATTGTGAAATATGTCACGTGGGAGGTATTGCTAGATAGATGAAATACGAAAATATTGTGATGTAGAGCTATAGGGCATATATATATATATATATATATATATATATATATATATATATATATATATATATATATATATATATATATATATATATATATATATAATGACGAAATTATTGAGCTATTAATTGACATGTAGGTTGCTAGATTTGTGTAGTCATGTGACTCGGAATGAAAGTGGTGAGTTCCAGGAAAATTTCATGAACGCTGTGGTTTCGGCTAATCTATCGGTGGATTAAAGATATAACAAATGCTATACTCGCAATATCTGAGAAAATAAATCATATTCCTATCGATTTCATGCATGTATATATCGATGAAAGGTCGCTAATGTTTGCTATGCTGGCTAGTAAACGGCTACCCTATGCTGACACCAAAATGGTGTCGGCGAATTCCAACTTTTTGATAGGGAATGGATTCTGACCCTACACCCCAATATAAATATCCAAAAATCAAAAATGGGGCAACAAGGGTCAGAGGAAACTCGGACTACCTTCGTACTTGCTGTGTCTGTTAAGCAAGCGGGAAGATGTTTATTCACACCTAATGTCACCGATACTTTGAACGATTCAGTTCGCCTAGCAACAACATATCAGTATGAGTCTACCCAGGTGAGTATTTGCTTTGTACATGTGTTGATAGAGGAAGTGCATAAAAACATTTATCACATGTTAACAGCGATGCTGTGATGAAGGCTTTCAAACTGATTAAGTAAGGCTTTAGACCCAAATTCCCTAATGAGTCACAAACCATTGTCTCTGACACATTAACTGATTATATAAATTTCTTTCCCTAATGATTACCGTTGTGCTATATCAAATTAATATATGTTTATCATTATAAAAAAGTCAATGCAAACAAAAAAATGAAGCTTGGATCTAAAAATATAGCAACCTAAATGGTGTATATTAATACCTAGGTTACTGTCACCAGTGTAATTACGAGCCAATTCTGTCGGATAAAGATTGAAAATAAAACTGAAGATTGAATTAAAAAGTCTCTGAATTGTGTATACTTTTTGAGAAACCTAAAAGCAAATTTTGAATAATTATACTCTGAACATTCATTCACTAGGCTTCAGAACAGGTCGCTAAGGTCATGACACATGCGTAACCCTGTTTTAAGCACGGCTTTCGTATATGTGTAAAAAGAGGGTTTTGGGGAAAATTAAAGGCGCTAAAAATTCACCTGTACGTTTTATTATAAAAGAAACAATCAAATAAATGGTTATTGCTGATGCATATCATTTTTACGTGCCATGTATTGTGATGTTCATTGGTTATAAATATAGGATACTTACGTTACTTGGTCCAAATAATATGAAATCAAAATCAAAGGATTGAATAAACCCTTCGAAAATGTAATCATGTTTCATATATGTCTGAAAATAAAATCTTGATAAATATATCAAGCAATATTTTGACACATTTTAGCATAAATAATGCCTAATAATACGTACGTTACCGATACATACGTGACAAAGATATACTAAACTAAGAAACACGTGATGATAGCCGGCCAACTTTGCATGCTGATAGGTGTCATGCCGCCATCTTTAAATTCTCAGTTAAAGAAAAAAATAAATAAAAAAAACAACACAAAAAACAAACAAACCAAACCATCAAGTACAACGAGGACATGACAGTAAAACTGTGTTATACTCTAAGTACCAAAGACCACCTATATGTAAGTGATTAAAAGTAAATCTTTTGATTAACACTTCCGTTTTTTATTGGATAGGTATCAGTGAACAAGAAAGAGTAGAAATTTGAGTGAAATCAATTATAAATTTAGTGAACAATCTCTTGCCGTGTGTATCTGATACATACGTTATATTTTTGAAGTGACTAAAAAGGCATACACATTTCAAACTTTCCTTCTTATATTTTGAATAGGAAACTTATGGTTAGAATGGTATTAATTTGACAACTTAAAAAGTTTTTAATATTTTGAACATTCATTATTATCAATTTTAAATGAAATTTAAAATACGAGAAATTTTGGTAAAGACGCATTTTACTTTACACAATTTTACTCTCTTTTTTCATGACTCATAATAGCAAAATGCAATAATATTTTGAATTAAATTAATGTGAAATTATCGCATATTACCTAATTATACAATTTTCAACCACTTTTTTAGTATAATTTTATTTGTAAATCATAAAATACGATAAAATCTCTTGTAACGTATGTATTTTGCTCGAGAATTGATGTTTTGAAACCATATTTTTGAGTAAACATAAACAAAATATGGGTCAAATGGTTTTGTTGAAATTTTTACAGTTTACTAGATCATGTTTTCTTCTATTTTTATACGTCTAATTGTGCCTCATTGGTGAATTTGTGTCTTTAGTAACCTGCACCAGAAATATATGTCACAAAAACTGATTTTATTTAGATATTGCTTTTATTTCCGCAGCTGATATGCATTGTTGCTCGACGGATACCTCGCGATCTTAAACGTCCATATAAGTCTTTCGATTTCATCATTTTCCACGTTTATTAACGTCGGTAACTCGATCCTCTGTATGGTATGTTTTGGGTGGCATTAAGATAAACTTTTCACACATCTGTCAAGTGTTCATCTTGTACCTATTTTGGTGTTCTCTAACCAACGTCTCTAGATCTCTTTAAATTCCATTATCGATTTCATTATTGATTTCCTCGGCGTCTTTACGGTTAAAGTTTATCAACGGACCACCATGAATCCACTGGGTTGCAATTATTATCCCATCCTCATTTGATGACTTACGATTAAGTGGCATAATGAAATGTACACCCAGAGCAATATCCCCTTTAACTTCGAGATGCCATAGCTCTGTAGTGTCGATACAATTCCTGGAATCTTCTTTGATAAAAGTTTTCTAGCTTCTTTGCGTTCAAAATAATCATATGCTAATCTTCAAAGTCTTAATGGATGTTTTTTGTCGTAAATGAAATTTAGGCACTTGAGGTCGTTGAAGAATATATACTACTGCCTCAGCTGCGGTAATAGTACCAATACGTGGGCGGTTTTGTTCATTCTCAATTATGCGTGTAATTTCTGCCTGCTTTACTCATGGAAGAATTTTGATATTTTTTGTAATGTTGCACGAAACTCTTTCAAAGTTAGACGCAATATAACTGTGAGGCATACTAACGCAAGTATGGCAGCTTCTTTTTGGAGCCTCTCGGTATTGGTCCATTAAGTTCACGGTCCATTGGGTTGGGTGACAATTTTTCATTTGCGAGTCGTAGTAGTTCAAGTATGCTAGGTTTTCCCACACCATTTGGTATTTGTATTCTATATTCTTGCACGAGTTGTAATAACTGATGAATGACAGGCATACTTTTATATTTGTGGAAATCATTGCCATGTTGCAAACTCCGTCACGAATTTTTACATTACCAAAAACATGAATTGTAATCGCTTAAATCATGGTTATTATGCCATTGAGTGCTGTATCATTTTGATAAAAGCGTTGTCGGGTCTTTCTACAATCTCAGGTTCCATATTTGTTACTTTGGCGAATCTTCACCGGCGCGCACGATAAAACTAGCGAACCGTCAAAGCACATTACGCGAATTTACTCAGATGCCACATTTAAATTATGGTCAAGTACTGAGACCAATACGTAACGCAAGCAACAGTGATTTACACTATTCGTAATATCATGTTAATATTTTCCAATACCTAGACCTGCATTAATTGGGACTTTATGTCATTGAACTTCTTATATATTTACAAATTGTAATATTTTCGATTGATGGTGTACTTAACTTCAGGCATGTGTACTCCTCAATAGATGTATAGGGTTGTATAAATACTCTATATGTATAATTATTTATTATACAACCATTTGCTGCAAAATATTTTTCGTCTATGATAGTTAAGTCCAAACTATTGGCAGCACCACGTAAAGAAACAATTTCACAAAGCCATATGAAACTGAGTTACCGTCAAATATGTTTTTTTTAAAAAAAAATATTTGAAAATAATTTTATTTAATTCGATATTTTGCAAAATCTGTGCACGATGGTCAGTACAAAATATTATACAACTCGTAAATGAACGCCGCTTGTATAATGACATTCATTGACCTAAAATGTCTTGCACTGCTTGTGTATTGGCTCCAAAGTTTCATTATCTTTGTATGTGAATCCTTTTTCACAAAATGCTTGACATAGCAATAATCACTTATATTATTCGTCTTCTAAATATTTCACATTCTTGCGAAAAATTGACTAATATTTTAATATACCATAAAACTGAATTTATGTAACCTTAGTGGTCTTCGTTATTGCAGCTATATTCGCTTATTGTAAAATAGAAGTATTCACTCATTTCATTGTCTGTACTGGGTGGAAAAATCATATTGTCATGGACCTCATTTTTTCTTGCACAAGAATGCTTCCTTATGGACAAATTGAAACTGTAATTTAATTTAAACATCTAGACTTTAGACGTCAGGCGGGGCAGGGCGGACTCGATATACCGAAGAAGTACACATCCTAAGATTATTGTTTTAGACAAAAATGCATTAGTCAACATTATTATTGGATTAGTACATTCTATGCTTGAATATGCAACTAAAATTTGGTGTAATTGTTTTAAATGTAAAATTCAAAGGGTATTCGGATAGAGGCTGTTGAGATTATAATTAGATTATAAAGATATTGTTTTGTTGGTTTGTTTACAGTCCAGACTCCAACAAAAATACCCATTAAACTATAATAAGAATTTCACCACGAGTTCATCGTTTAAAATAGTTTAGATTAACGCATGGTTTATTGGGATATGGACAGGCTGTAAAGCTCAGTACTGAGAAATAAATATAGAGACTATAAAATTAAACCACTTATGATCCGTGTCCGTATGGTACATATATCCGACTAAAGCAAATTTTACTTGTCTGAATGTGGAATTTTTATGATAGAATTTCATTTGAAGAAGCTTCTTTTAAAAATGAACAGATCACTGACATGTCATCTTTGTCAGTTTGGATTCGAGTCTCGGCTCGACCTATTTAGCACATGAGAAAACTTGAATCCGGTGGGACGGATGTCCTGTTCTATAATACTGTCCGCCATGTATGGTCTATCACGCGCTGGAGAATAATGTTAAACCCATAGGACCAAAACCAAACCAAGCAAACATATATGTCTTATTGATATATGTATAAATAATACACGTAACTTAAAAAAAAAAAAAATGAACGCGCCGGTCTGCTACTGACATCTTCTTACACCAAGGAAGTAACAAACTCTGTAAATGTTTATGCTTTTAAAAACCGCACACTTCCGATCAGTCACATATGACTACGGACTACATGTACTTATTAATTACATCCGAAACTGAAAGCTTGACAATGTGCAAAAACAATGCACTTCCGAGTCTGAAGATTTTGATAACGGACGTTCTCCAAGGAGCATAAACATGCTAACACTTTGTTTTACGAAACAATTTACTTAATTCAAATTACAGTCAAGGCATATAATAAGTTGACCTTAGCAAGTCATTACAGCAAAGTAAAGGGGCCAAATCTTTGGAAATTTTTGTTAGAATCTTAAGATAAATTTGTCGGCTCAAGGTTACTATTCAAATATCGTAGTATGTAGTAATAGTCAGGTAACATATGACTCGAGTTACAATTCTTATTAATGGTTCAGTACCCACGAATGCAGTCACAGTCTATTTTGAAGAATTGTTTTTCTCCTTCGTTTTGATGTTAATAAAAGTTAGATTTAGGCGTTCTTGATACTGATTTAAAGGTAATTGTTTATTCTTTAAAATATAAGCATTATGGTGTGGTTGTCTATATTACGGCTGCAGTGCACAGTCAGTAATGAAGCATTGTTGCTGATATGGAAAAGACCAACACATTGCCTGCAACAATGTCAGAAAAAGGGCAGACAACAACTTATTGGTCAATATCGGGAAATTAAATCTGTGTTTGATTTAAATTTCAGCCTCTACAAAAATGCCAGATATATCGTGCATGAATTCATGAACTGTTAGACAATGATAGAATAAGGACTGGCCAGGTTATTCGTTTTATTTTCACTGAAGAATTAACCGAGAAAACGCTGTGGAAATTTAAGCATGATTCACTTTGCGGATTCATATAGTTTGCATTGCGTATATTGTGTTTATAATTCACTGAATATTCAATACTTATCCCCACCACATATAATCTAATCCTTACATAATTCTGAAAAAATCTCATGGAACACTGAACTCTGTTCACATTCATCGTTGTCCGATATGAAAATGTAGTTATGAAAAATTATTTAATGGTTTGTATGTGAAATATTTATATTCTGTGTGGTACACATTAATCGTGGTAAAACACACACACACACATTATATATATATATATATATATATATATATATATATATATATATATATATATATATATATATATATATATATATATATATATATATATATATATATATATATATATATATATATATATATATATATATATGGAGCGTTCAACTTTGACACAGAAATAACAACTTTCATTTAAAAACGGAATTGCATTAAAACATGGCAAGTAACATTACCTCCCCATGTATACGACGCTGTATCAAAGTTTATTTTTGTAAAACAAATTTTCGATCATTCACATTAGAAGCAGAGTTTATTTCGTTAGAATCAGAGTCTAACACTTTAGGATTGGAGTACTCACCCACACAACAAATGCTACTCTGAAATCTATAAATGCAGTGCAGTTGCAGTCTTTATCTAATGTTGTAAAATCGTAAAGTCAAATTGCGAAATGTGCAATTATTGTTAAGTTCATATACAGTCTTGTACGAAATTCGTGACAAATGAAAATGTTTTAATGATTGCATCAACATTTATGTGATTTCCTCTTTGTTTTCTGTTCAGAAAACCTCACTAATTTATGGTCTTTTAAATAATACATGCTGCCGAGCTTTTTAAACAAAATGTATTGAGAATGAGGATCGTGGTGTTTAAATTTGCCTTGTCCGTTTCTTCAGTATTATCAATTGTCTGCCTACTTAGATATTGTTTACATTACTATCACGTTTCTATGTGGTCAATGTCATTATTTACTGGTGATGCTTCTGGATGAACTTTCTGCTTTCCTTTTAGTGTTGTGATCAACAAATTCACATATCGAATGTGGTTTTACTACTCGTACCTCTCTCATCTGGCATTTTTCACATTCTAGAAATTAGCCATTATTAAAAGATGCAGTGTTCTCATGAATTTTAACCCCGCTGTATTTGTATTGCGCGTCCTTCATCTATATTAATGGTATAATTCATCCGTTTTCTTTTAAAAATAGCATATTGTTTGTACATACAGATGAAACATGAACGTAAAACTACAATAGGACAACAGTCTATAGAATCTATAATAGGAGAAAGTCGATGCCACTTTATATTTTCAAAAAGACGGTAAATATCTAGAATTTGTATGGCAAAATTAGGAAGGTAACTCACAGCAAATATTTTGTATTTTGAAATTCGGACTATTGCACCGATGTTCAATTTAGATGTTCCAAATATATATGTTGTCCGGTAACTTGTTATGCATATTTAATTTGATATATTTGTTGGCTTTTCTTAACGACTATATATTATATTCATTTATATTTTGTACTTGATATTGTCCAAAATGAAGTGTACCTGACTAGGGCCATTGATTGTGTAAACATGTTTATCTTAATTTGAGTCCAAGACACCTTGATGGAAATACCTGGTCTAACTGCATGGAAATACATGGTCTACCTCATGTTTCCCATGAACTTTATTATAAGTTTAGCAATATACCTTGACTTATCGACAAGTTACATTGCTCTATATATGAACTTTTGGCGCTCATTTCTGGTTCTATTTTTGTGTCATAGCTTTATCTATAATGTTGTGTACTTGAAAAATTCTTCATTATTGTCGTAACATCTTGAAGCAGAAGCAGCCTTATCATTGTGTTGAGAGTTTCTTTGAGAACAATTATTTATTAAATTATTATTTACTGGAAATAAAAAAGTATTTATTAGTAATATTCTTCGACTGGAACATTAGTTTGGAATTATAAAGAATTCGGACAAGATATTTGTGTAAACAACTGGACTTGCAGGATCGTACAAAATATGTTGTAATGAATATTCTTTATCGATCATTTTAAATGCAATCAAAATATTCGAGGAATGCTTTAAACCCGATAAATTGCCTTTTAGAGTTATCAACAAGCCAAACGGTATGGCATCTAAAACAGGTAAATTTATTTTCAGCAAGCCAAACATGACGAACGTCCAAAAGAGGTGCATTTGTTTGCAGCAAGTTGCAAACATTCTACGGTTGATATCTGATTTATCTCAAAAGCTGACATCACTGTGGATGAATCTTAAAAAATTACATTATGCACTTAGTCACTAAGTGTTACGAGTCTATGCTCTTACAAAAAGTAACATAAAAGAGTGAAGAAAAAAAGCTTTGCAAAATTTAACAAATAATTTATTTCCCTAGAATACAAAGTGAAAATGAGAGAAAAGAACTTACTGCGAATTAAATCCAAAAAATAATCCAAGAAATATAGATACAAGTCCTACTAATAAAATGTCCTAATTAAAACTGTCCTAATTAAAACTCATTTTAAGTCCTGAAGAGATGCAGAATTAAAGGTGATGACATGTCTGTTATAGCATACGAAGTGCAGATGTGTCAACGGTCTCTTGTTGAATCACAGAAATATTATTCCAGGTTGAATACAATATAAATTTCAGTGAATGTCTTTATCCAATAATTTTATCAGAGCACATTTGTATTTCCAAATATAATAATCTCTTAAATTCAAAAATTTAACTAAATAAAATTCAGCCCAAACTGGTCACAACATAATGCAACTTAAAGTGCTACATGTTAAAACACGGCTGGTCAAATTCATAGTCACAAGATTATATAGTTTTCTATTTGACTACAGGTCTCAATTAACATTTTCTAAAAAACCACTATTACCTAATTGAAAATAACCTCCTAGAATTATCTAATAAACCTTGTTTACTTACAACACAGTAACAATAAAATTCACTTAGGAATCTCCAAAGCCCTGACCCAAATCAACATATTTAGTACTTCTTCTTTACCTGAATAATAATCCTGATAATAAGCTCATACACATAGAGAATAATGAAGCTATTATTGTTTACATAAATGACATAAAATGTCAATCGGGTCAGGTAGAAAAATTAACACAGGCTTAGACAAGGTCAAGTCTAGCATATAATGTTACATTTCAAAAGCATGTAATGAAATAAAAATATTAAACTAACAAATTTTTTAATTAAATATACATATTACTAAGTGCTTTTTTAAAATCTGACTTTGTACTGAGTCACCAAGTCCTCTTTTAAATCTGAATTTGTACTTAGTCACCAAGTACTCTTTTAAGACTGATTTTATCGTGAGTCACCATGTGCTGTTTTTAAGTCTGAATTTTTACTGGATCACCAAGTGCTGTTTTGAATCTGATTTTATACTGAGTGCTCCTTCAAATATTTCCTTGTACTAAGTTACCAAGTGCTGTTTTAAATCTGAACTTGTACTTTAAAGATTATTGTATAAATTCCTTGATAAATGCTTAACGGCAAATTCATTGATAACGTACTTCGACATATTTTTTGCACAATCAAGCAAGTGGGCTGATCTCGTTTAAACCAGCTTTGTCGCGCACTATGAAGTAAGAGGGAACGCGCCCGGGATTGTGAAAAAGTTGTACTACATACATAAACAGAGACACAACAATGTCGTCATTTTTAACGAAAGACCGGGAAAACATCCGCAGAAAAAAAAAATCGGCACACAAGTCCAAAAAATTGGAGGCAGTTATGTTTATTTCAGTTTGTACATAATACCTGTTTTATGTTTCTCACAGAGCTATGTGCTGTCATATACACAAAAGACTAGAAATACGGCTGTCAATTCAAATTTATTTTAGTTAAATTTTACATCTTGCTAAATTATCATTTTCAGAAATTTCACATTTACAGGCTAAGAATAAAAAGTATGTTACTCCTATCCCATTCATTGAACAGCCATCGGTACACGAAATAAATGAAGATGCGCGCGACTTCTTGTTCACGCGATCGATCCTTGATTCCCTTTGTGGTAGTAATAGTTCAATCTAATATCGACATTTTTGACCCCGTGTAACGCCGTGCTAAGTCCATATAGATCGGCAATTTTCGACTGGAAATTTTGTTATTACAATTAATGTGTAGATCACTGAAAAATCGTGATTGAATAAACATTATTATAGATATGATTGATTAAATTTAAAAAATAAATTAATTTTTAAACTTATATATCAGTTAATGCACTCACATGACCAGTGTGATTTGTACTATGCACAAGGTGTACGTGCCTCATCAGTTTCAATAATAAACACAAGCCAAAAAAACCCCAAACAAATTCACAAATATATCCAAATCTTTAATTATTACACAATAATTGCTCAAAAATCACACCATAGCCTTCAGTTAAGAAATTTGAAGCTGTCCCGTCAGCTTAATGGCTGTAACACAATGAATTCACGACCTTACGGAAATGGCCGAGCGATGTTCTGTTCGCTGGCAATTCGTTAATTAACTGTAGTTACTAGCCCATGGAACTCCCGGAAGTAATAGATTTGACTAGGCGCGCCATGTGGTGGGGATTCCCATAATATTGACTATGGAGAGGGACACGTTGGAACTTCAGATTCGAAAACAGAGAAAAAAACTGAGACAGATTGAACACCTAGAGAGATTAGACAGACTCCTCACTGACGAAGAGATAGTGAAGGTCGAACTCGATAACAAAGTTTATTTATTTATTTATTTTTTTTAATGAAATATACTTTTTCGAGGCATCAATGTCAAATGTATTCAACTCGTTCCGCTGGGCATCGCGAATATCGACGTCTGTTTCTCAATGAATTTTCATGACAGCTTCTCGAAATTTAGCTAAAATTACCAAGTCCGTTTTAGGAATGAATGATTGAATCGTGATTCATACTGACACACAGCGCCACATCATTCATTCGATACATATTGAAAAAGACTTTATTATATGCTCATCTTTTTTTCCGTTAACTTTACATTGTCAGAACGTGCAATATTCACCAATATTGAACACCTTTATACTGTATCACACGTACAAAGGAACTATTTTCTAACGTAAACAATTTTTTATGAATGAATTAAAGCATATATTTCATGGACGGCCACATACCATCAAATGTTTCGTAGACTGACACATACAAACTGCTTTGGCACATTCCGCGTTTACTTTTTTGACACAATGTTTCAAATTTAACTATATATAGACGCAATAGACGTTCCTCACAATAAAACGCAAGTTATACACATAAACTGCCTTCTTTAACTGTTAACAAAAATGGGCCAAAATATACAATTTACATCCTGAATTTCCTCAAAAAATATACTTTTGTAGTTCTGTAAATCTGAATTTGATGAGACAGATACTCTAATGAGTGAGTTATCCAATTCTGCATGGGAATCCTGTACAGATTGCAACACTCTGAGATAGATACACTGATAGAGTTATCCAATTCTACATGGGAATCCTGTACAGATTGCAACACTCTGAGACAGACACTCTAATGAGTGAGTTATCCAATTCTGCATGGGAATCCTGTACAGATTGCAACACTCTGAGACAGATATTCTAATGAGTGAGTTATCCAATTCTGCATGGGAATCCTGTACAGATTGCAACACTCTGAGACAGATATTCTAATGAGTGAGTTATCCAATTCTGCATGGGAATCCTGTACAGATTGCAACACTCTGAGACAGATACTCTAATGGCTGAGTTATCCAATTCTGCATGGGAATCCTGTAGAGATTGCAACAGCTCTGGTGGCATAACTGGTTAGAACATCTGCCTCAGATGCAGGCTGTCATGGGTTCAAATCCAGGCTGAGTCATGTCAGAGACTTATAAAAATTATACTATCATCTGCTGTTCTTGATGCTGAGCATTAAGAGATTAGTATTAAGACTGGTTTGACAGGATAATGTGACTGGGCGGGACATGTTTGCTGTATGATGCTTCATGCGAGACATCACAAGAAACTGCCATTCTGCAGGCATTAAAAATCTAAATCACACTTGTACAAATTGATGTTTTGAAGACTGGTTTGGATCTATAATGGGACAAAATTCAGGCTTAATGGCTTATAATATTTATTATTTTAATGTTTTTTTTTTCTCAGTAAGAAAGTGATAAAATGATAATCAGATGAAAGCCAGTTTGTAGGATGTAGGACATTTGAATCATAAGAGGTTTTAGAATGCAGGATGATTTTTGTCTAAAACCACTCAAGATTTCCCAAATGTTGAAATATACCTTGTATGTTTACAATTATTATTATGTTGCTATAAATATATATTTTTAATGTGGATATGAAGTGCTCAGTTAGAAAATGTTGACTTTAATTCAAATATTTGTAATGTGGGTGTGAAGTGCTCAGTTAGAAAATGTTGACTTTAATACAAATATTTGTAATGTGGGTGTGAAGTGCCCAGTTAGAAAATGTTGACTTTAATTCAAATATTTGTAATGTGGGTGTGAAGTGCTCAGTTAGAAAATGTTGACTTTAATACAAATATTTGTAATGTGGGTGTGAAGTGCCCAGTTAGAAAATGTTGACTTTATTACAAATATTTATAATGTGGGTGTGAAGTGCTCAATTAGAAAATTATGACTTTATTACAAATATTTGTAATGTGGGTGTGAAGTGCCCAGTTAGAAAATGTTGACTTTAATTCAAATATTTGTAATGTGGGTGTGAAGTGCTGTTAGAAAATGTTGACTTTAATACAAATATTTGTAATGTGGGTATGAAGTGCTCAGTTAGAAAATGTTGACTTTAATACAAATACATGTATTTGTAATGTTTGTGTGAAGTGCTGATAGAAAATGTTGACTTTAATACAAATATTTGTAATGTGGGTGTGAAGTGCTCAGTTAGAAAATGTTGACTTTAAATGCAGGTATTTGCAATGTGGATGGGATGTAATTGGTTAGAAGCTTCAATTTAGATATTTTATTCTTGACCTTCTATGCAGCTGCAAAATCCATTACATAACATAATTGCAGACTTTCACATTGATAAAAGTGATGCCATGTTTTGTGATAAGGTAACCAACGTGTGTTTGCTTTCTTAGTGTTGTGACAGGTTTTCAGCTCAGAAATGAAAAGAAGTCATGGTTGTTACCAATTTATTAAGTTTTACTTACTGTACATGATAAAAGTTGCTGTGCTTGGGATATTTAAAATTGGACAGACAAGGTTACTGAAACTTCACATATTTCTTTGGAGTGTGGCCTAAGTGGACAGAATATGCCTAAAAAGTTGGCAGAAACCAGCCTGGTACATGTTGGAGAATCTCTTTGCTAGATGCTATTTTGTGATATGGGGCATGTTGATGAAACTTGATATATGGGACATGGGGATGAAACTTGATATATAATATATGAACTTCAGATTTGCTTATTTGCAATAAATAATAACCTTGAATAATTTCTTTCAGGTTGAAAGAAAAGACAGAATCAGAGAGGAGCTGTTGGATTTACTGGCTGACTTGAATGAGAATGTAAATAACTCTGCCTTTGTCCAAGAAGATGATAATGTAACAGATAGCTCCCTGGCAACAGACCAGTCTACATCTGTATCAGAAGTCCTTTTGGAAGAGTCACATAATATTCCAAAATGGGGGAAAACCCAGTTGAAGTCTACATCTGTATCAGAAGGCCTTCTGGAAGAGTCCAAAATGGGGGAAAACCCAGTTGAAGCAAAAGATAACCCAACTTCAGTGACAGAAGTGATTAAGGCAGAAGATGGACAAGAACTCAAGATTTCATAGTAAGACTGACATAAATTGTAAAGTTTATAAGAAACACTGAAATTGCGTTTCCAGAGGTCATGGCAAAAAGAGCCTCATCAGATATTTTGCTGGATCAAAATCTGAAGTATAAAATTTTTTTCAGATAGTTAGCTTACTAATTGGGCATTTTGACCGGGAAGCTGTCTGATTTTCCAAACTTTCAGTACTTTTGTTACAGCTCTTCTCTTTATAATGTGCCTTGTTATAATGTAATTCTGGATATAACTCAATACTACTTTGACCAAGATCATACTAATTTATGGCAGTGTGGTTTGAAAGAAAGCAAGAAATTTAGTATTATATATTTATTTCCTTTTAAAAAAAATATTATTTCAGAAATTTTAATAGTGCCCACTATACCATGGTTTAGTATATTAGCTGTTCACAATATATTATGGTTTTGTACATATTATGGATCAGATTGTATTTTTGTTTGGTACATAACACAGTTGGCGGTTATGGATCTTGATAATCATGTTATAAGAAGGGACAGCTGTACAATGAATCAGTATTTCTGATGTTACTTACATCATTGTATGTAAAACAGTTATTTAATAAAAATACTCTATAGTACATTGTATACAGGTCACGTTTGCATCTAGTACCAACTATTTCAGTAATGGATGTCATTTTTTTCAAATTTGATCATACATGCCTTTAAATGACAATTTTTACTTTATTTTCATCATAATGCATTCATATTTCTTTTGGAAGGCCATTATTTTTATGCCATGAGAAATACATACAGCAAAAATCAGTGATACAATATGTGGATAGTTAGCTTGCACTTACGGCTCATTGGAGTGGTGACCTTTTATTACAATCAATAGGTACTATTCCTGATTTTGAATGCATTTCAGCAAACTGAAGGGTTTGGTCCATTATTAAAATGGAATCTTCCATGGCATCTGATGTGGTTTAGTAAGAAACCCTTCATGACTCCTCTTATTTAAAGCCCGTTTCCTTCCAGGCAGAATCATTGAGATAGATACATACCATGTCATTTGAACTGGCTGCATTTCTGCCATGATGGGTCAGTTTCTATGAAGATGGCTCCAGCTTTCATTACCAAGAACAGGCACCTGTTAATGTGTAATCAGTCCTTTGTTGTTTTTGTTGTTGTTCTGTGGCTTAACTCCATTTTTCAGCACACTATGGGCTATACATGGCAGCCAGTATTAATGGAGGAGGAAGAAACCAGGAAATCAATGGAAAGAACCACTGACCCACAAGAAGATACTGGCAAGCTTTCTCACATATCCACATTTGCTGAATCTGAGACTTGAACACATGCAGACAGAGGTGAGATGTCAGTGATCCGTAACTGAGACCGCTTTAGACCACTCAGCCACTCGGGGCCCTTTTAGTCCTTTGTCAAGAAATGACTCTCTTCTCTGGAATCTTCATCCAAAAGCATCTTTTGCAGGACTCAGAATTGATATCTAAAGTGAACTGAGGCAATTAGAAGTAGATCTTACTTTTTCTAACCAGTCAAAGAAAGAAGAAATGATATTTTCACTCATGCTTTTGCCCTGGGTAATGGTTTATCAGCTCAGTGTACAAGGAGGTAATGCATGACCTGATGAATTTCTTATGGTCAACAACTCACACATCATTCAGGCCATGGGATGGAGGTCAGATATATCATTCTCCATCCTCTGTGACCTTTCATCCCATTTACATATTTGACCTGGAGAGACTTAGATCATCAAGAGGTTATTCTTCAGATTCTTCTCTAGCTTTGTAATGATGTAAGTTACTCTGCTTCTACTGGTTTTCCAGGAATCAAAAGTTGTGTCCCAATCTTGTCTATGCATGAAACAAGTGCTAACCTTAGCCCACAATTCATAGCTGCTTCATGTCCATCGAGAGACTGGAAGCAATGCCAATTCAGGATAAGGGGATGTAACTCTTTCCTTTTCTTATCTATTCTCCTCATATATGATTGGGTAAGATATTTGAAGAATAAACCTTCATTTAGAATAAAGTATGTATCTTTAATAATACTTACTCAATCATGATACAGGCACCCCTCCAAATTCCTTTAGGGTGAACATCTGCTCAAGAAGTTACTGATTAATGGAATTGGCAGTCCAAGGGAGAACACTCTAGTCTGACCTTTGCTTTGGAAAGCAAATGACCTTTTGCCATTTTTGTTGTAAAAACAAGCCCCAAAATATGGCCAACATATTTTAGCACAGGAGTTGAGGTAGTGGATGTAAACTAACATATACACTGTTAAGTATTATCACAGAAACATTTTAATTTAGTAATTGGATCTCACTTTCAGGATCTAAGGCTTCTGGTCATGGACTCATTTTTTTTCAAATTTTTTTTCTTTCTACTCTGTCCAGTTTTTACTAAATGTTTCTCTTTGATTTTTATTTTCAATTCATATTTTAGTACTTAGTGTATGTGATAGTATACTCAGAAACTTAGTTAAAATTGATTATGCTAGTTTCCTTGTTTCATACAATATTTTGAACTTCTCTTTGGTTTTGCTAATAATGATCAAAATACATTTTGTGATTTGCATGTGTGTGTGATTTGGATTTTTAATGTAGGTTTAAAAAAATTTCAGCCATATCGCTGCGATGTCTGCAGTGTGGCAGTACATAGTGATCTAGCACTGGGGCATCATGCCTCAGGCATGTAGTAACATGTCCCATCGGCCACGAGTCTATTCTCTTAAAATAAATAACATAAAATAGTGAAGACTACAAGCTTTGTAAAAATTAACAAATAATTTATTTCCTCAGAATACAAAGTGAAAAATGAGAAAAAAGAACTTAATGTTTTGCAAATCAAATAAAAAAATAATCTAAGAATTAAAGTCACAAGTTCTAGTAATAAAAAGTTATGAATAAAATTCAGTTCAGGTCCCAAAGATTTTTAAAATTGAAGGTGATGACCTGTCTGTTATGGCCAGCACCATACTGATATGTCAAAAGTCTTATCTCATGTTGAATCAAAGAAATATTATTCCAGGTTTTTAATTTGTTATAAATTACAGTTAATGTCTTTATCCAAAAATTCTCAGAGCAAATTTTTATATGCAGAGAAAAAAATCACTTGAATTCATTAATTTGAAGAAAATAAAATTTACCCCAAACTGTCCACAACATAATCCAACTTATTAAAGTGCCAGATGTTAAAGCACAACTGGTAAAATCTTCACAATCACAAGATGATATAGTTCTCTGTTTGACCGGTCACAAATTAGCATTTTCTAAAAACAACCATTACCTAATGGAAAATAACCTTCAGTGATCTAATGAACCTTGTTTATTTAAAATATAATACCCAATAAAATTCACTTTGCAATCCTTGTTTACTTGAATAATAATTTGGTCAATGAACTCATTTTCCTAGAAAATAATGAAGCTGTTATTAGCTGTTTACATAAATGAAATTTTAAAAAAAATTAAAAAGTAAATCAGGTCAAACAAAACTGAACTCAATTTTGGACAATGTCAAGTCCAGTAAACAATGTTACATTGCCATAACATGTAATGGAATAATAATTTTTTTAAAACTTACAAACAATTGAATTAAATATATATAACACAGCAAGTCATATTATCTTGACACTAGCCAAACAGGTCATAACTTATTAATGTTGAGTTCCAGGCAAGGTAAGCTGCTAATTCCATTTTTGTAAGTCTTTGGTATGACTTTTGGGGAAGGGTTGAACCCTCAACCTCCCACATTAGAGGCTAACACTCTTACTGCTTAGGCCCTAGAGCAGTCAAACATATTTTTTTAATAATATTACAGCTGTAGCTACAACAAGGTCTACTTGAATGGATGATTTTTGATACATACCTTCTTAAGCTTGGTAGTGATTTTCCTATTTTTTATGTCACAGCAGTAAAGCAGTAATGGATGCACTGCAGCCTCAGGAGTCTAAGAAATCAAAGAAGGAAACATCCAAATCCACTGGTAAGGACTCCATAAAGGTAATGACACTGATATACACATAAATCCTTTTGGAAATATATTAGTTTTAGCAGGGAAATACAAAGTAAACTAGCACAAGGACAATAAATTTAGTATTATTCAGTAAGGGAGGCAGGTGCATTTTTATCTCACCTGTTTTAGCATATACAAGATCTGTGTACCTGACTTTTCTTCAGCATTAACATTGGTTATGGTTTAATTACAGATTTTCTTTCAGGTTATACAGTGTTTCCCTTTACACACAGTTGTGCATCAGGGATGCACACTGAAGAAAATTGATGCACACAAATTTTTTGCCTTGCGTTTTTTTTTATGCAAAGGATTTGCAAAATACAATCAGGATTTATTTTATATCCAATGCATTGGATTAGGGATGGAATTTTGTATACTTTGATCATAGGCAATTTCTGGTTTCCCATTTCATATGCTCCCTGTGTTGCACTCTGCTTTACTGAGCATATTAAGCAGAGAACCAGACTAGCATAGGCAATGTTACGACAGAGTAACTTCCCCTAATCTCGCGAGCTCTCATGCAATTCTAACAAGCTCAGCAAGATCTTGTCCATAAGTTTTACTTCAATGCTTTTTGGACTAAAATATAATCTCGAGATTTAGAATCATTAGCAAAAAAGTGAAAAAAGCAGAACACGAAAGAGCAAATGTGGTTCTGACTTTAATGAAAAATAAAGAAAATATTCCCTTGATTGGAATACAGCACATCTATTGGGATTACTGGTGTGACTTTTGATCTCATGATTGCGAAAACTGCATAAGTGAAGAATCCTTTCGTGACAGCTTTTAAGAAGTTTTAAAAATCTGGCCTTGATCACCACAATTTTTCTTTTGAACACATTATTATCTAAGACATTCTTTCATAACAAAGAAATAAGTAAACTTGCAGAGACAAATCCATTATTTGGATTACAAATTCAGGAGGTCGTTGTAGTCCTACCGTGTAAGACATAGCACATTTTGTTTTTTGTTTTAGTGCTATGTATTATGACCCTAATAATGGCCTAAATAGCCAAGTTCTGATGTCATTGACATTAGAACAAGTAGTCAAAGTTTCAGGAATATCTCACACACTTGGCAGCCTGTATTGACACTAATCCACTAATTATTGTGCAATTAATAAACTTACTGTGCTGTCTTTATCCTAATGGAATCAAAATATGACACTAGCAAATTGACTCATTTTCATGTTCCATTGACATTATATTTGAATTTGTTGCAACGCAAACTTAGTCAAGGTATACCAGAGTATATTCTAGTAGGTTCATGGAGATTTTTTCTTGAATGAAACAAAATATTGCTTACAGTTCCATTAGAGATAATATATTTTTTATTCGGTTTGTTAAAGAATCATATTTCAACCTAACCCGATATTAGCATTCCCGGCTTTTATCGCTTTCCAGCCAACTGAAATGAAGGCCAACAAAACTTGAAAACAGGTCCATTTCTTTGGTGAGAATTTGAATTTATTGGAGAAAAGATAGGGTAAGTAAAGTCTGACAAAAATATTGTAACTTTATAGAAAGGCATCGTTATTGGTTGCCAGTTGTGTGTGATATTTCTGAAAATTTGACTTTCGTTTGACATCAAAACATGCTTCACAGCACCATTAGTCAGGCATTAAGACCCATCACCCACCCAGAAGAAAAATATCTGCGTGATGGGGCTTATATTGTAGAACTAGGGGTCATTGCAGATTTTGTTAACTTTGCTGCAATGAAAGAATTATTAAAATGTTCAAGTGTAACTTGTTAAAGAGAAGATGAATCAATAGCCTCTTTGATGTTTCGATAAATGTGTTTTAGGACTAAGTACAGAGATAACCGATGATAGTACACATTGTATGACAGGCAGTAAATTAACTATCATTTGGTTAAAAACATTTATATGCATTTTTGTATTGGCTTATATGCAATGTGTTGGTCTATAATATTGCTACAAAAAGATTATAAAGAAACTGTTAAAAGTTCAAATTTAAACTTAAAGGAGAATGAATAAAATTATCCTTTGACTGGACAATGCATTTGTGTGTTAATTATGCTTGTTTTTTTATTTATTTGTAATTGAGAGAGAGAGAGAGAGAGAGAGAGAGAGAGAGAGAGAGAGAGAGAGAGAGAGAGAGAGAGAGAGAGAGAGAGAGAGTGTATGTTGTGAAAGTTGCAATATCCTATTTCAGCTGCAAAAGTATGGATCACTATGTAAATTTGTCAGTACATTTTTAACCTCCACATTTTTTATTTGAGCCCCAGTTCTGACACCAGGTTTGTTTTTTTTTACTCTCAGTTTTACACCCCAGGGGGATACACTGTAATAAGTCTTAAAACCCAGACAGGGATACCCTGTCAAACATGGAGTGTAGACTCATATGGTTCTGTCTTTTCATATCTCTACACTCCTAACTCTCCTGACCTTAAGGTAAGGTCATGTTCAGTTTAAAATCTTGTTTGATATATTCATTAAAAATTTTCTCTATGGACAGATATCATACATTGATTATCAAAACTCCTTGCTTTCATATCCTTTAACCCTTACCCTTTTTATGACTCCTGTGGAAGGTCATGGCCATTTAAAAATCTTGGCTACATTTATTTTCAATTTCCTTGAATTATCTAATGCAGCCCATTCATATCCATGCATTCCAGCCATCTTTCTGAAACTCATGTAAGGTCATGGTCATTTTTACATTATGCTTAAGTTTTTGGTTTACAGTTTCTTCTTCAGATTTGTTGCCCAATCAGTACAACCATTGCCTCATAAATCCAGCCCTTATAAGTTATATTTTAGCTATAAAAGATAAAAGTTGTTTGTTCACATAAGTGGGAGCAATATGAGTGATTTCTCCTTGAATTGTGGTATAGGCATCAAAACCCATCCATAAGTATGTTACTGCTGCTCTTTTAGAGATCTCACAAACATCCTGTATTGGTTGACATCTTCCACACTACTGATTGAGTTGGAGGAGTTTCAGATAATGTTTGACATACATATTGCACCGTTTTTTTTATACCTATCCTCTTTGCTAGAGATGTGGGCATCCACTGACAATGGTGTTTTTTTTTTTTTACTTATGAAGATAACTGAAAATTATGCTTTCTCAAACATGACCTTTTTGGACCTTTTGGAATACAAAATTGTACTTTTGATATGACATGCCTTGCTTCAATTTGATTAAAATCAGTTTCAATTTCATGTAGAATAGTGGTTATCTGGTTTAGATTGTGCTATGTTATGGTGGTATGTCATCAGGGTGATCAAACTGTCATCAGGGAAACTAAATTTTTTTCAAAAAGCCAAATGGGCACATAACTTAGAATACAGGCCAAATCTTAAATAAGAGGGTCCCTAAGTATCAGGCTGTATGACTTTTTGAGCACTCTCAAAACTACTTTGAATAATTCACAATAGTCTGAGAATAATATGTTAGTCCAGAGAGTACATTTTAGCACCAATAAAAAATCTAAACATGTTTTTTTTCACATAATATCTAAACACAGCATTAAGTATGTCTGAAGACTAATGTTACAAAATACATAATAAAAAAGACTGATGAAAATTATCTAGCTCCACTTACTTGTATTCATGCATAAATGATGGAATTATATTTTGCTTCTATTCCTTTGTGACAATTTGCAAAAATCCCACATTGCAGAAGAACTCATAAGGCCTAACCCATCCAGTAGGAAATAATTCTTCTTTGAGTCTGCATGATCCACCCAGCCAATGAGAAATTACCCCGAACTTGTCCAAATATTTGCTGCTAATATTATTATTAGTAATTTGATCCAGGCTATTATAGATCCTATGTAATCTGATCACTCATAATATCTTAAAGTAGAACCTCTACACGTTCACAAAATTTAATTGTTAGATAATCAGTCATGAATAAATTTTAAAAAAAATATAGGTATGCATGGGTAATATATTATCATTTTGCATTGCCTTCAGATCACATTATCTGTGTAGCAATTCAACTGAAGGATGTTGCTGATGACAGTTCTTGCTGCCAGATGTGAATGCCACAGTTTGTTTGTTTATAGACCCAACTCAATGTTTTCATCAAGGAGCCCTAGTTTAGAATGGTAAAAAGCACCCAGACAGTTTGCCAACACTGTTCATGGGTGTGTGTGTAAAGTTGTAATCCTCGACTTGGGATATGAACTGAGGGTACTTCCATTTGGTTTGAACATCAGTTTTAGTCATTGTTTGCATTATGTGTACCTCATCAGAGCCATCTCCACATTAATGATTTTAATCATACATGGTCATCTCCACAGTAATGATTTCCATCTTACATGGTCATCTCCACATTAATGATTTCCATCTTACATGGTCATCTCCACATTAATGATTTCCATCTTACATGGTCATCTCCACAATAATGATTTCCATCTTACATGGTCATCTCCAAATTAATGATTTCCATCTTACATGGTCATCTCCACATTAACGATTTCCATCTTTCATGGTCATCTCCACAATAATGATTTTAATCATACATGGTCATCTCCACATTAATGATTTCCATCTTACATGGTCATCTCCACATTAATGATTTCCATCTTACATGGTCATCTCCACATTAATGATTTCCATCTTACATGGTCATCTCCAAATTAATGATTTCCATCTTACATGGTCATCTCCACATTAACGATTTCCATCTTTCATGGTCATCTCCACAATAATGATTTTAATCATACATGGTCATCTCCACAGTAATGATTTCCATCTTACATGGTCATCTCCACATTAATGATTTCCATCTTACATGGTCATCTCCACATTAATGATTTCCATCTTACATGGTCATCTCCAAATTAATGATTTCCATCTTACATGGTCATGTCCACATTAACGATTTCCATCTTTCATGGTCATCTCCACATTAATGATTTTAATCATACATGGTCATCTCCACATTAATGATTTCCATCATACATGGTCATCTCCAAATTAATGATTTCCATCTTACATGGTCATCTCCACATTAATGATTTCCATCTTAGATGGTCATCTCCAAATTAATGATTTCCATCTTACATGGTCATCTCCACATTAATGATTTCCATCTTACATGGTCATCTCCACATTAATGATTTCCATCTTACATGGTCATCTCCACATTAATGATTTTTATCTTACATGGTCATCTCCACATTAATGATTTCCATCTTACATGGTCATCTTCACATTAATGATTTCCATCTTACATGGTCATCTTCACAGTAATGATTTCCATCATACATGGTCATCTCCACATTAATGATTTCCATCTTACATGGTCATCTCCACATTAATGATTTCTATCTTACATGGTCATCTCCACATTAATGATTTTCATCTTACATGGTCATCTCCACATTAATGATTTCCATCTTACATGGTCATCTCCACATTAATGATTTCCATCTTACATGGTCATCTCCACAGTAATGATTTCCATCTTACATGAGCATCTCCACAGTAATGATTTCCATCTTACATGGGCATCTCCACATTAATGATTTTAATCATACATGGTCATTTCCACATTAATGATTTCCATCTTACATGGTCATCTCCACATTAATGACTTCCATCTTACATGGTCATCTCCACATTAATGATTTCCATCTTACATAGTCATCTCCACATTAATGATTTCCATCTTACATGGGCATCTCTACATTAATGATTTTCATCTTACATGGTCATTTCCTCATTTCCACATTAATGATTTCTATCTTACATGGTCATCTCCACATTAATGATTTCCATCTTACATTGTCATCTCTGCATTAATAATTTCCATCTATCTGTACATCTTTGCAATAATGATATCCATATACCTGGTCCAATTCACATTATTATTTCAGTCTACCTGGTCATCTCCACATTAATGATGTCTATGTACCTGGTCATCTCCACATTAATGATTTCCATGTACCTGGTCATCACCACATTAGTAATTTTCATTTTTCTTGTTAGCTCCATATTAATTTCCATCAGCCAGGTGATTTCCACATCACTGATTTCATCTACCTGGTCATCTCCACATCATATTTCATCTTCCTGATATCTCCACAACAATGGTTTTCATCTACTTGCTCATCTTAACATTAATGATTTCCATGTACCTGGTCAACATTATACAAAAGAAAACAGGTGCATTGTGTTCTTGATGAAGGTGTACAGGTCTTGTTTCATGTTTAATCTATTTGGATTCCTTGAAAACCAGGGTAAACAAAATTTTGGTACCATCTCAAGAATTTACTAAAGCATGTGATCAAGATCTCCTTCCCACAAGAACATGCCGTAAAATCATCTCAATCATGTCTTCAGTCCTCTCAATGAAATTTGCATTTTAGGTTCAGGAAGAACTTCAGTCGAGTTTTATACGGTGTTTTATTGCAGGTGTGGCAGGTGGGAATTATGATTGATATAGGTGCCAGCATGGTGGGCATGGGTAAATGCCTCCTGCCATTGTTCCTTGAAGCCACAAGATTTTGTTGTCTTTTAAAGATGGACTATTTCATGTCAGTCTCCTTGAAAGAAGGCCATAGTGAGTATATTTCATTGGTGGAAGGAAGAGGACATATTTGTTCTTTCCAAAACAACTACACCATGGTGAATTATCGCAGAAGCCATGTGGGCAGCCAAACCAGAACTTTGCCACCTAGATTGGGATCTCTCAGGTGGTGTTTGTGTTAAAGTCCATCACAGTGTGGGAAGGCTATTCTATTGGCAGATGCTCAGTCCTGATAGAATCAAATAATACAAACCAAAGGATAAGCTGGCATACATACTTCCCATCCTTTTGTATCTCCAAGCCAAATGCATGTGCAATCCATGGCATGTTTGAGCAGCTGTTTAAAGCATTGCTGATATACCTTTCATTTAAAACCTGTTTTCTTCTCAGTCAGACAGAAGGCAGCATGCAGAATCAGTGAGATACAAGCATAAGCAGGTTGATTTGAACTACCTATTGTTCTATCATTATGGTTTGTAAGAACAGGTTCTTACTAACTGGCAATCTGCCATTTTGCTGTGAAACCACTTTTCACACTGGACTCTTTGCCTCTTTGACATCTGCAGTTTCTAGTGAGAGCTTTGAAGCTGTTGCTGAATAAACATAGTGTGAAGAGGAAGATCTCATTATCTATACATTTGAAAGAGGAAAAGGTAAATATCTGACTTCAGGCTTTATAGTCCTGCATAAAATGAGTTATTTTCTTTATGTAAAGGTAGCTGACCAGAGGTCAGATGAAATTATTGTGTATTTTGGCTCATGAAGTTAGAAAACTCACCAAGAGCATAGCTTTCTAGTTTAATTGTTCCCAGGTGAGCATTATATGATGAACCCTACACCAATGCTCTCATTTTGACCTAGTAGGACCGAGCTTCTCAACAGGCTAAATTTTCAGGTTATTTGGCAGCTCCATATTGTCTATTGGTTTTGTCAGAGGGGCAGTAGATGAGATGCAGTACTTTTCCTGAAGCATCAATGCATATGAAGTCACTCTTCCAGTCTAATTTTATCTTGAGTTGAAGCTACTTCACATACCTTATAGGAATTGAGATTGGCCTTGTTGGTGTTAAAGGGATATAACTCCTGCCACCTCTTCCATATTCTCATAAGTTAAGATGATCAGGCAACATATTTGCAGTAGAAACATTTTGGAGCAAAATCTGTTTGTCCAATGATACTTACCTGATCATAATACGGATACACCCTCCCAACCATTCTGCAGTTACATCTTACTGTCAGATCATGCATTCTTCTGAAGTAGTAACTGAAATACGGACATCATTTGGCACTAGTCATTTTGTCTAAGGAGAAATCACTCATGTTATTCCCACCTATTGGGGTAGACAAATTTTATTTTTTTTCTATATGTATAATTTGACTTGGGAGAGGAGAACTAGATTTGCAAGGTAGTGGTTGTACATGTTAGGTATTATGACTGGGCATGTATTACAATATGAACGTAAGGTCATAGGTCCCAAACCATGGAAGGGATTGTTGTAATACATACACTGTAAAATCACGAAGTTTTGACCATTCATATTCATGTACCTTGACTTCCCATCAATCCTCATGCAAAGTCATATTAATTTGAAAGTGAAATCATCTGTAACAAGCAACGATCAGGCAAGACATAACAGATTCATGGAGTTTCTTCATGATTCAGAGAATTTGCTGCCCATATTTAATTTACCATCTTACTATCCCCTCTCTTTATTCTAAAACGTCTGTTACAAATATTCCCTAGCATCAGAAATAATATCAAATATTGCAATATTTTCTATTAAAAATGTTTAGAAAATATTTTTTTTCTCCCTCAAAATATTTTATACATATTATTAATAGACCAGCAATTATACTGATGCATTGCTTTGGAAACTGTTTTTGATTTATTGATATTTTGTAAACATGGTTCAAAATTTGGTACAAATGAAGCATTACTGAGCTTTACATGAGGAGATATTCCAAAAATATTAAGTTCTTGAATTCAAAAAAATCTTTGTATCCCATTCTATATAATGATTGATTCTGATGAACACTTTAAACAAAAAAGTTTTCTTGTGCATTGCTTTTTTTGCCTAGGTTTCCTGATAACTAGTTCATTTGCATTGTAGAAAAAAGTGCCAAGGTCAGAAAAGGGAGCTCACTTCAGCAGACAATGAAAGAGAGTAGGTATCAAGTTCTTTTCCTTGAAGGGCATAATGATGTCATTACAGCTGTGGAGGCAGCTGACTCCATACTGGTCACGGCAAGGTACTCTTCATATCTTAATTGAAATAATTTTCCTTGTACAAGTTTTGCTGATAATCAGTGACATTTTACTGATAATTAAGATCTAGGGACTACCTCTTTTTTCTCATCTTAACATAAATATGACCTTCTTTTTTCAAATAATCATGGTCTAGAAGTTTTTTTTCTCATCCAGACATAAATATGACTTAGATTTTGCAAGGATTAGGGACTACCATTGTATTTTTTCTTCATCCTAATATAAAAGTGGTCGAGTATAGCTGTTTTTTAGTATTAATAAAAGAACCAAGTTCTTCCACTCATAATTTAGATTTATAAATTGCCACTATTACCTTTTAGATAGGCTTATAGCATTATTGATGGAATAGATTGTATAAATGTGAATATAGTAACTTTAATTTTATTCAAAAGAAATTAAAAAGTTCTTTGCATCATAAAATTTGTTTTCTGAAATGGTATATATTGTACAGGTAATGAAAGCCTTTTGAGTGGCTAAATTTCTTGTTTAAGCCTAATTGTAACTGTTTATTTTTGGATACTATGGGTAATGCAGCCTTCTGGGAAATGTTGGAAACATTAGACAACTTAATTATCCATGCCATGAGACAAAAGTATATGTGATAAAGTCAGTATAAATCTGCTTTCACATCAACACTGAGATAATGGCATGACATGACTTTGTGGCTGTCCAAGTCAAGAATTTTTTTTAGCAGTGTATGGACCCAGCCAATGACCAGATTTTATTTATATAAAAGAGTGTAGATTTAAAAATTTCGTACCCAGCTTGTGCCCATTTCTGCTTTACATGATTACTAACAAAATGAAATAAAAAAAAAACTTCCACTGAAATATAATGTAAAATTAGTGACTGTTATACTGTAATGCCTGAGAGGAACAACTTCTAATTGGATAAACAATAACTGTTATCGAAATGTACATCTTGTGCTGTTTTACTCTCATCATGCATTCAGTGAAGTTTTATTTGAAGACTAATTTCATTACATTCTCACAGCCATTTGCTTAGTGATACTATAGTTCCAAAGGTATTCTCTTGATTTCACATTTATTTTCATAACACAAACAGCCGGGATACAACTGTGAAAATATGGGACTTGAGAACATTGACAGAAATACAGAACCTTGGGGGACACACGGATTCAGTAACTGATGTTGTGATACTAGACAAAGAGCAGTCTGCTACTGTAGGTAATACTCCCATTGTGATTATGTGATCTAGCCATTTTGTGAAGTGTGTGCATTGGTAATGTCACATCTCATTATGAACAGTTCATGGTAGAGGCTTTAAACCTTTTGGGGGTATTATGGAGCTCTGCATAGTGGTATAGAAATTTGATGCTGTTCCTGGTGGTGTGGCTGGAAGGGGATGAATGGACTTGCATAAATTTCAGATACTTTAAATGAAGAGTCACCATGCCTGAGTATTGGTGTGTGTGTGTGTACACTGACCGACAAGTCAACCTATAATAGATGGAGCCATAAAATGAGACCACTGTGCCATTTCTTGTGGGCATACAGTTGTGGCCACTGGGTCACAATTGAGAAATCACTGTGAACCCCCTCTTGCTGTCTATCGTTTCTCTGTCCTCAGACACACACACACACACACACACATGTTTGTGTGTATCCTTTTTTGTTGTGCTTAAAAGGCCTCAGATGTTGCATCTGGTTTTGGTCTCTGGATCAATTCATATTTCCAGAGACTTAAGACAGAGGTCATATATATGATGGCACACACACACACACACACACACAGAGACTTAGCACAGGGGTCATATATATGATGGCAAGTACAAGTGGTGGCAGAAAAATCTGGGAAAATCCTATTAAAAACAATCAACCCATGGGAAGCTACTGACAGCTTTCATTGTCAATTAGCGCTCATGAAGTTTTAAAGTAATGTTGAACACATTTATAGTTCTTGTGATGCTGTGTCAGAATCCAGTTTATTCCAGAAGCACTGACAAAGTTATCATATTGTAGACATACTTTGAACATGGCAATAAATATTTGAATTTTTATTTTTTTATTTTCTTTTCTCTAGACATTGGAAAATTTTGGTCCTATTTAACACCAGCATGCGTTTTATATAAGTACCATTTCTGTAGGTTTTTATATTGATAAAAGCGAAATAAAATTATTAAAAACTGCATTGAATGAAGATGACAATTTTAATATTTTTCAGCTAGCAAGCTTCAGTGGACAGATGCATTTAACCACCTTGTGTTTAGTGGCTCCATGGACTGTTCATTCAAACTGTGGTCAGCCAAGACAGGTGAAAGGAGAAATGGGTTTGATGATTATGATGATAATGATAATAACATTTAGATGATGATGTTGATATGACAACAGTAACACTTTAATCTTGAAAGTAAGGTCTTGTTGAAGCGAAAGTTTTAAAATTAAATTCTGAAGGTACAGAAAAGTGAGCTACCATATTTCTTTGCTTCTAATTTGTGTCAGCTGCAAACAACATAGGCCCTGTTCAACCATCACATAATGTGCCAGCATGTTAGGGTCTGTCTTGTTTTTTTTTTCAACTGATTACTCCTAACAGACGGCATAGACTCAGGTATGCCATGTATTATGCAAGAGCATTTTTCCATTGGAGTCAACTTTTATAAGTGAGTGGTGTATTGCCATTTGAATTTTGTTAATATAGTTTTTAGGGCAGATAACAGTTACTTCAAGTATCATGCAAGGAAAGTCTAACTTTTTAAAAATTGTCATGATTTTTACTTAAATATGTCAGAAATAATTTTTTAAATATTACATAAACTAAATGTTATATTTCAAGTTCTTCCTATGAAGTATATTTTTGTATGTTTGTTGATTACGAGGTAATTGGAAAGGTTAATTGTTGATATCACATGACTATTTGAACTCTGAAGTCTTTGACATGTAGGTCGCGAGATTTGTGCAGTCATGTGACTTAGAATGCAAATGATGAATTCCAGGTCAAATTTCATCAACACTATAGTTTCGTCTAGTCTGTATCGATTTCATACAGGTATATCTCAATGAAAGGTCATTAAAGTTTGCTAGACCAGCTAGTAAATGGATACCCTATGCCGATACCAAATGGTGCTGGCAAATTCCATCTTTTCGATAGGCATTGAACTCTGACCCTACACCCTAACATAAATGTCCAAATATAAATATAAAAAATGGGGTGGAAAGGGTCAGAGGAGACTCGGGACTAATTTTGATGTGGCCAAAAATTTCAAAATGAAGCCATATTTATTGTCATGTGCTTGAAAAATGGATTGATAATTTTGCAGCTAATTTACAATATTTTGTTTCACATGTATTTGAAATGAAAAGTTATTAACTTCCTAAAATGTAAATTAACTTAGAAATAGCACATGCATATGTAAATTTTAGTTCACACTTATAAAAATTTAGTTTATCATATTTGGAACATTGCTATACAGTGTTCCATCACTTATCGCAGGTGTTCCGTTACAGGCCAACCCGCGATAAGTGAAATTTCACGAAGTAGGGATGCTATACTTATTTTTAGTAGTTATACATTATTTTAGGTCTTTATAAACCCTCCCCACACTCTTATTCATAACCCTGTGTACAATCTTATGTCAGCAAGTAGCATCTCAAGCGGGCGCAAGTACTACATTTCGTTTTTTATGTGTATTCATCCACCGAATAAATACTCCATTTACTGTAAATGGTAATTTTGTATGATTTATAATATTCTTTTAATGTTAGAATTAATATTTTTAATATATTTTTATACATTTTAAAACCTGCAAAACAGAGTTGGTGATAAACTAACCGCGAAGTAGCGAGGGAACACTGTATTGCAAAGGAAAAAATTATAGATGATATGAAAGCTTAAGAGGATCTTCAATTGGTTTGTTATGTCACAAGGTCAATTGTGTTCACGGAATTGTTTAATACACAAAAGCTAAAAATATTGTCCGAGTAAATCATTTTCATTAAATAAAAAAATAATTGGCCTCTCTGAATCTCAGATTATGAATGGTTTAATTCATCTACCCCATTTTCTTGCCAATGAGAAATTAGGTTTCCAACCTGAAGGAAAGTAGTAAGGTGATGCAGTGATTGTTGGAACTTGAAATTGGATTCCATATATACTCATTTTTTTTAGTCCATCTGCAAACTGCACAGACCCAGATGCGCTATCAAATAAATTGCTGGCAGATATGGGTCTATGCAGTTTTGTTAGTAATCAGTAGGAGAAACATCATAGATCCTAATCTGCAGGTGCATCATGCCTTGGCAGATCAGGATCGTGGATGTTTTACTTGACTTTTAAGCGAGTATATATTGTATGTCCTGCTGTATCTAGTCCAAAAATTTTAAAGTATCATTGTCTTTTTTAGCTTTTGCATCAGCAATATTTAAGTATTAAGTAAATAGTGTCTTAAGTGTAGTGTGTAATAGTCTAATTATGTATAAGTATATGTAGCGATTGTAAACAAGAATCAGTTTTTTAATGTCACAATTTCTAATGGTTTTTTACAGCGACAATTTTATGGCATTTTCATGAGATATTTTTCTTTATAAAAAATAAATATCTTCCAATTCATTAACACTTGTGAGCTCTATGTTGCTTTATGTAAAAAAACTGCTTCTTTAATATTTAATTTCAGGCCAGCAGATTAAATCTGTTTATACATACAATCCAGTGACCAAGCTAGCCTACCACCCTGGTCAGGATATAGTTATCACTGTATCAGGTAATACACACGTGGTCAACACTGAAGTTATTATATTGATCTCCAATAGATATCAGCATTCATTCATAAAATGATTTGGTTTATCAGACTTTTTAATTACATGTGTGATATTTTTTATATTGCACACTGGTGAGTAATATATAATTTTCTTACTGAAGTGAACTGAACTTCGAAGTAAATGCAATACTTAGTGTTGGTAGGTTTGGAACAGAATCTGTACAAGTTGAGTAATAAATTAAATGTTAAATTTGTCATTGCTTACTATCAAATGAGTGGTGGAGTGCCCATCTCAGATGCTGGAAATCACTGGTTCGAACCCTTGCCAAATCATACCAAAGACTTTTAAAACTGATACTAACAGCTGCCTTGCTTGGCATTCATAATTAACAGGTTTGTGTTAGGGCTGGGTGTCAGGATAATGTGACTGGATGGGACATCATGCTACATGTCTGTGGCATGATGCCTTAGAGCTAAACTTCACTAAACTATCACACTGCAGACATCATAGCGATATGACTGAAAATATTTTAAAGCTTCATTAAAAATCTAAATCACACACACACACACACAATCATATGTATCAAATATACTTATACCAAATTCTCAGTACACACAAATAATTTATGAATACAAACTAAATGAGCATTTAAGTTTCTCAGTATTTATCTCAAAAAGTATTGCAAAAATTTAAATACTATCATTTTTGGCTTATATGTGTTTCATATATAAGAAAGCAAACTTTTTCTGTTGAGTACATTCTCTGACCACATTAATGTTAGCAAATAAACTCTGATACCTATAGCAACCTCTGAAAGAGGAAAATTACAGATCTCTACCCCTATGTAGTACTGACCTTGGCATCATTGGCAGTTTAGGCTGAAAAATGGGAAATGAGTAGCTATGAGAATCAATGGCTATATGGCCAGAGTGATAAAGAAGGCAGTATGATTCATTGGCCTATGCACCTATGGCCTATGCACCTATGGCTTATTCTGATTTTGATTTGATATTATGAGAGACACCACTCTTCTGCATTTTAATGACACTGAAGCCTCATTGGTTTTTGACTTTATGCAATTTGCTGTTTGGTTCTCTGCTTTTGTTGGGGATTGTGTAGAGAAAGCAGATGGCACATGGTGCTCCATCATCACTCATTACTACATATTTAATATTTTCAGCTACTGGTTATCACAAAGCCAGGTTTAAGCACTTCATGTTCTTTAGGTAATCCTGAGTATTGATTTATTGGAGCTACAAAACTTTAACTTGAGTAATTTATCTGTGTTACAGTCTAATATTGTAATCATTTTGCTGTTACTCTTGTTTAAAGCTGACATTAGGAATCAGGCATTCTGTCAGTACATATCTTGACATTTCTGTAAAATGGCAACACTTTTTGTCACTTGATTGGATTGTTGTGCCAGATATAACATGTAGACTATGATAAAATTAGGTCAGTATGACATGCAACAAGATTAAAAACTATGATCAAAGTAGGTCATTGTAAAAAAAAAATGACATGATAGTTGTTTATAATCAGTATGATATGTAATGTGTTTGGAGACTGATAAGATTAGAGCAGTATGAGCTGATTTTGGACATCAATCAAATTAGGACAGTATGACAGATTAACACAATTGTTTGTTGTATTCAAGTTAGGTCAGTATGACAGATATAACATGATTGTTTAATACATCAAATTAGATTAGTTTGACATATAATATGATTGTTGATGATCAGATTAGGTCAATGTAACAAATATAACATCATTGTTGATTATGATCAAATAATCTCTATGACATAATATGGTTGTTGACTATGATCAAATTAGGTCAGTATGACATATGATATAATTGTTGACTATGATCAAATTAGGTCAGTATGATAGACATGACATGATTGTTGACTATGATCAAATTAGGCCATTATGACAGATATGACATGATTGTTGACTATGATCAAATTAGGTCAGTATGACAGATGAAATGATTATTGACTATGATCAAATTAGGTCAGTATGACAGATATGATATGATTGTTGACTATGATCAAATTAAACCAGTATGACAGATATGACATGATTATTAACTATGATCAAATTAGGTCAGTATGACATGAAATGATTGTTGACTATGATCAAATTAGGTCAGTATGACAGATATGATATGATTGTTGACTATGATCAAGTTAAACCAGTATGACAGATATGACATGATTGTTAACTATGATCAAATTAGGTCAGTATGAGAGATAATACATAATTGTTGATTGACTATGATCAAATCAGATCAGAATGACATAACATGTTTGTTGACTATGATCAAACTGGATCTGAATTACAGATGTAACATAATTGGTGATGTTTAGATCAGTATGTATATTATGATTAGATTAGATCAGTATAGCATAACATGATTGTTGATGCTGATAAAATTAGGTCAGGATGACAGATTAACACAGTTGTTTAATGTAGTCTTCCTAGGTTAGCATGATAGATATAACAAAATTGTTGAGTATGATCAGATTAGACCAGTATATTAACATCATTTTAAGATGATTTATGCAAATGAACCTAAGGAGTAAAAGATGAAGCAAACATTTGCATTTCAGATGGAGGTAAGCTAGAACTATGGGATGTAGTGACCTCATTAAACATTCAGTCCTTACGAGCACATGATGATGCAGTTACTGCACTATGTGTAAGTAATCCAGCAACTTTCAGCTGCTTTAAGAAGTATTGTTCCTGAAATATTTGAGTAATATTTAACATTTTATTTAATGTATATGTTTAAAGGGTGAATAACACATACAGATTGATAGGGTGCAGTGCATTTTCTTGCATGTTGAATGTGTGCCCCGTTGCTGTCACATAGAAAAGTATGGAAATAAGCACTCTCTTTTTGTCTCCATACGACCAATAAATTATTCATCAGATCCACACTTATGATTATTACGGAATTCTCAAATACATGTAGAAAAAAATATTGCTGACTAAAATTTGGTCTGTAACAATTTTATTCAATCTAAGATTCGGCAAATGTAGATATGTGAGAAAGCTTGCTAGTAGCTTCTCATGGGTTGGTGGTTCTTTCCATGGATTTCATGGTTTCTTCCTCAGCCATTAATACTGGCTGCCATGTATAGCCTATTGTGTGCTGAAAAATGGCATTAAGCTTCAGAACAACAGAACAACTTTGCAAACCATGTATGTTCAGAAATGTATATAGGTAATCTGTTAACAACAAAGATTCTGTGGACCACTGAGTAGATGCTAAAAAGGTATTTTATTTCCACCCTGGTTAGTTAGGCTTGGTGGTATATCAGAAAATGTTGGTTGATAGATAGGTCCTATTTGAGGGAATGAGTTTTATTTCAGGAATTCTTTTATCAGCGTTCCTGCACTAGTTTGGAATTCTGGAAAAAGTCTTAAATTTGAAAATCACTTTTCCAGACCTTGAAAAAGTCTGGAAAAATTTAAAAATGACTAAAAAGTCTGGAAAAAAGTCTTAAGTTTTCTTTTTTTCCGGAAACCGGCAATATAATTGCTCTTGTCAGAGCTCATTGGGCATATTGCTGTATGTAGAATGCAAAATCTTAAGTTGAGTATCGCTGATAAATTCATGGAAAAAGGTCATGCAATTTTGTACAAAGTACAAAAATTGACACTCAAAATTCAATGCAGCAACATACACAATTTACACCATAGAAATGTAGATTTACTGTAAAAATAAATTAGTGGTAAACCTGTACAGTATGAAAGAGAGAACAAAGAATTTTTTAAGAATTTTGACCATGTGATATCTTTTGCATAATAGTGGAAATATTCAGTACAAGTTGTTTTTCAGTTTGTTTATTCTTTGTCATTATTTTTAAAGATAAAAAAAATTGACCCAAATTATCTTATAATATTTTAATTCTAAAGTGGCAGTTTCTGTTTACTAAATTGTGATTTTATATCAACATATAAAATGTACAAGAATTTTGTAAAGATTATGCACTATCGTAAGAGTAAGATATAATTTCAACTTGTCTATGACTCGTCATTATTGTGTTTTATGAAGAAAAAAATGATTGTGGGAGGGCACTTAAACAAGGCACAGAAAGGAGTTTAAAAAATACCAGAAACAATGAAAACATTAATTTATTATTAAAACTGAATGTTCACAAAATATTTCTATATTATGTAAGAAATATGCAGATTTCAGCTTGAAATAGTGAGTTTAAGATTTTGCACAAAGTGACCAAAATGGTGGAAGGTGCATGTGTTTGATGGCATGGTGTAAATTTATTTGAAACAGTATCATAAAGATGAGGTCAATTTTAAATTCTCTACACACAAATTATGCATAAAACATTAAATTTTAAGAACAGCATATAATTTTAAGATGTGTATGACAAAATAATACAGTATTAATACAAAAATGGTTGGGAAGCACTTGATAAAAAATGCTCAGAAAGACTTCAGAAGTATCTTGAACATAGGAAAAGTCTATTTATTCTTCTAGCTTAATGTTCACCCAACATTTCTATATACCCATCTGTGAGAATTTTACAAATGCCAGTTTGAAATAACATGAGGTCAAGATTTTGCAAGTGACCAAGAAAAATATTAAAAATGGTGGATGATGTATGTGTTTCAATGGTTCTTGAGCATTTATCAGAAAAGATATCATGAAGTTGAGTTCAGTTTTGATTCAGCACACTTGAATTATGCAGGAAACATTCCATTTTTATTTATTCTAAAATTCTAAAAATTTCATCCCAGTTGCTATCATTACTGATTAGGTTAATAAACCTTTGTCACATGGTTAAGTCTGAAAATTTTATATTTTAGTTTGGAAAAAGTCAGAAAAAGGTTTTAAATCTTTTTCTAACTTTGTGCAGGTCTTGGTTCATCTGTAAATGTTTGCCTACTCAAACCTATTTTGATCATAATTGTCCTAATTAACTTTTGACATTAGCAGATTCACTGCAGTTTGTCTTTTAAAAAAATCAATATTTAAATGAAATGCTATGAAAAAATATAGTAGGTTGTCAGGTCAAGAGTAGTCTGAGCAGCAAACTGTCAGAGTCCATGCAGGTGCTTCCTAAACCATCATTTTGAGCTAACCTTATTGGAGGGGGGAAAGAACCTGGCATTTTTAACAAGCTAACAGTTGTTTCAGCAGGCCTCCAAATGGCTGTCCCCCAACCAGCTGATAGCCATTTTTTCCTACCAAAAGTGTCCTCTAAGTCTTTTTGAAGGGACCCAACCTTGGTTAACTGGGGTGAAAGGAAAACACCATTTTACACCTATTCTCTGTCTCACCCTTAGTTACGTTGCCACACTGCCATTGATGACAACAGCATCTGTCTGTTATAAGTATTAAAAACAAAGGAGACTGAAGAAACATAAATAATAACTGTATTTGTGTCTACTTGTATTAACTTTTTGAAATAAGGTTCAGAATATATAAATTCAAATATTGGCAACAGTGTAAAAAAATGTATCGTTAAATTTGCATTTTCTCAGCTGATGGGTAATACAGTGGCCACTTCCACATCATCTGGTGAGATCAAAGTTCATGAGATTCGTGATCGAAGTCTCATCTGCCTGTTTGCATCAGAAAATCTCCAGAATACCAGTGGTAGGCTTTTAACACCACGGTACATTCGATCTCTTGCAGCCACAAAGGACTATATCTTCTATGGTGATGATGGAATCAACATCAAAGTCTTAAACTGGAAGAAAGGTCAGATGTTAGAAGTGTGTAATTATAAACCTCATTTTCTTTTATTTTTTTCCATCTGGCCATTGTTTTGTCTGAGAAAAAGTTTGTTTCTTTTGAAAAATTGCTTTTTCTATTTAAAAAGCTTATAGTTGCGAGATCTTGTTCGAGTAATGAATACATTTTTGTATGGTTTCCATAATATTTTAACAAAGGGACTTAACTCCTTCCTTAAATATATTTCCTTTATTTTAGTAGTGTGTTTTATACTGTTTCCTCTTGTGATGCAAATGAGAATAAAAAGTCTACCTTGAACGATAACTTTTGAATTTTTGTGATGATAGAAAATATTAAAAATATACATGTTGAATAATTGCAGGATCATTTATTGATTTATCGAGATTTTCAGATGTAAAGAACCTTTTAAAAACATACTAGGTCCAGGTATTAATGACTTCATTCCAGCCATGAACTTTAAATTGACTGGAAACCAATCATGTTATGTTAAAACTTGAGGGGGCATAAATTTGATGCAAAACTGCTCTCTTTTCACAGGTTTAGTCAGGAAGATATGTAACCATGCAGGAGACTTTGGAATCACAGATGCTCTTTGTTGCCATGACAAACTGCTCTTTGCTTCAGCATTTGACCTTGATACTGGTATTGGAAGTTTGAATGGTACGTTTATTTTGTTTTATTTATTTAGCAAAGTTTGTCATACTACATATCTGCCTCCTTAATTTTGTCCAACACTATATCTGCCACAATAATTCAGAGTTGGATCTTCTCATGAACCCTCATAAAATGATATGAGATATATAGATACCCTTTTTTAATATTGGCAACAAAATTGAAGAAATATATGATGACAAAGGAAGACTGTCTCTTGAAAGAGCCCAGTCATAGTCAACATTCAATATTCACACTTTAGATGTAAAAATGTATAATTATGTTTTTAATAAAAATGGGGACACATATAAATATTTGAAAATAGGAGCATAAAGTTTTTTTTTCTGGTACAAGACTTTACTTTCATAACTATGGCATCTAGATCTTTGTGAAAATCTAAAGGATAGAAAGCAGTAACAGTAACTCCACCTACTTAATGGCCAGACTGGGTTTATTTTGAAATCCACAAGGACTTTTGGGTCCTTTTTACATGATGACATAAACTAATTAAGAATAATTGTTTCCAGCTGACATCATAGTAACATCTGGGTGTAAAGTCAGCCAAAATTTCTTTTAAAGTTGCACACTGTAAATAATATTATGTTAAGTTCTTGTGTACATTTACTCAGAGCTGACAGTAATTCTCAAAATTAAAAGTCAAAAATTTCCATGGATAGACATTTGATAGTCCTATTATTTGAATTGGATAGACATTTGGTAGTCCCCTAATTTAAATTGAGTAGACAGTTGTAGTTCCATGACTTGACGTGGATAGACATTTGGTAGTCCCATGAGCTGAATTGGAAACATTTGATAATGCTATTGTTTCAAATTTTTTAATAGAAATATCTGATTGATTTTAAATGGATAGACATTTGGTAGCCCATGATTTTAATTGGGATATTTGGTAGTCCCATGATCTGAATTGGATAGATATTTGGTAGTTCAGTGATTTGAATTGGGTAGTTATTTCTGACGATCACTCACAAATCTTACAGCAATCCAGTTTGCTGGTGCAGGATGAGATTAGAAGGGAAATAAGTTGTCTGTAGTCTGTGTACAAAAGATGCCTGCAAAATCACTCCTGCATCTATGCGATATGTGATGACACATGCTACTTTTGATTCTGGGGCATCAGCATGTAGAGATATTTTTATTTTATATTTATATTTTTTTAATTTTTTTAATGCTACCAGTGGTTTAAATTGTAAAAACAGCCTTCGAAAAAGATCTGTTCAAAAAGTCTTTTCTCAGATGAAGACAAAATACAGTAATAAGATTGATGCTGAGACTAGGACAATGCTGTTATATGCTAGCTGTACTCTGCTGATGTATATATATTTGATCCAGTTCCAGAAATCCACTGTTGTAACTCAGACTGGGTCTAGTTTTGATACTGTCACTGATGATAAGTCATGGATGAAGATTCTGATTCTTATTTTGACAGATTTAGACTGGTTATCATTAGATTCTGATGCCAAGCTTTTGGATTTGGATCAGCTGGACAGTTAGCAGCACTGTATTGGTTGTTGTTGTTAAAGGGTTTAACGCCATTTTTAGCTCAAGATATACATGGCAGCCAGTATTAACGGTGGAGGAAGAACCCTGGAAAATCCCAGAAAGAACCACTGACCCATGAGAAGCTACTGGCAGGCTTTCTCAATTACCTATGTTAGCTGAGTCTGGAATCGAACCCACACAGACAGAGGTGAAATGGCAGTGATCCGTAACAGTCAGCGCTTCAGACCACTCGGCCACTCAGGCCCTTGCAGCACTATATTGGTCAGTAAACTATTGCAGTCTGATGTTGAATGTAATCAAATTATTTTATTTGATATATAAGTATCTTGTTTTGTTTTATTTCTTTTCTTTAATTTTACATTTTTTTATTACATACATAACATAAAAGTTTGATATTTATGTCTAACTGAATTTACAGTTGAATCATAGATTACATTTTGTCCCTTGGATCGTGAAATGCTTGATGAGTTGGTTATCGACATGGACTAAGAGCAGATTTACAATACTGGGCCTGTTGACACTGAGTGGTTTTGTACAGCTTCATGTTGAGCTTAGTGGAATTACTGGACAGAAATATGCTGTTTTCATCAGTCAGATGCTGCAACTGTGCCATAAATGGTTTCATATTTTACCTATTAAAGGGATTAGGAATGACTTTACAAGGTGTTACCATCTGTCCTAGATGTATAAACAATCATCAGCCTGGGTGTGCGTTTGTGACTGGATTTTTAACATAGCTTTAAAAATGTTTCAGTCATATCGCTGAAATGTATGTAGAGAGGCAGTTTATAGTGATATGAATCACTGGTGTATCATGCTGCAGACCTGTACCATGATGTACAGCCAGTTGCATTATCCTAACACAAGGCCAACTAGTCCTAACACTAACCTCTTAATGCTGAGTGCCTAGTGAGGCAGCTGTTAGTACCAGTTTTATAAATCTTTGGTATGACTCAGCCAGGGTTCAAACCCACAACCTCTCACATCTGAGTTGGATGCTCAAATCACTAAGCCACTGAAGTGGTCAAATCATCAACCTGGAGATAATATCTACACATATAAGTACAAATTATTATTTAGATGTTTACACCTTTGGGGACAACAAGACCTTCAACAGATGATGTACAATTTCATCTCAGCCATTTTAGGGATTTATTTGGAACCAATTTTGCTTTTTTGGGCCAAATATTTGGAAGTATATTATGTTGGTCCATTGCTTAAATGGAAGTCCTGGTACAGGAATTCTTTCCAATAAAAGTACTTATTGATTTATACTGTTGTATTCCTGCCAGTTTTTCAGGTTGACCCTGATTTGCAGTATCTAATAACATTGACAGATGAAGATACAGGCCATATTATGGATGTTACATATTGCCAAGGAGCAGATTGCATCATTACTGGAGGAATGGAGCTTAAAGTCTGGAGAAAACTGACTTCAGGTCAAAGGTACATATAGTACATCTATAAATTTTCAAGTACATGTCATAATTTTTTTAAAAAAATGATAAAATGTACAAATTTTATGATCTCTTGGATTCATTAGCAGGATGAAAATATTTATGCATAATTCAGTCATGCAGTTTCAAATGTTAATTATACCATGAGAATATCTACTATGCTGTAATTTTCACCTTTTTTGTTCATATTTTGTTGAAAATCCTTAAACATTTACATTTTCTTAATATATTTTAGTGTATCAGAAGGGGATCTTGTTCCAAATGTTATACCAAAGCTGATACAGCAAGCTGTGGATTCAGATATGGAATCAGATGTTGATTTTTCAGAATCAGAGAGTGAGGCTGATTTCAATGGAGGTGAAGATGGGGACAGCAATTCAAGTCAACAGAATGTTGGATGGTTGTCGTGGTGCTCAGTATTGTAACATCTCTACACATTTAGCTCTAAGCTACACTGATGCATAAAATCATGAAGATGTGAATATATGCATTTATATGTATGTAGATGTGTAATTAAGTATGTCTGTAAAATGATGGCTGGCTGGATAGATAGATGGGTAGATAAATGGATGATACATGCCTACCATAGGGTATATCATTTGATATGTTCATCCATCCATCCATCCATCCATCCATCCATCCATCCATCCATCTGTATGTATGTCTGTTGCCAATTTTATTTACTCAAGTTATTCACTTTGTTGATGGCTTGCACTTTCAGTAAAGAAAAACCCTATAAATTATAGGGTCAAAGGTCAATGTCACTGTGACAGAGAAATGAAATAAAGTTTCCAAACAAAAATTTCAATTTCTCCACCACCAGCAATTACTACATTTTATTAAAATGGCTTTCTCTGGAAGAGAGGGGTAGAAGAAACCTATTGATTTTGGAGTCAAAAGATAAGTTGTCAATTTTACTATGACTGGAAGAAGAAAAATATTTTCCACACAATATCTTGAGGATTCCAGCATCTTCATTTACAAAATTTCAGAGTCACGATGACTGAAATTGAGAAAAATGGTTCCCAAAAATGTCCAGTTTGTCGTCATCTATGGTTACTATACTTCATAAATGGATTGCACATAGGTAAAGATGAACCCTATCAATATCTGTATAATGTCAAGGTCACGGTGCCAGAAAAAATATTAATCAGTTCTAGATTACATATCTTTACCTAACTTTGTGGATGGTTTGCACTTGGAGTAAGGAAGAAACTAATTGATTTTAGGTCAAGGTCACTATCCCTGAAAAAAGAATAGTAGTTTATGCTAAAGATGTTCATTTATCAACATAGAGGACTCTTTAGCATGAGTGCCATTGCTGGTGCTGTTGTTGAGCACTTCTCAAGGTTGGTCCTTCAGGCTGAGTCTTGCTAGAGCCTGTGCAATGGAAGTAGTCATTGTTAACCAGGTCATTGGAAACTTGTCATTACTATAGAAGAGGCTTGTTTATTTTTGTTTTATCACACAACACAGCACTAAGGGTCTCTCAGATTACAGGATGATATGTTAAAGGTGTCTTAGGTTATTGGAGGATATGTTAAAGGTGTCTTATGTTATTGGAGGATATGTTAAAGGTGTCTTAGGTTATTGGAGGATATGTTAAAGGTGTTTAGGTTATTGGAAGATATGTTAAAGGTGTCTTAGGTTATTGGAGGATATGTTAAAGGTATCTGAGCCTATAGGAGGATATATTAAAGGTGTCTTAGCTGATAGATATTTCAACTCTTTACAGTTGGTTAGGATTTATAGGTATTTTGATCAAATGGAAACCATTTTTTGTGTAAAAAAAATTTAATTATTAAAATTCTTGATAAAAAAGCTGTATAAAAATGATGTTAAATATAAACTTTTTTGTTATCATTTGTTAGTGTTTTTTATTACTAGCTCTACTGGTCACAATCAGGATGAGCTTACATGCAGGGTTGAATTTACATGAATTCAAATTCATTGAAAGTCATTAAGAAATGAAGACCTCAAGTACAGTTGATTTTCTGTCATATGCTAGCATTTCTACTATTGTTATAATTCACATGAAGTAAATCAGATATCATGCATAGTGCTCCTGTCACAAATCATTAACAGTTTCATTTCATAAAGTTTAATTGGCACATTTAGTCCTGGATAAGACATTCTGTCGTAGTTTGAACCCATACTTCAAGGAAGTTTTACAAATGAATGTTTAAATTACAGTGTGCCTAGAAAATCCATAAATCCCAGGATGTTGATATTTGACGATTTTGTTTGGGAAATACTGGCTGATAATAGTGATAGCAATTTATTTTTAAAGTATGAATTATGTCATATTATTGGAAATGTATTAAAAGTTAAAATTTTAGCAGATGCACCTTGCCAAAACTTTATGCATTTAGAACTGAAACTGATGTCAATTTGAAAGCTTGAAAATAGGTTACACTGCAAATGTATGTTAATTCTTTGACCATTATTGGCATACTATATAACAAATTCAAAACTTTTCAAACACTAGATCTTCTGGACTGTTCATCAGGTGATTGTTAACATCAATCTATTTACTTCTAAACACTGATTAACTCCTTCTAAAGGAGTGTTTCAAAGTATTATCTAGATGTTTTATTTATAACTAAATTTTCAGGTACAGAAAGAGTACCTTTGAAACAACAAATAGTAATACAGATTTATATTCCTTAATTTACCTGGATTATATTTTCTTTTTTGCAGTAAATCAATGCAAGGTACATTCTAATATATTAATGGGGATGATTTTTAGCCAAAGTATCCTATAGTACAAGTCACAATGGTCACATATGAGCATTTACTTCTTTTAAATTAAATATAAATTGTTAAAATTTAACACTGATTTTCTTTCACCAGAGTGTATTCAATCCTTATTAGTGAATACGCTGTACCTTAGCTATCACATATATCTTCCAGATGAAAATTATCTATTGCTGTGGACATGTATAGTATTGGCATGGTACTAAACTTAAGTCAAAGTAAGAATGCATTGTGTGGAATCATCACAATCAAGGGAAGACAAATTTGTTTATCAATATGTGCAGCTTTCATTGTGAAATCACAGTGTGCGACATGCACTCTGGATTGTACTGGATCACACCTTTAGGTTCATTTCATCCAAAAATGCATACTTTCATTTTGATTTTGCCGTATTATGCACCTTTAAATAATGACCTTTCAAAAGAATAAGGATGTATACAAATCCAAATGATGTGAATTCTTACCACTTTAAAGGTATGTTGAAGCAAATTCTAGAGAATGACACCCATTTCTAAAATAGTGTTGAATGCCTACATGACTCATGGGACTTGCACTATATATAGGAACAAATAAGGATACAGGTTTTCACTGTCTTTTTAATTAACTTGAAGAAATATAGGGATATTTCACATTTATTTAGTTAAGATACTATAAAAAGTGTTTACATGTTTGCAGATTCCTTATTGTTGACTAGAAAACTGCTGATCTCCAAAGTAAGCAAATTTTGACTATATACTACTTTTAGATTTTAATTTTTAATCAGCTTTTGGCATAATATCTTTAGGTTTTGAGTGAATATGTAATAATGAGACTTATAAATCCAAAAAGTCAATAGTTCTTACAAATGCATTATTCAAATACCTTGAGCATAGCCATACAGTGTGACCCTGCTGAAGAATACTCCATTAAAAAACAAATTTGAATAACACAATTTTGGTGTGGCTCCCAAAATTTCATATACATATATTTTTTGCATACATGAAAATTTTTGTTTTCTTAAAAGTATGAAACGTAACGTGCAAAAGGTTTATTATTTTGGGGTAGAGATTGTGTATGAATTTTAATACAAAATGATGTTGGTGATACTTGTTCAATTTCATATACAGTATTTTTCTCTTACATAGACAAAGTAGAAAAAAAAAACTTGTAACAAGTCTATTCAGTGATAACACTGTATTCACAAATGTCACAAATTGCAATTCATTTTCCACACTGGCAACAAAATGTACTATATAGTGATTTGTTTTGTGTGACATTATCAGTCATTTAAACTTTTATATAAAACCTTTGGTTTTGGAGTAATGAAATTCAGAGGCACCATTAAACAAAGCCGCAATCCTAATATAATATGCATTGGAATTTATTTATTGTTAGAAAAACATTCTTTATTCATATTGACAAACCTTCTTAACAGTGCAATATTTTATCATAATCCGGTTGTTCTGATATCTGGCCTTAGTACAGTATATTGTGATATTTCCAGTTTTTCAAAACATGTTTTTTTTTTTACATTTCTGGTTGCATAGATCAACCGGATGATTGAAGGCAGGAATAGTGACTGCTGCAATAAACTAAGCGATGGCTAATTCCATTTCTCTTTAAAATGAAGACAGAAAAAGCTTTGGTGAAACTTTAAAAAAACCTGATCACCTTTGAAGCACCAATCGTTCTGTACAAATACTAAGCAGATGAAAAAATAAAATTCAGACTGTATCAATGTTCTACATTTATTTGATTATGCTGTAACAATGCGAAGTAACAAAAAAAGCTTTCATGAAAGGAAGTCAGCACAAATTTAAATAAAAGCAATGGAATCTGATGTATTGTTGCATTTTTCAAAAGTTACTGGAACATGTTTATTGTGCCATGAAAGTTTCATTTTTGGCAGAAAAATTATGCTTTTAGTTGCTGCCCATGGTAGCATAAATCTTTTGAAACTAGATATCTGGCCATCAAATTAATTGAAGATGGGGTATCCTGCAAAGATGTTTGGTAAACTTTTTAATTTGTTCATGTTTTTATTTCCCTATAATAGCCTCTCATACGCTGGTACCCTCGGCAAGATGACAGGCCAGTTTAAGTACATGTACAAGCATTATGTAAACCACTATAGCTACATGTTATTTGTGACAGTTGTAGTCAATTTTTTTTTGTCAGTTGGACATGGATGAAAAGAAGGACTACCAATTACTTTAATATGTTTATTTTGTGTGTTATCTAATGGGATGAGTCATGTGAATTTTATAACGTGATCTAGACTCGAATTCGTGGTTTTCATATATACATATACAGCATGTAATGGATTTTGGATTGTACAACACAAATGTAAATTGGCAATATACAAGTGTTTTTCAGACTGGTTTTTCATCTTTTCATCAACAGCACATATTTTCATACCTGTTTGTTTTACCCACTTCCCTTGACTATATTTGAAGTAAATGCATCATTTTCTTCAGCTAATGGACATGGTTGTTTATAACATGGTTCAGTCTGTAACATGGTCAGGTTATTTGGACCCCAGTCACCATGTTATAGCGGGGTCACACTTTGTATAATCATACAAGGGTTCAGATAAATTTAATATATAATAATATGTATAATATATAATCTAAAAATAAAATTAGGAAGTAAATATATTTAATTGATCAAAATACCTTTGTCTGAACAAGCAGTATATAGCATTAGTGGACTTACGAAATCCTGATATAGCATTATGGAACAGATAGGAAATCTACATTTTAGTCAGTGAAGCAGTGATCCAAGAAAGTGAAACTTAAGCAGATGAGAATATGGTAGTGAAAAATCTTTTGGAGCCAAAGTATCTAAAAGACATTGACTATAAGCTGTTAAAAATTGTATACAATAACCATAAGGAACACTTTCTAAACTAGTTCCAGATGGCTTATCCAGCTGTAAAGATGCCCCATCAGCAGGGTGTCTCAGCACAGAACAATATTCATACATTGTTAAGGAGCGAATTAAGCTCAGAGAAATCAACAGAGGCAATAGCTTGTTTAATGATTTTAATTTTAATAGGACTCCAATAGAGTGTATCTAGGAGAAAGATATATGGATATTGACAGGTAAAAAGTGAACTATGGCCATTTTCTCCTCCCTCCATTTTGTTCTCCCCCTTATTTTCATTAACAAGTGGAAAGTCCCTCCCCCCATTTACAATAACTTTTGTAATATATCATTTCCTTTTCATATTTCATTACATTTATTTCTTTATTGTTTTTGCATTTGTTTCTTGCATTTAGATTGATACCTGGAGCAGAACAAGTGATACTGTGAGTAGTCATTGAAAACTGAAAACTGGCCTTTGAAAAAGTCATTGAATTTCAGTTCTCCTGATCTGTATAAAACAAGTACATTGTGGCATTCATCCATCAACTCATATTTGCCATGGTGGCCATCTTTAAAATTTTGTTTAAACGTCTTTTAGAAAGTCATTTTGACATCCAGTTTTCACCAGGATATTTCTGATGTCTTGTTGGTTCTAAATTAATATGGTGCCAATCTGAAATCCAAAATGGCCGTCATGTTAGCCTTTATTGCTACCTCTTCTGATGTCCACCATCATGATATTCTTGTTACCACAGCTCCTTCTGATTGGATAGTCTAATCAACATGGAGTTTTCGCTTAAAGACTTCTTATAATATATAGTTTATTTTATATAAAAATGGTGCCAATTTGAACAACTGGCATGACCTCCATGACAGCTATTTTCAAACTCTTGTTGCTTTTCCTCCTAAAGGAAAAGGCATTCTGACATGGTTTTCACCCAAAGACTTGTGATGTCTAGTTGGTCCTAAATGAAAATCGTGTCAGTCTTCATTCAGGATATCTGATGTATGCTCAGCAATGAAGAAAGATAGTCTGCAAACTAAAATGTTTCCATCAAATTCTCGAATTTGGTTGTTAACCAAAATATTTAATATCCTTTGATATTGTCTTTTCAATTATAAACTTACCACATTGGCATCATTCATAGTTAGGAAGCTAAGTACGCATTGGTTACATACTTTCTTTACACCTATGTTCTCTAGGTTTCAATCCCCAGTTTAAGCTCGTACAAGAGTACAAGGTCACCAGTCATAATTTGGTGCTTTTTTCTGGTCTCCTCAAAGAACATCCCATGCTTGCATTTGAGCCAACATAACTATTAGTGTAAATTATGAAAATTTATGGAATCAATGAAAAATTAGGTAGTGTATGTTCAATAAAATTCTAAATGATATATAGGATGGTTTTTAACCTATTCAAGGCATGGCTTTAGTACCAAGACTGACAAGAAAGAATTTACTTGCTTGGGGTAGTACAATGGTGTTGGGGGGAGGTCAGATAAGAGTAAAATTTTATTTCTGACATTTGCATCTAATTTTAGGTCCAACAAAGTCAGTCAAAGAAACTGCCTATATATGAAATGTATTCCTGTTAATAGCTTTGCCTATCCATGTACAATCTCTGGCTCTCATCTGTAGGTGAATTGGGTACAACAGCAGTCTAGATATTGGCTTTTGTGTGGGAAGTGGTCTAACAGCACCGGATCATTGGTTTTTATGTGGAAAATGGATGCAAAAGCACTGGATCATTAGCTTTTAGGATTGGCTAGAGTCCATTCTTGATAGAGGAGATTGCATAATAAATGTTGCCTTGACTGGGAAGTGAGCTTTATGATGTACGATAAAGGTTATACTGGTAATTACACAAAGTGATTAACCACTTTGATTAGGAACACTGTAGTTGTCACATTTTGAGTTCCAGTCAAATTTTATGTTATAGTTTGCTTCATTTATTTCATTAGAGAAGAGATGAAATATCTTTGACACTGATATTATTACATGTCCCAGCTAATATTCTTTGTCTTTTTCATAAGTCTGTCTCTGCATATTTCTTTATTTTTAAAGAGAAGGTTTTTTAATTGCTGTGGAAGTCGCCTTAGAAACAAACATCTAGCAAGATGGTTTTGTTCTGTGCTTAGTTTGGTAATTTAGTATTTGTTGAAGTTATTATGGTGCCCAGTGATAGTGTACTCCCTTGACTACAAAGGATTTTTGCATCTTGTAGACATACTGGAATCCTGAAACTTTGTGATGAGCACTATACTTTGTCTTAAAGTAGGACACAGTGACTGATATTGCATGCATTATTGACTTAGTTAACTTTATGTTTTAATTCATTTTAACTTGAACGATTAAGCTGGATAATTGTAAAGATCCCTATTTATGACACCATTAGAGAAATAATACTCTGAACTACATTTCACATTGTACTGGCTTTGGTTAAGCTTTTATATTTTGGTCATGACCGTGTGTGTGTTTGTGTGCATGTATGTGAGTGTATGTGTGTGCATGGATGTGTTTGTGTGTGTGTATTTGTGTGTGCATGCTTGTGTGTGCATGCATGTGTCAGCATGTGTGTTTGTGTGTGTGCATGCATGTGTTTGTGCATGTGTGTTTGTGTGTGTGTGTGTTAGAATGATGAAAATTTATAAGGGGATGCATTTTGATGAGTGCCATTCCCTCATTGCAGATGTAGGTCATTAAGTCCTTTTTTTTCCACACCTCTGACTTGGATTTAATTTTCTGCTGAAAGTTCATTTATTAGGCACAGTTCAGGCTTGAATCAACATAGTAATGATAATATGATTCTTTGTTGGTACCAATCTTGCAACAGAAAAATTTCTTTGTGACCTATATTTCATTTTTTACTGGCTTTGGTTAAGTTTTGTTTAGATTGCAACCTGATATTTTTTTGGCATGCTTTATGTGTACTATCCTTCTAAGAATCTTGAAGTTTGGTGACAGGATGCATTATCACAAGTAATAAACTTATTGAAAAAGGAGGCCTCTGTGACTGATATTTTCATGCATCAGGAACTTTGCTGACATGTATTGAAAGATCATTTATTGGGTGTTTTATGTTCTATTCATGAATCTTGATAATTAGATGCATATGCTGGTACACCACTCTTACACCAAAGAAGGTCACCATGATCTATATTTCAAGCTCTAGTAATGCAGATTAAGTAAATGTTTATCTTTTAACCATGACTTTTCCATGCCATGTACAGCCCATTAAGACCAGTTTTGAAACAGGAATAAAGATGATTTTTCAGTGCTAAATTATCTATAATAATGACTTTACAGTGTATATTGAAAAGACATTACCCATGCTATGCTAACTGTATGTTGAACATGAATGAACACTGATATTATGAGTGGACTGTATTCATTTCACATGAGTCTTCACCTGATGTCACCAATCAAGGTAATTACAGATACAAAAGTATGCTTTGAATAGTGGCTGTAGTGAGTGTCACTCCAAGTTAAACTCAAAGTCTGTGATTTTCATCCAGTAAAATCTTGACTTTTAGTGGTTGACAATAATAATAGATTCTGAATCAGATTTTAAGAATAATTATTACAAAAATAGGAAAGATAAAGGAAATCTCATTTTGTCAAGTGCTTTTAATACCTATATTTGAATATCACAAAAGGATGTTGATTGTTTTTATAGTTATGTATTTTAAACATTGTCAAATGAGCCAATATTTATCACTTTAGTTTGTTTTCTGCACTGGAAATTGGTGTTTATAACAGCAACTGGAGACTATTCAAAGCTTTATTGATGTGAACTATGTAATTGTTAATTACACTGGGGTTTTATTTCTGATACCCATGTAAACATTTTTAACACTCATAAAATGTAAATGGATCATGAATTATATGTTATGTATGATACATTACATAAATTGTGCAGTTAGATATAAAGGTATTCAAAACATAAAAGATGAAGGTAAAAGATATAATTAAATTCCTCATTTAAATGTTACATCAAACAAATGTAATGTGACATCTGATATCCACACTTTGCCCAGAAAAAAAATAAAGGATTTTACTGATATTCACACAATGCCCAGACATGAAAAATGAATGTTACTGATATCCATGCAATGGCCAGACAAAATAATGAAAGATATTACTCATATCCACACAATGCCCAGAAAAACATGAAGGATATTACTGATATCCATGCAATGCCCAGACAAAATAATGAAAGATATTACTCATATCCACACAATGCCCAGAAAAACATGAAGGATATTACTGATATCCATGCAATGCCCAGACAAAATAATGAAAGATATTACTCATATCCACACAATGCCCAGAAAAACATGAAGGATATTACTGATATCTATGCAATGCCCAGACAAAATAATGAAAGATATTACTCATATCCACACAATGCCCAGAAAAACATGAAGGACATTACTGATATCCATGCAATGGCCAGACAAAATAATGAAAGATATTACTCATATCCACACAATGCCCAGAAAAACATGAAGGATATTACTGATATCTATGCAATGCCCAGACAAAAAAAAATGAATGATGTCACTAATATCCGTGCAAAGGCCAGACAAAAAAAAGGAAGGATATTACCGATATTCACACAATGCCCAGACAAAAAATGAAGGATATTACCGATTTATACACTCTGCCCAGACAAAAAATGAAAAATGTTGCTCATATCCACAATGCCCAGACAAGAGATGAAGAATATTACTGATTTTCACACAATGTCCAAACAAGAAATAAAGGATACTACTGATATCCGTGCAATGCCCAGACAGGAAACGAAGAATATTACTGATAAAAACAAAATGCCCAGAAAAAATGGATATTATTGATATCTACACAATGCCCAGACAAGAAATGAAGGATATTACTGATTTCCACTCAATGCCAAGACTAACAATGAATGGATATTGCATATATCAATGCAATGTTAGGACTGATTAGCCAGGTGTTAGGATAACGTGACGAGGTTTGACATAATGCCACATGTCTGTTGCTTGATGTCCCAGTGCTAGTGAGCAATGTTGGGACTGGTTAGCCAGGTGTTAGGATAACGTGACGAGGTTTGACATAATGCCACATGTCTGTTGCTTGATGTCCCAGTGCTAGTGAGCAATGTTGGGACTGGTTAGCCAGGTGTTAGGATAACGTGACGAGGTTTGACATAATGCCACATGTCTGTTGCTTGATGTCCCAGTGCTAGTGAGCAATGTTAGGACTGGTTAGCCAGGTGTTAGGATAACGTGACGAGGTTTGACATAATGCCACATGTCTGTTGCTTGATGTCCAAGTGCTAGTGAGCAATGTTAGGACTGGTTAGCCAGGTGTTAGGATAACGTGACGAGGTTTGACATAATGCCACATGTCTGTTGCTTGATGTCCCAGTGCTAGTGAGCAATGTTAGGACTAGTTAGCCAGGTGTTAGGATAACGTGACGAGGTTTGACATAATGCCACATGTCTGTTGCTTGATGTCCCAGTGCTAGTGAGCAATGTTAGGACTGGTTAGCCAGGTGTTAGGATAACGTGACGAGGTTTGACATAATGCCACATGTCTGTTGCTTGATGTCCCAGTGCTAGTGAACAATGTTGGGACTGGTTAGCCAGGTGTTAGGATAACGTGACGAGGTTTGACATAATGCCACATGTCTGTTGCTTGATGTCCAAGTGCTAGTGAGCAATGTTGGGACTGGTTAGCCAGGTGTTAGGATAACGTGACGAGGTTTGACATAATGCCACATGTCTGTTGCTTGATGTCCCAGTGCTAGTGAGCAATGTTGGGACTGGTTAGCCAGGTGTTAGGATAACGTGACGAGGTTTGACATAATGCCACATGTCTGTTGCTTGATGTCCCAGTGCTAGTGAGCAATGTTGGGACTGGTTAGCCAGGTGTTAGGATAACGTGACGAGGTTTGACATAATGCCACATGTCTGTTGCTTGATGTCCCAGTGCTAGTGAGCAATGTTAGGACTGGAGAAATCGCAGTGATATAACTGAAACCTTTTTAAAGCTACATTTAAAATCTAGAATCACACACACACACACACATACACACACACTGTATGCATTACTTTGCTACTGCTTAATTGATTGTGATCTTCTTTGCATTTTTTTTACTTCTCCCTCACCCCTTATATACGGCATATTATTTTTAAATAATTTTGTTATGTCACCGTTGGTGTATATTTCAGCAACATTACATTCTTTGTATTCATTTCTGCATGTGTTTTTTGTGTGGTAAAAGCTCATACAATTTTTGCGTGCATCTCTTTCTTTGTGAACTATTAACTTATAGTCATTGTGTCTGTTGCGGAGACAAAGTGCTGGTGGAGTAAGTTTTGCCATATTTTCCCAATTTTTACAAGTCTCCTTTACATTAGCATATTGATTTTGTATGTGGTACTTTACATTGGTATATTGATTGCATGGTACTTTACATTGGTATATTGATTGCATGGTACTTTACATAGGTGTATCCATTTCATGGTACTTTACATTGGTGTATCCGTTTCATGGCACTTTACATTGGTATATTGATTGCATGGTACTTTACATTGGTGTATCCGTTTCATGGTACTTTACATTGGTATATTGATTGCATGGTACTTTACATTGGTGTATCCATTTCATGGCACTTTACATTGGTATATTGATTGCTTAGTACTTTACATTGGTGTATCCGTTTCATGGTACTTTACATTAGTGTATCCGTTTCATGGCACTTTACATTGGTATATTGATTGCATGGTACTTTACATTGGTGTATCCGTTTCATGGCACTTTACATTGGTATATTGATTGCTTGATGCTATACATTGTTATATTGATTGTATGGTACTTTACATTGGTGTATCCGTTTCATGGCACTTTACATTGGTATATTGATTGCTTGGTACTTTACATTGGTATATCCGTTTCATGGTACTTTACATTGGTATATTGATTGCATGGTACTTTACATTGGTGTATCCGTTTCTTGGTACTTTACATTGGTATATTAATTGCATGGGACTTTACATTGGTGTATCCGTTTCATGGTACTTTACATTGGTATATTGATTGCATGGTACTTTCATTAGTGTATATTTTTCATGGTACTTTACATTGGTATATTGATTGCATGGTACTTTACATTGGCGTATCCGTTTCATGGCACTTTACATTGGTATATTGATTGCTGGTACTCTACATTGGTCTATTAATTGCTTGGTACTCTACATTGATATATTGATTGCGTGGTACTTTACATTGGTATACTGATTGTATAGTACTTTACGTTGGTATATTGATTGCATGGCATTTTACGTTGTACATTGATTGCATGGTACTTTCGATTTTGCAAAGTAGCACATACGGAATACTATCATTGTTTATAATCTAAAACTTGTTAAATGTATATTTTATTTGCAATACCATTATTTCCAGATTGTTTCAGCGCATAAACAAATCAATATTAGTATGGTAATTTGTATTTTATTTTCAGCGTTATTTTTATTTTATGGTGACCATATTTATATTTTTAATTTATTGTTGTGACACAAGGTTTTCCCATCAATACATTGATATTTGTTTTCTGCTCTTTTCATATAATGTACGCGTCATCATTCTAATTCCTGGCGGTAGTCCCCAGAGACCATCATCTTTAATTTTGATTTGGTGCATCTGACTTTCTTGTAGATGGGATTTGTCGTTTTTCTTTCGGAGAATCGGAAGAGTTTTGCTGTGGGTTGGTTACGTTAATCAACCGAAATGTCACTTCAATCGTTACATTTACGTATGGAAATTAAACACCATTGGTCTCCAATTAAAAAAACGAAAATCTTGGAACTCCGAAGTAATTCAAGATATAGTTAAGGCAAAACTATCATCAAATGATTATTGTATACCAGTGTTTGTGACTGACTTGAAATCGGATGCAGTCTCAACTCGGGTCCCTTGATGCCTATTGATGTCATACTCTCATCAACTCAAATCGGAAACCAACTACACTATCGTACTTAAGATCAATCGTCAAGAGTGATCAGGTTAACCCAATTAAATATTTATTTCTTTTACAACACCGATAATACTCGTTCGTATTGTGATAAAAGAGTTTAGATCGGTAGTGTAAACGACTTTCAACTTCATACCAATGTATACAATTTATACACAACAAAAACACAGATCCAGTTAAGTTTTTATTTAAAATTATCAGTTTGCCTTGGGGGACTGTCTGCTGCTACTGATGAAACTGTTTTGTTTCATTCTGTCAGTGAGTGATTCAGTGGCTTCTGAATGGCACAACATGGTTGTACAGAGGTCACAGATGGTCTGTGAAACTCCCTGACAGAATGTTATGGATAACCTTTGAGTAAAGTTTCTTCAGCAGAAACTGAAGGGGCCCAGCGATGACTGGGTTGTCCAACGAAGGTTGGGATGACAGCGGCAGCTGTGTGGACTTCACTCAAAGGGTTTAGTTTGAATAAGCCATATATTGCTGACATTAGATTCTTGGGTAAATAAACTGAATTTGAATGAAGTGAATGCTCTCAGGGGACTGCTTTATTAGGTTAAGTATCATGCAGTAGAACAGACACTTCCATGTCCATTGAATACTGTAGGCGTTGAGGCGGGGATGCGGCGGTTTTCGACAGAATTATGCTTGCTGTTGCTCTCAGCTTCAAACTAAGAATAACTGAACAAAGACGCTGCAGGTGACAGCTGGGACTGTTTTGATTGGATGGCAACAGATGTATTAGTCTCATACATAATAATGCGGACTATTTGCAGGAATGGTAGCAAATCGGTTACATATTGCCGTGTATAAACCATGCTTAAGCAAGCACTTAAGCGACAATTTATACACTACAAAATCACAGATCCAGTTAAGTTTTTATTTAAAATTATCAGTTTGCCTTGGGGGACTGTCTGCTGCTACTGATGAAACTGTTTTGTTTCATTCTGTCAGTGAGTGATTCAGTGGCTACTGAATGGCACAACATGGTTATACAGAGGTCACAGATGGTCTGTGAAACTCCCTGACAGAATGTTATGGATAACCTTTGAGTAAAGTTTCTTCAGCAGAAACTGAAGGGGCCCAGCGATGACTGGGTTGTCCAACGAAGGTTGGGATGACAGCGGCAGCTGTGTGGACTTCACTCAAAGGGTTTAGTTTGAATAAGCCATATATTGCTGACATTAGATTCTTGGGTGAATAAAATGAATTTAAATGAAGTAAATGTTCAAAGAGAACATATGCGCAGCAGATGTTGTCCCCCCAAAAATGTAATAAGTTGGGGAAGCCACCAGTGTTCAATGAAGTTAAATATTTCTAGATACAACAGTAGCATATCTACAATAATGTAAAGAAAGTATAAATGTAGGAATAAATCAAGAGTTGCAAAGAACCTCATGTTATCACTACAATGCCACGTGAAAAGCGACAGGTCATTGATATATGAAAATGTCAAGTCTGGAGCGAATGTCTGGGAGTAGCTCCCTGTATAACTGTACCACCTGCAACTTTGCTTTGATGCGAATCTAGAAGATCACATCCATGAAATGAGTAGAAAAATACCATGAGAATGCACAAACACCTCCATGAATTAAACCACAAGCACATATGGCAATGAAAACAATAAATTTACAACTGCCACATTAAGCACATTGGTATCACACACATACAGAACTCCACACATAATGAATATTTAGCACAACAGCCACACAATGAACGCTGGTATCATGCACATGTAATGAATATAGACCACTATGAATGGCTATTGAAACTGGAAGCACAACACTTGCATCCCATAGAACAGAATATATAGAACCGGAATAAGAAAAATGCACACAGGATGGCAGGGTTGTCCTTGTATGTTGAATGTAGTATGATCATGGTCACTGTGTACTGCTATTTGCATCCATGGCCATGGCCCTCTGAGCTGCCTGAAAAGTACTGTGAGGTGTGCGAATGTATCTTGTGTAGCAATCGGAAGACCACCGGCCTAGAACTTTGATTATATGGTCTTTCAGACGGGCTTCCGCTGCTGAAGTAGCTGCCCCAATACGACATGAATGGCCACTGTACATGGAAGTGTCTATTCCCATCTTGTAGTAGACACATCGCCTGTGATTAAGGAACACAACTCTGAATAAGACTTGACCTGTAACCGTAATGAATAGTAGGTCATATGGCTGGGGTAATGAAAGTCTCCTGAATTGCATGAAAGTCTTCATAGCAGAGAATGGACATATAGCACGACCTGTGGCATGCAACTGAACAGTCACTCCCTTACGGAAAGGGTCACTTTTTGATGATCTCAACTTCAGAAAAGCAGTCTCTATGTGGAAGTGGACATCGCCAACACATAGATGGATAGTTGGATCGAAGTAATCCCGAACAGTGAATTCCCCACATCTCAAAAATCCGAAAAAAGCAACCACACAGGCGGTCAACAATAGCAAATCTGTGTGCGTGTTGAATACTCCTCCTCGCAGAGTTGTACAAATACTTGTCAGGATATTGTATGTAATAGGCTGACGCAGTTTTGCAGATGAACCATGTTTTTTTTATGGCCTGGAGGATGGTGGCAAGACGAGGCAGATTGTTTCTGTCTGTGAACGGAGATTGTATACCGGCCTGCATGTACTTGAATCTAATGCCACATAAGTACAAGTTTATAGTAGAATGCTTCAAGTTGAGGACTCTTGCGCAGTGTGTCACAAAGTAGATCAAAGTGTCTTCTGTAATATATGGCAGAACTTGCATGTTCGAGGAAAAGCCGCACATCAGCATGAAGGTCCTAAATGCATTGAATGCAGTGTTATAAGCAATCTTTGTGGCAGGGCTTAAAGCCTGGTTCCATAAAATATCTACCTCTTTATTCAGGTCCACAAGACTTCTGAGGGTGTGGGGCAATTGGAGGGTTGTAGATCTGCATCTGGAGCCAGTGTGTGAAATTTCTGAAATTGAAGTCGGGACAAGGCATCAGCTTTATTATTAACAATTCCAGGAATGTGTTTGGCAGAAAAATAAAAGTTAGAAGAAGCTGCACACCATATAAGTTTACGCATCAATTTCATTATATGCATACATTTCGATCTCCCATTTTGAAGTATATTCACTGTGGTCATATTATCACATATAAATATTATGCGTTTGCCTGCCCATTCAGTCCCCCAAATAATAGCAGCTACGACGATAGGATACAACTCCCGGAATGCAATAGAGAAATCATTCTCCACAGAAAAAAGCATTTTAAGATCGTCAGACCATGCAGCTGCAAACCAGCTAGTTTTGTAGTAACCCCCATATCCTACTGTGGAAGACGCATCTGTGTATAACCCAAGATCATCTGATGATGTGGACTGATTGTCAAGAAACATGGAGACCCCATTCCATTTAGTCAAGAATTCATGCCACATGTATAGTTCTTCTCTGCAAATTGTATCCAAGTGTATGTAATGGTCAAGCTTCCTGACTGTGGTAGATAGTCGTATCAGGTATGAGACAAACGCACGTCCTGGCAAGATAACACGGGTAGCAAAATTTAAGTGGCCCAGTAACTGTAGCAGTTCTCGCTTGCGGACACTTCGCCTGTCAAGAAAGTGTTCAATGTAGTTTACAATACGCACTACTTTATCCGGTGGTAATCGTGCTTGCATTTGTTCAGAGTCCAGGATGATTCCCAAATATTCAATAACTGTACATGGGCCAATGGTCTTATTTGGAGCTGTGGGAATCTTCAATCTGTCGAAAATTAAAGCCAATAAAGCCATGGTTCTTTCACCACACGCTGATGGAGGATCGATTGTAAGAAAGTCATCAAGGAGGTTCAAAATAACACTAATACCATAATTATGTTTGGCTATCCAACAAATTGCCAGAGATAAAGTATCGAATAATTTTGGACTTGAACGTGACCCAAATGGTAGGCGAACACAAACGTAGTAAGATCCTCTCCATTTTACGCAGAATAGGTGCCATTGTGAAGGAGTGATGGGAATCTGTTTGAAAGCATCTGATATGTCGGCTTTGCACATAATAGCTCCCTTTCCATAACTCAACACCGATAATACTCGTTCGTATTGTGATAAAAGAGTTTAGATCGGTACTGTAAACGACTTTCAACTTCACACCAATGTATACAACTAAAATCTGATCCTAAATCTTATTGAGATATTCTTTCGAAGCGCACTAAATTGGTATTTAATTGTTATGATTGACGTGCACTCTTGACATCAATTTAAGGGGAGTCCCGGTAGACTCCTATCCATTTGCACAATAATTTCACGAAGGCCGTGAAGCAAATCACTAAAACCGCGTGCACTATAAAATATTAACCGTAATTGTCAAGCATCTTCTTGCATGTTTGTAAATCATGATTTAGATAAAAAAAAAAATTAGAATCCTGATAAATATCCTGGCAATCTCGTTCAATTAAAAAAATTGTATTTTGGAAGGCGGAAGCACTCATTATACAGAATTTTAAAGGAAAATACATTGTCTAAGTACCGATAACCATCCGTGGTACCGCTTGTACACGAGGATGGATATACTTGTAAACAAGAGAAAGCTCTCGCCAAACACAGTGTTTAAAGTAATGAAATAGTATACATTGAAATTGTTTAGGTCGATGTCAACTAGAGAAATACTGACTGTCAGTGAAGAAAGAAAAAGAGCAAAAGAACAACATTGTAATTCTTCATGAGCCTTCTTATACTACTCGAGACGCCCTTGTATCATTTGATGATAGAAAAGGGATATAAAATCAGTGATGTATATGTTCTTATTTATCTAGTTAAGTCTTATATTTACAGTAATTGCAGTCATTCGATTCCGTGGATAATGGATTGTAGAAACGGGAGAAAATACATTAGTACAAGAAGTCAACGTCAGACGAGATAATATTTACTATATCATGAAATTGGAAAATGGTTCATCACTCATGCAATTTAGTCAGTCATTTGTTTTTGCACTTGTAATTGGACCTAAATGGAATGGCTGATAAATTGACAACTTCCTTTACAGTAACATAGGTTTAATTTTCTCAAAAACAGAATGAAATCAGTATTGACTGAGAATGGGATTGCTTATCAGTGCTTATCCATGAGACTTGTATTAGCTAAGATTCCTGCGTCTAACACTGTACACATAGGTATTGAGAGAGAGAGAGAGAGAGAGAGAGAGAGAGAGAGAGAGAGAGAGAGAGAGAGAGAGAGAGAGAGAGAGAGAGAGAGAGAGAGAGAGAGATGACGAGTTTATGGTTTGTAAGTAGTGATATTACATACGTTATGGACCTCTGCAGGAAGGACTATATATGTACTCCATTTCGTCCAGAATTGTCTGAAGGTTTATTTGTTGATGTAGAGGCACATTCGAGGATTGTATATGCTCGTTTTCAGCTGTAATACTATATATGCCTTGTATTAATTGTAACATCAATCCGATCTAACCCATTTTCAATCCCCTTCAAATCTTTCTGTCATATTTGAATGTTGATCCTTGTTAATTGTGATTTCAGGCGATGCTAGAGCTTGCTTCAATTTGACTCAAGGCAATACACAGAAACCTCACAATTTCGTTAAACAAATATACGAAAACGAAATATTAAGTTTAATAGAAAATATCCTTGTAAAAGAAGAATACTACCTGTAATTATCGCAAATATCAATAATTATTAAGCAATTGCATAAAAAGAGAGAAAGATAATGACATGTCTAATAATCATCCATTTACTCAGGAGCCATACAAATTGTTAATTTTGCTCTCCTAATATGTATACCCTTCTAGCTGCGTGTAATAGTTCAAATTCAAGAGAAATTCCAGACACGTATGAGAAACTAGATGTTTTAAAAAAAATTTGTTATGATTACATAAATCGAAGACTCTTGATTCACGGTTTTAAATACACTAGGGATAAAGTTATTTTTGCCTCATTGTATGACGACAAATTGCGTAAAGAATCGTGACGTTAAAATTAAAAATGTGCATGACGGCAAATGACGTAAAAATCATCGCTTAGCGCGAGCCATTTCAAGATGAGGTTTATGAATCGGCATGAGAGAATAAAATATGGAAGTTGTAGCCCCTTAACTCCATGAAATCGACGAAATATATAAGTGTAGCAAGCTTCTATCACATGTATGAAAATAACAGTTTTTATTAAAAAATACTTTGTTCTTTTTATATGATTCGCTAAAGAAGATGATGGTGATTAGGTGGAGTATGAGGGTGTGATTGCATCGACATTGCAATTCGATTACCGTATTTTCTGGTGTAATGGAATCGTCGTTTGTGACATCTTTATCGTACTTTTACTCGCTGTGGATGCTTATCATCAAATCGGTATGGATCCAAGTCTTTCATTTAAAACCATAGTGATGTTAATTAACATCCTTGTCGATTATGAACATATGCCGTTTTATTATAATAAAAAAAATAACATATGACATTTAACAGAACATCAACCTTTTCCGATTAATATACAAAAATACTTTTTTTTAAATAACTTTCTTCCTGTTATTAGATAATAAATTGGTTTTCTTCAAAAAAGTTTAGACATGTCAATATTGAAGTACAGTAACAGTCTACTTAAATTATAATCATTGCAACTGGTTAAAACGCAATTGCTCTTCATGTCGAGACTTGATTATTTACTTGGAAATGTCCCTAATGATAAACACTACTTTAGTTCCATACAATGTTTTCATCTTAAAACGTTTGCCGGAAGAAAAAAAAACGTAACAGTTGAATTAGTTTGATTGCAATGCGTTTTACCTTGAAAGAAAAAAGAACCTATTGTTGCTACTGCAATATTAATTCTAATTGCTTCTTATATAATTGTGTTTTTTTTTAATCGGTAAGAGATAATTATTTGCATCTTGCATGCGAATTTTGTGCTGGATAACAATTTATTTTAGGCTGTAACGACAAATAGAAACAGTTAGCTTGGCATGAGTGATATCTTAATTGTAGTTTAATTTTTAGCCACGTGCTCTCAGTTTAGCAATGTATGGATCACAGATGCCATTTTCAATTATTATATCTCGACTAATAATCACTCGTTCATGATAACTTTTCATGCGTACAAACACTAAACTATCGAAGCGTTCTCGTCAGATAAACTTGAATATGTAAACCGGAAATAGTGTTTGAAACTTTTTTGTCTTGCGCATTATGCGGAAGAGTGCTTCTCTGAGACATTGGCTTATCAGGGACCACTCATTGATAATCTTTGAAAAATCAATGAAAATTACTTCCACTTCTACGCATCGCTTCCAATATCTTGTGTTTGTCGTTTCATTGTAAACAAACGTCAACATCAAAGCAAGGCAATGCATATCTAATTATGATTTTCACTGTATGCCATAAACATGTTAAAAGTTCTGTGAGTTTCTATCACCGGATACGAGATCTTCATCAGGTATGTAGTTTTACTTCAAGATCATGGGCTTTCGTTTGGGCATTGTTGTAATTGAAAGTATAAACTGAAGAAATCGAAAAAGTCTGCGCAAAATATATAGATTTACGCAAACAAATAGGCAATAAAATTTAGGAAATTTAAAAAACGTACACCTAATTCACTGGAAACGTATTTTGATCTTCATTTATGTAACCGTATATTTTAGCCTTATATTTATGCCATCAGTGTGATTCGGTGGAAATGTGTTCTGTACACAATCACTGTTGATCAAGACATCGATTTCGTCACCCACAAAGAGTGCCTGACAAACGTATCTGTATTTTATTATGACTTTCAATCTATGCATACTATCTTTAGGATCTCCAATTCAGTATGCCGTCACAAACAAAGAGTTCCTGATTAATTTATCAGTGTTTCATTATGATGTCCAATTTTCGCAAATTGTCTTTTTTCGCGGTGCGCGGTATTTCCAATATATCGGTTTACCGCTGGATTTTTGCTGGTGATACGTACCACAGTACCTTTTCGTTATACCAGTACGTCGGTAGCTTCCGTCAGTAAAGAATATAGAAAATTATAAAGGAATCTTGCTGTGACGTTAACTATATTAACAGCGTGTTTTCCTTATCTTAACAAAATAATAATATAATATCAATTTTTAAAAATAAATTAATTGTGAATTTTACTAATATAATTATATGTATGATCCTTGAATCACATGTTTGTAACGTATGCCAAAGTGTTTGCTACATAGAATATTGTGAAACATTTTCGAAACAAGTTCAACTTTCGGAAAGATTTCTGATTTCTGACTTCATATTTTAGATATTTACTAGCTTATACGAATGTGATAAGTCAATGTATTCCTTGTAATATTGCAAATCATCCTTCGATTTTAAATAGCGCAGTTGTTTTCTGTATGAGATTTACATAATTTCTAGATATAATCTCGTTTGTTGAGTTAGGTTTCCTGGCCCTCTCTGATAACTATCTTGCTTAGACGTTGGCATCCCGTTCAACGTTTCCCTGACTATTATATCTACAGTATAGTTAGTAAATTGTAGGTTTCGGTGTCAACACTTACTATTTCTTTCCACTTGACTACTTTTTGTTTGCACTGTGTCACTCAGAGCATCATCTGTAGTATAATCTTAATCATGCCAATTTAGGTACAGCTTTTAGATCGCAAATTATACAACAATTATCGTATAAACATCTAATAAATTAATAAATATAATGGCCATTATATTTTAGTGATGGTGTTGGGACGTGATTTCCTTCGAATATATATATATATATATATATATATATATATATATATATATATATATATATATATATATATATATATATATATATATATATGATTGATATAATATTTTGCTATGTTTCTATAAATCAGAGCAAGATATTTTTCCAGTTATTGACATATAGAAATTAAATTTTAAAAGTGTTAGGCACCTACAAAAATACAATTGCATGTATGTATGTAAGTATGTATGTATGTATGAATGAATATGTATGTATGTATGTATGTATGTATGTATGTATGTATGTATGTATGTATGTATGTATGTATGTATGTATGTATGTATGTATGTATGTATGTATGTATGTATGTATGTAGGTAGGTAGGTAGGTAGGTAGGTAGGTAGGTAGGTAGGTAGGTAGGTAGGTAGGTAGGTTGGTATGTATGTATGTATGTATGTATGTATGTATGTATGTATGTATGTATGTATGTATGTATGTATGTATGTATGTATGTATGTATGTATGTATGTATGTATTAAGAAATACCGCAGGATACCGTGGTATGAATTGCGATACGTTCCAAAATATCAAAGTTTACCGCGGTACAGTGGTACCCAGTTCTGATGTCGTTTGATCTCCATTCATGACACTATTTTGCTCTTCAATTTTCTACATGCTGTTCAAAGGAACATTAAGGATGTTGAGTTACTCGAATGATACTAATTGATAAGTGATGACATAAATGCTTACTAAAATGGTTAGAAACATTCATTTTTCCTGTTTCTTAGTGACTCAGAAATAAATTTATGCAAAACATTTATTTTTTCATATCATTATATAATTTTCGTTATTTTATCGAGTTAGAATGCAGTTTAAAAGTCAGAATATTTCGTTTTTATTCTGAACCTTTCATCAGGTAAACCTTCACAATGTGATGCATATTTTTATCGTCTATTAATAGGTAATAATACCTAAGAAACGTTTGTATGTTTGTCTGTGTTTTATGTATGAAACATTCTGAATTCATTTTCGAGCGGTTGATGGAGGTGTACCGTCTCAGTTTTGTATTTCATCGCCTCTACGGAGACGCATACCTCCCACATTATAACCGCCACATTTTTTAATGTGGTTAGGAAAAGCAAACATTTATTGAAAATGTTTATTACATTTGCATGGCTTTCAATATTGGCAAGCAGGCTGTTTATATCCAACAAAAATCCCTGCAAATTCAATATGCATAGAAAATAAAGCATTGAAAGCCTCCATTCATGGGTCCACATTACGAAGGACTCTGGGGATATGAATAGCAAATGTAATATATAAAGTCATTCATCATGAGTCAACTCTTTGGTAATAAAACAAACAATATTTGTTAAGAAATCGCTTCTTGTTTCATTCGCTGTATGTACCTTAGGAAGTTCTAAATCCCGATACATCTTTGGCTTTAATTAAAAGTACGTAGAATAGTTTTGTAAATTCATTATTTGACAAACATTGCTCAGAGTCAACCGATTTTTGTTAATGTTCTGCACAACTAATTCCTGGATTAGAGCTGTATATTATATATTTTGAGGTGCTTAAAAATATTCACGAAAAGGCAGTCTCATCTTACTCGGTGCAAATATAATTCACTTACAAAATAAAATGCTTCTATGTAACATAAAGACTTGCCAGTGTCTTCTGAGTTAAATTTCCTGGAACTGATAAGCTGTAAACTACAACGTACAAAATAGAAATGGGATCAATTTGATCTACAACAACCTAAAACATTTTCAATAGGTTTCAAAGACGACTAGAGCTGTAGTGAAGACGTGATATCTATGTCACGTAACGGCTCGTTCAACGCTTAATTACGTTTTAAAAAGTGAATTTGCCATTTGTATGACAATTGTTGTATAATTTGCAATCTAAAAGCTGTATCTAAATTGGCATGATTAAAATTATTAAAAATACGTTTGATCTATTTTCTTGTAGCTTAGAGTTTCAAGAAGAGCATCTTATTGAAATAGGGTTGTTCGGTTAAAAAAAAACAACAAACAACAACCCCCAAACAAACTGATAATTAGTGAATACAGAGAAGGAATGGGCATTAGAAAGTGTAATTTAGTTACATATTAATACGATAGTGGTGATACTTTTTTAAATTGGTTCTCTGCATGCACCGTTTATATAGCGCTTTCGTGCAGTTTTTATGTGCGTGAGTTTTTACCCTGTAGCTTGTAGCTTGTCCTTGACTGCAAAACTGGGCTCTAGGTAAGAATTTTTGTTTCAAATATTCCTTTATCCGGTACATCACCTTTTTCTCTCATTCCTAATAAGGAAGCAAGCATGATAGTCATTGTATTTTCTAACATAACGATGCATTCATCAACCAACCGACACGCATACACACATTGCAAATATCGTTATGTGGTTCAAAGTTGAGAAAGGCTTGTTCGGAACTGGGCAAATTACAATTTTCTTTTATCAGACTTAGTCACATGCTAGTACGTTGTAATCATAGATATGTGACTGTTTCATATGTCGTGTATCTCGTGCTAATAAGTGCATTTAGAAACCCTTTAGTGTAGTCATGTATTTGTTTGTGTTGATCATAATTTTATCCGGAACTCTAAACAAAAGCCATTTTCGAACCACGTAAAGCTGAATATCCAAAGATATGCAAATTGCATTGATTGTTTCTCTTCATTGCTCGGGTTTATATGTCCAAATCAGCGTGTTCATATCTAGCTAGATTATTTTGTCAGAGTATAATGCATAAGCCCATCAATGCAAACAAAATAAGAATTCCAAGTCCGTTATATGAAGATTAGGTTTAAAATCCAGTTTAGTATTCGCGGGAACAAACGATACAGAAGGAGTTATTTTTAAAAACAAAATATGTATGTATGTATGTATGTATGTATGTATGTATGTATGTATGTATGTATGTATGTATGTATGTATGTATGTATGTATGTATGTATGTATGTATGTATGTATGTATGTATGTATGTATGTATGTATGTATGTATGTATGCATGTGTATGAGTGTATATGTATGTATATGTATGTATATGTATGTATGTATGTATGTATGTATGTATGTATGTATGTATGTATGTATGTATGTATGTATGTATGTATGTATGTATGTATGTATGTGTATGTGTGTATGTGTGTATGTGTGTGTATATGCATGCATGCTTGCATGCATGCATGCATGCATGCATGCATGCATGTATGTATGTATGTATGTATGTATGTATGTATGTATGTATGTATGTATGTATGTATGTATGTATGTATGTATGTATGTATGTATGTATGTATGTATGTATGTATGTATGTATGTATGTATGTATGTATGTATGCATGCAAGCATGCATGTGTATGTGTGTATATGTATGTATGTATGTATGTATGTATGTATGTATGTATGTATGTATGTATGTATGTATGTATGTATGTATGTATGTATGTATGTATGTATGTATGTATGTATGTATGTATGTATGTATGTATGTATGTATGTATGTATGTATGTATGCAAGCATGCATGTGTATGTGTGTATATGTATGTATGTATGTATGTATGTATGTATGTATGTATGTATGTATGTATGTATGTATGTATGTATGTATGTATGTATGTATGTATGTATGTATGTATGTATGTATGACTATTTCCTCTTTAACAGAGATTTCATCAGATTAATCAAATGCCGAGTAATACAGGATCATAAATTGAATAGAAAAGTGACAAAAATAATAGAGTAGTACTGTGTTAACTTCCGTTTTGACACAACGATACATCTCAATACCGGACCCCGAGTGGCCGAGTGGTCTAAAGCTCTCCGATACGGATCTCAGTCTGCGTGGGTTCGAGACTAGGATTCCGCGAATGTGGATATGTGAAAAAGAATGCCAGTAGCTTCTCGTGGGTTGGTGCTTCTTTTCGCATATTTCCCGGTTTCTTCCTCCATCATTAATACTGGCCGTCATGTATAGCCTATCATTCAAATTTGTAGTTAGAGCTAATCAGCATCTTCAAAAATGTTAATAACTCTATTGTAATATTATTATATGCTTAAAGACAAGGAAATGGAAAATTTATTCAAGTGTAACACTATCTCTTTCTACGTGACAAACATATGCATGTATATAGGTTTGTATGCGTGTGTGCATTTATTTTTGACTGACTTCATTTCCTCTTCAGCAAAGATTATATTGGTTAAGAGACATCCCCCCCCCGGATTATACATATTACAACATTATGAGCAACGGCAAAACAGAGAATGTAAACAACAGAAATACATCGTCGACTAACGCATTTACAAGATCAAATATATAAATACATACAATCACATAATAATCTCTCGGAGATTTTGGGCATAATTCCTTAGCGAATATGTATATCAATCATGCATTGTTACATGATTAACTAACAATAACCTTGAAATCGAACGAAATCGATTTTTTATGTATGTTTTGGATTATGTTTGAGAATTATGCAATAATTAACTCTAAACCTTGTGGCTCATAAGTTTAATAAATTATCCGTATCTAGTCGAAGAAAAATAAAAATGAATTTACAGAATCGGGAAGTGTATACAAGTGAAAACAACGTGTTTTTCTTAGTATAAGACAAATGTATGTATGTATGTATGTATGTATGTATGTATGTATGTATGTATGTATGTATGTATGTATGTATGTATGTATGTATGTATGTATGTATGTATGTATGTATGTATGTATGTATGTATGTATGTATGTATGTATGTATGTGTGTGTGTGTGTGTGTGTGTGTGTGTGTGTGTGTGTGTGTGTGTGTGTGTGTGTGTGTGTGTAGGTAGGTAGGTAGGTAGGTAGGTAGGCAGGCAGGCAGGCAGGCAGGCAGGCAGGCAGGCAGGCATGCATGCATGCATGCATGCATGCATGTATGTATGTATGTATGTATGTATGTATGTATGTATGTATGTATGTATGTATGTTTAATACAACGAAGATACATTAAGTTAATCAAATTCGGGATGGTACAAGATCACGAAATGCAACAATGGAACAAAATAACCAATAGATGAATAATAGATTCAATATAATACGTGATCCAAAAACACTTAAATGAAAAACATTACACTATAAAAGGAATATTGAATATTGTGTCAAGTATCACATTCTCAACTTATAGTTTCTGATTAGTTAAGACCGTAAGATTATACCACTAGATGCAAATATTGGACCTTCATTCAATTACCTAATACCGTACGCATCATTCTATAAGCATTTGCTAATGCATGTAAAGGAATCTTGAAATATATATATATATATATATATATATATATATATATATATATATATATATATATATATATATATATATATATATATATATATATATATATATATATATATATATATATTCACACACACACACACACACACACACACACACACTTCTGTGATCGAATTATATTCCCTTTCTCGTTACATTAATTATCGTCCTATCGTAATACAGAAACAAAAGCTAATGTGAGTCAATTCGCAGTCGGACAGCTAACACGTACACCATACTACATAAGATTAATATATTTATCTAACTTGTTATTTAGTATCCTTAAATGAGCTATGACATAAACTAGACATAATAAACCATAACGCCCCAGCGTGAACGACACAATATTGACCGGCTTAATTTGTTAACCGGCAAGCGCTCGATTTATCGGCTAAAAGAATTCACATCTTATTGCACAATAATAATTCACTCATTGTCTTAACTAAAATATTTTTACTAACAATTCATTGGCATACTATTTTCAGAAACAGTGATATTAATATCAATGCCTAGCCTACATGCCTAATATCACAGAAGACAGACAAATTTGAACAATTCTCTCAAACTTGTATAAAAAATGGAATTCTTAGAATAAATGAATTATATAACTTTTAAGACAAATGAATATCATCATCTTCCGAAAGAATATCAAAGGGAAATAATGTATGAATAAATTTAAGCAATACTTCTGAAAGGTCGAATTGCACGAGACTGAGACAAACACCCTGTGCTTTCAAGACTCGCTCGCTTCAATTATAGCGGAATTTTTCTGTGCCTTTAGGTTCCGTGTCCCTAAAACTTTTGAACAATTTATAACAGAAGAATTTTTTTTCTCTATCCCGGAGCTAAGAACTTCTGACTCTACCGAAGAAATTTAGACTAATTTTTCGAGGGAGAATACTTAAAAAAATAATTTTGTCTGAGACGCCCCCACCCCGTTTTTAACTTAGCCTATCAGAATTAAATTTATCTAAAAGCCTAAAATTAATACTTGCATATCCAGGTGTGCGTAACTTACAATTTCTCATTTTCCGCGTTTTCTTAATGAATCAATATATAGAAAGTCTCAACTGATAAAATATTGTCTCCGCATCATTTCAACTCAGTGTCAATTTTCAATACTTGAACCCCCAAACTTCATCTTGCCGTTTCCATCTGTCTGACGTTTATCAACGTACTCTAATTAAAAATCAATATTGTCCCAAGCCAGTGATATTAAACATCGTCGTCTAGCGACTTAATATGGTACCTAAACATGCTTGTCTTTTTTTTTTTTGTTATGCGCCAATCTGATCACGGCAAAGATTGATTCATCTATGTGTTGCCATAACATCTTTACAAAATTCGCAGTTACACATTTGAGTAAAAATTTATTTAGATATTTGTTTTTCACTAGTGTTCCTTTTATTTAATAGTTTGGATTAGGATATCCTTGTTAGTGTCCGTCTCTCTAGGTTCCCTGTTTTGTCAATTCCATAGCTTAAACAACTTTTAAATATGGCTTGAGTTCCCTTCCTCAGTAATTTCACATATTTGCTGGTTTCCTTGCCATTTCTAAGTCAATAATTTTAAGGGATCCTTACCATGGATAAAAGATTTATATTGTGTGCCTTGTGTGTATATGCAATATTGTTCTGTCATTTGCTATATCCCGTATTTTCATATTTTTGTATGGACTTTCATTCAGTGGTCTAGTCTTCTTTCGTTGTTTATTATTTTTAATTTGTAAGGATAAAAAATTAAAACAAAAAGAAGAAAAGTCAACATTTCAAAAGTTTTTACATTTTCTTTCAGTTTCGCCTTTAAATGATTTGACTTTTATCTCGTTAGTCGATAAAATCAATAGATTCTGTTGTACACTGGAACTAGCGAGGCACGTAAACTGGTCTGGGTCCTCATATTTAAAGAGGCATGTCAATCCAATACACGTGCAACACAATAAAACATAACCTCTTGGATTTTTTTTTAAACGAAGGATGCCACTCTTCAATAAAGAGTTTGATGTCTCGAACTTTCTTACGTTTACATTCCACATATTTTGAGCAGTAAATAAAACATGCAGTCAATGTGTGGTAGTTTGGGTTCAGTATCTGTTAATGTACGGTAGTTTGGGTTCGGTATATGTGTGTATGCATGATCTTTTTAACGTAGTTTTAACAATTTCTCAGTCATATCGCTACGATGTCTGCAATGTGGCAGTTTATAGTGGTGTCTAGCACTGGCGCATCATACCGCAAACATGTAGCATGATGTCCAACCCAGTTACATTATCCTGACTCCAGGCCGACCAGTCCTAACACTAACCTCTTAATGCTGTAATCACTAGGCCACCGGAGCGCTCGAGTTCGGTATAAAACATGCAGTTAATATACGGTAGTTTAGGTTCGGTATAAAACATGCAGTTAATGTACGGTAGTTTGGGTTCGGTATCTGTTAATATACGGTAGTTTAGGTTCGCTATAAAACATGCAGTTAATGTACGGTAGTTTGGGTTCGGTATATGTTAATGTACGGCAGTTTTGGTTCGGTGTCTGATCTCTTAATACCCTTACTACCAGCACGACTAGACAATCAAACAATTTTAAGATGCATCATCCGGAGTTTTCAAGCAAGTCATTTTTGATCTACAACGCTTTGGATATTATTGAATTATTAGATGTGAGGTTTACAAGTCTTTAATTATGGAAAGGAACACAACAGTGCTGAAATTTTGAGAGGTTTCGATTTAATTAAAAATTCTGCAATATGCTGTTCTGAGGTACGTCCAAAATCCGTAGCAAAGTTTCAGTCGGTCTCTTTACCATATTTCATTGTGGTGGCATAAGCTTTCTAAGTCCGCATAGATGGCTTTTCCATGCTCTTTCTTTATAAAAACTTCTTTGACGAAATTTCAAGCTTCACTTATATGATCAATTCTGCTTATCTGGCTTCATGTTCCATGTTGAGGATATGATAGTAGTTATTTGGATTCAAGTTATCAGATGAGAATATCCAATCCTTCCAGACGTCTAGTAGTCACTCTTTTTATTGGGCTTTGTGCGTGCCACTTGGACCAATTCTTTGCTGCTCAAATTGCGGGCCCGCTGATTTTGCCGGATTTTCATTAGAAATGGCAGGTTCCTTGACGGCTACACTGCTACTTGCATATTATATTGCTGGTATATGTTTTGCAAGAGTTAGGATTTTAATCTTGGTCTCACCTAGCGGTCGGTTAATGTAAATATGGGCATAGACAAATCGACAAGTTTTCCTTAGGATTTTTCTACTTAATTTGCGTTGAGTTGTAGATTCCTCAAATATTCTGGTCCCAGAGAAACTAATTATTTCATACCTTTCTCATGATTCACGCGTTGTATTCGTTTCTCGCGTTTCCACTTTCTGGCAGTAAATGGAGTACGATAGGTGGACACCTTGACTACTAAAAGACAGATAGTCCACAAATTAGAGTTTTCTCTTTCCACACAAATTTTCAATACATTGATCTAAAGCGTTGACCGTTACCGATCACTGCCATCTCACCTCTGTCTGCCTGAGTTCGAGTCCAGACTCGACTAACGTGGGTAAGTGAGAAAGCCTGCCAGTAGCTTCTCGTGGGTCTGTGGTTCTTCACGGGTTTTTCCAGGATTCTTCCTCCACCATTAATACTGGCCACCATATATAGCCTATTTTGTGCTGAAAAATGGCGTTAAACCCTATAACAACATAAAACCATAAAACTATTCATCAGAATTATTTCCGAATCCTTTTTACACCTTTCAAACCTCTATCTTGATTATACCGATATTTGTTGCGCAGTATAGCCATGTGCTTAATTATATGTACTTGATAACCTTGATATTCACGATTATATACATGACTAATTAAATGATGCATATGGCAATAACGAAGTGTCTGAACTCATAAAACCCGTCTCATGAGAAATTTTTAAATTTCTTGGGATACATAACGCAAAATTATTTTGATTTGGTATATGTAAATGTTAATTTTTATTATTATTCTTAAGGTTTCATTCGTGATAAGAAAGTGCATTGTTTTCATTTCCTATTACTGGGTAACTCCTGTTGCTTTTAGATTTAATCGATTGAAAATTGGGCCTTAAAACGTTGAATGCCATCTTTGTTAATTTAAAAGTAGTCAAGATTCAATGTCTCCAGAAACTTTGAAGGTATTACATTTAGATGAGCATACCGATCGTTTCTGAATTTTAATATAAAATAATTTACAAATAAATTATATATATATATATATATATATATATATATATATATATATATATATATATATATATATGGATAAGGGCCAAAGTATTATTTTCTACTTAATATAATTCTTTTATCTTCTGTTTTTTTTATAGGAGGCTTGTCAAAACATTCACAAATTCACTACCTAATCCCTCAATTAAACTTTCTATACTGGCATAGTTTTGTTTGAACAAAACGTATTTGTCGTTGATATTTTTACTAAAGGTTTAATTTCTTTTATTTAAAACTAGCTCAGAAATCAAACGAAAAGCCTGCAAATTTCTTTGCAACAAGCAGGCGGTATTTATGCTATTGATAATTTGGCCGTGTAAGCGTCTCAGTGGCATTGTCAATAACAGTAGACGTACATGCAAATCCAGCGGTGAGTGTAGAAGGTTGAGTGAGTAACAGCAAGTGACGACGAATAAATAATTCACTGCGGACGCAGTTTTGTTGTAACACGGAAATGCATTAATACATTTCACATTCTCCTTGCCACCCATTGTGGCTGTACTGGTCATACCTGAAGCAGAATGTTTCCTCTTGCATCCAACTTGTGAATATATTCTCTCGCTGTTAAAACACCATAAGTATTTAGGGGTGAATTAGTTTGCTGTGATCATCAAAAACCTGGCTTTTATCGATGCAGCCAAAGCAACACCGCCGAACGTAAAAACAAAACAAAACAAAACAAAACAAAACAAAACAAAACAAAACAAAACAAAACAAAAAAACATTAAGTGTTACGGGGAATCATGTTGCTGTTACGGTGAAAGTTGATTTCATTTTGTTTCCAAGATCTGCGATTTTGAAGCATCACAGCCTCACGACCATCTAAATCCCTAGATTGTACAGCACCTCTACAAGGTTAAAATAGTTTGAACAAAGCATATTATTAGAGTAAGTGATACAGCTGCTCTAATTAACTAATTGACCGGAACTAAGTATTGATGTAATTTTGTTTGGTTCTTCAGTTACACCCTGAAAGGTGACAAAAGGCAAGGTTGTCTTTAAGTTTTTGTTTTAATAATTGGATTCTATGATAAGAAAGCGTAGCAAAATGCCTTGACTAGGACGAGGTTTCTTGTTTGAATCTATTGTCCAATTGTTTCTGATCCTTTTGAGACGTGGTTCCAAGCTAAAGCTATGGTCTGTTTCCAGCTGTGTTTTCACATAACGGAAGGGCATTAGTTCGTCACCCATTCTCTTTAGACGCCCGGGAGCCTAAAAAGTGACAGAGACTAACACACTTTAGTTGCGTTCTCATTTCAGGGTTCATAGAACGAAAAACTCGAGTCAAGTAAAATTCTTACTCATAGACGATTATCACTGAACTCAGAGGTGAAGTTTTTTGGGAGGTTTTACAATAGAGAAGTTTCGTGACTGGTTATGGTGTCATATAATATCTGGAGATGTACGTAAACTGAATCTATCATTCACGTAGCTCCCGAAGTTCGGCACGTCTAGCCTATTGATCCGACAGGGTACTTTTGATCGTCCGTCCAGATTTTGCAGCCATAGTAGTGAGTTGTATTGAAATGACAACAACCAGGTCTCTCATCTGCTCTAACTACCGCGATCAGCCGTATTCTGCATATACATGGGACGACACAGAATGCCACTAGTAGTCGCTACTTGCGCCATACAGAAAGGTGCATTTTTGCTTATTCAACTTCTACGACACCGAAGGATAATTGCATTTGCAATAATCAACTATACGTAGGGTCATAAAAATTTCGATTTTTCAAAGTAGCATTATGGCTGTGCAACAATTTTGGTGACGATCACTTATTATTTTCTTTGAAATATTAATGTCGTTTGTCACGTCTGTGTCAGTTCTAAAGGTTGGTATGCCCAATGCTTTAGAAATTCATTAAGTCATTTCAAAAATCGGCATGCCTGTCACGTACGACTTAACTCACTAATAATATATGGCTATCTCGAGCTCCTAGCCTCTACAGCATATAACTTTATTGCTTCGGTGTGTTAGATACAGTGCCTCTTGACCGGAGACTCACATTTGACATTGCAGAGATGAGGTTAATTCCCAAGACTTATGATATCAATGTATAATTCATGAAGCTGGTCAATTTACCAAAGCATTTTAGCTTCATTTAGTGCAGCCGTTTCGGTAATGTAATTAGCTTACGTCTACCAAATCCTTTGGCTTATGTTCACCTTTTAGTTACGTCCTGCGCAATCAATGCCATTTAACAAACTCTCGGCCGAAGATTGATGATTTACGTTATCATTTAAATACAGCCGGGCTCGCTGATCCGTTCTAATGATAATTAAAGATCAATAACCGTGAGAGTAGCAGTAGAATTTTAAGTTTCTGTGGTGACCGCTCGTTGAATGGCAAAATAATTTACTGTTCTGTTTTTGTCCTTTACCTGTAGATAACAATAACATAATTATTTGACTTTAGTAAAAAAAATTACCTGCAAATAATAATAACACATAATTATTTGACTTCATTACATTTTTTAGCTGTAAATAATAATAACATAGATATTTGACCAAGTGCATTGTCTTACCTGTAGATAAAAATAAAAAACAATTATTTGATTGTTTTAATACATATTTTTCCTTGAAAATAAAACGAACACATAACTATTTGACTTTAGTACATTGTCTTACCTGTACATAATACAAACATAACTTTTTAACTTAATATATTGTTTCATTTACTTTGGTTGATATTAAAATAGCTATGTGTACTTTAGTCCATATATTCAGTGAGTTTGGAAAGAATTCTGCATTTTTTTATACTTCCTTTAGGAGCTGCATGTGTACAGTTATGTAACTGTCCTTTCTTAAAACAAGATTTTTGTCACGCGTGTTGCACAAATTTTGTTTTGTTTAGAATGTAAGATGAGATATTTATTTCTGTTGGCAAACAAAACTAATTTATGTAGGAAGGAAAACATTTTATTTTCTACAAAATAGGAAATTATAAATTTTATGTTTCAAAGACCATTTTATTTGTTTAAAACGATGAAATAGTTTCTTGAATATATTTCTTTGACCACCATATGTAATTTATTTATATCTGAACCAAGCTGTCTTAAACAAAAATGTGTTTTTTTAAATTCTGTTTTGTAAAGAATTGCTAGAATAATATTTATTTTGATTTCGAGTAGGGCTTGAATCAAATGGGAAAAATATTTTAGTATATCTCCTTTTCTTGACAATTGCACATAAGCTTGATTATCGCTTCAACGCAAACGACCCCACCCCCAGCAGCAACCCCTCACCCCTCAAAAAACACCACAACTCCATTTCTTTCATGACACTTATTTTACGTAAGCGGATTAGATAATATACTTAAATTATGATATTTTTATTATAAAATAAGTTACATTATCAATATTTCATTATCCAGTCCAGTTTCATCCTTATTAAATTATTATATTTTTAATATAAAAAGTTACGGTATCAATATTTCATTATCCAGTCCTGTTTCGGCCGTATATTTTTCTGTAGTAATTAGTGCTGAGTGCTACAAGAAAGTTTGTGAGTGGAAAATCATTAGAAAACTAGCCTGGTTTGGTTGGCTGTTATACTGCGCAGCAAAACAAGCAGGTTATTTAGAACCGCAATTATAGATACAGTATAGATCAGAGGGATTCTTATATCATCAATATAACTTGAGTTTGCTGCCAAAATGGGGAATTATTTAATTATATTTCTGGTTTCTCGTTTTCAATTTAATTGTATGTAAATGTAAGCAACACCACTGAATTACTTATGATTCTCTCCTAAGTAATTTACCTGATTGATTCTTTTACAGACACTTTAGATTCCTGGACAAGTCAACATTGTATTTCTCTGTAAGCATTCTTATTATTGGATGTAGTAAGATATACGTAACGGTTTGGCTAGAAGTGAACAATATAGTAGGAATCATAAATATGAAAAGAAGGACCTTTTAGATTGATGCAAAACAGCTTCCTATGATATGTTTTACTGGATATGACTGTTGCCGCTGTCATAGAATTTATTCCCTCATGTTACGAGACAATTCATGCCCTTTTCAGGTAAATATTCTATTTTAATTTGTTAGGATATTGAAATACTGGATCACTTAAAGGTTTATACGATATTTCTCTTGTTTTTCTGTTTTTTCCTTTAAAATGCTTATATATATATATATATATATATATATATATATATATATATATATATATATATATATATATATATATATATATATATATATATATATATATATTACTTTATTCATTGACTTGTATTAATGTTTGTAGTGACAATTGAAAGTTAATTATAACAGCAAGTGTTTCCGAGTGATGAGCAAGACTTTGTTTTTTACTTTTAGAAGTAAAGAAATTTAATTGGAATCCATGCTATTGCAGTGCTGAAACTGGTCAAGGAAATATAATAACATTTATTGGTATTTAACAAAGATTCACTTTGGGATATTCCATTGCTACTAGATAAAACTGGTGTTTATGTTTGAAAACCTTTACTAAATGAAAGTTGGGTATTTCAGTGTGGTACCAAGTCGGTTTAAATACTTGCTTGTTTATCATAAACCGGTCGACATGTCTTTTTAACACACAAGTATTTGGTCTTGAGCGAGAGTGTACCTGTTCAAACCGTATATACTTCGTAAATGAATACTTTTTAAACTGAAATGATATTGGCATTAGTGTTGGCGATACAAATTAAAGGAACTGCAGTCTACAGTGCTTGGAATTAATTTTTTAAATTTCAGATTATTGGTAGATACTTGCCGTGCCCTTTTGAATATTTTGGTTAAAAGTATAAAAATTCTCAAAGGAAATCATCTTGCCGGAGATTCTCATCGCATTTGAAAGAAACGGTATGGTGGTTAAAGACGATTACAGTCTCCGTTTGCTCGTTCTATGCATGGTCGAATACAATATTCACAAAAATGCCTGTCATGTCCCTGCTTTTACCTAAGTACATACCGTTGCAACTTTTCGAAGAAACTTCGGGGAGTATATATAATTATGGACATATGTGTGCGATTGCATTAAGGTCTATGAAAGATAAGTATATTACACGTGCGTGTGCAAAGTCCTCGTTCTTCAGTTCATTTTAAATATGCAAATTTCAAGGTCAATGTTTGGTTTCAGATTAGTTATCTTACAATTTTAATTTATTAAATGCGGAAACTATAACAGGAAATGGTTGGATAAGAGGGTAATAATATAAATGGTTGGATAAGAGGGTAATAATAGAAATTCTGGGACAAGAGGGTAAAAATAGAAATTCTGGGACAAGAGGGTAATAATAGAAATTCTGGGACAAGAGGGTAATAATAGAAATTCTGGGACAAGAGGGTAATACTTATTAGTACAGTATGGAACACGATGCCTAAAAAGACTTCATCGACCAAACTCCACCCTGCTTGCTACTAACAATTTCGTGGAAGTCTAATAAATTAATAGAAAGTCTTGCGCACAGGCTCGTGTTTTGATTGGGTCATATATTTCTTACATATTGTTATTGGAGCAACCAACTGGCAAACAAAACGAACAAAAAAGACAGATACAAAAGTAAATGTAGTACGAAATTGTCGGACTCACTGCAAACTCATGGAAACATTTTAAATTCACAGTACCATCTGTATCGCTATATAAATAAAATTGCGTCAAAGAAACAACCAAATTACGGGAAGAATGTGAGTACAATTTATTTTCTCGAACTATTGTCACCACTCATTTCTCAAGTAGTCATTTTTTTTCCTGTTGTGTCATTCATATCGCCATTGTACATCTATGTGTTAAGTTACAGGGCCGAAATATATTTACTTAACAAGAAAACTAAGCGCGAACACAGATTGGACGAATGCTTAATAGCAATTAGATTCCGGAATCGCAGGGATGAATCTGTCCAAAAAGCTTTGATATCTTATGACATAGTCCTTTTAAAATAGCGTCCCTCTTATCACATTTTATTTTCAGATTATTATGGATAAGTACTGAATCAAATTAGATATGTATAAATCTTCACATATAATGTATGTCTCTTATTTAGTCCTTGCTAATCTTTGTTAGGAGGCTAAATATTTTATCTTTAAAGCTTTCAGGATCAGTAATGCTATGATCACCCCTCCCTCCACATCAACGATAAATGGCCATAATTGTTTGACATGAACAATTATTATGATGTAACATTAAGTAAAACAAACTTACAGTTTAGGATAAATGATAGGAAGTTTCTCATCAATCGAAATGCTAGTCATTTTGACCTCATTTCAAATCGTAGAAATCATGTTTCTATCTCTTCCATCCAATAAATAGCAAGTGGGGTATTATACATTTTCATTTTTTAAAATACTAATTATAAAAACCCTGATCATTGCATTCAATGGAAGTTTGATGACATTCATGCCATCTTTAATTTATTATGGTAATTATAATTCTGTCACAAAATGCCGAATTTATTTCTCGAGATGATGACAACGTGAAATTTGATTTAAAATTTTTAAAATGTTAATACAACATTACAAAAATCTTTTCATTAGTATATGTGTGTTGATATACAACTGTCTTCTATCAATGTTGAAACATTAATTTATGTTTACACTAGAACTATCGCTCTTATAACAACACAGTAGTATGGTTTAGATACATCAGTAGCCTCTTTGGTAAATATCAAGGTCAAACATTATTTTTTTTTTTTAAATACTGTCTATCGGGTAAGTAAACTACACCATGACACCCCCATTCCTATATGACATGTGTACTAGTCCTTGCCGTCCTTGCGTGACAATATATCAATTATTTTGTCACATTCTCTTCTGCAAGTGAAGATAATTGTTTGCGTTAATTTAGCTTGTAAGAGTTTCCATGGTTGCATTTTCATCAGCTGTTGAAATTGTACAAACTTCTGTTGTTTGAGCGTAAAGATAACTTAACTTCAATGTACACAGTAACTTGCAACAAAAGTATTGTCGTTCTTGTAGATAGCATTTTATTCCGTCAATTTAATGTATCAGGTAGATTTAAGTTCAATAAATACGCTTCATATATGCGTGTTTAGTACGCACGTTTCTTTTTATCTACGTAACAGCATTTTCAGCAAATTTTATTAGTATTAGTATTGGCATATTTATTATTATTATTAGTATTAGTATTAGTATTAGTATTAGTATTAGTATTAGTATTAGTATTAGTATTAGTAGTAGTAGTAGTAGTATCTCCGCGCTTTCAAGGAAGCGCAGATATATTGTTACACAGTCCGTTCGTCTGTCAGAACGTATGCACATGTTTAATGTAACCAACCAACAACGTTAAAAGTAGACACCAACCTTGGTTCATTGATGGCCCTTTAAATGTACATTATGCAACACTTCAAATTTCGATCTTAATCGATCTGCAGTATATTCTATGTCGAGCCTGTTCAATTTGACATTTTTTCCTACCCCCCATGAAAGTGTATGGTAACATAAGTGTTGCGATTATTTAATGTTCTTTTGAAGTTGTTAATGGAGTCGCCTTGACGAGTATGGACAGGCAATTTCACTTTCAAATGGCCATTAAACGAAATGAATTATAATAAAGATTTCTTCAAGCTTATACTGAATGAAATTGTTTTACATCACGAAAGTTATGACTAGTAATATCACTAAGTTTGTGCTCTGTCGTCTGGTGCTAGGACTTAACTATTTCTTGATGTAAAGCTTCCATAATACTGATTTCGTTGTATCAGTCACTATCTGGATGCCTCATTTTGCATTTGTTTTGAGTTTACTTTACAAGTAATGCACATTTGTTCCCAAACCACGTTACCATATTTCAGGATGGGTGGTATAAAAAAGACGTATACATGATTTGTAAAGATCTTCTGTTAAGTTAAAATTTGAGTCTGTGCACTACATTAATTATTATCCATACCTTTTCTTTCGTATCGTCCATATGTTTGTGCCATGCGCAGCTGGTCGAGAGAAATACTCTTAGATGTCTGTGCGAGTCGACGTTCTTAATTTTATTGTTGAGAAAAAAATTGTAGTGAAAGTGAGAATTTATTACCTTTCTTGTTAGGTATTCAGTTTTAGATGGGTTAAGAGACACAAATCAATTATTTGCCCCCCCCCCCTAATATCCCGCCCCCCCAAAAAAATTTAGATTTGCAGCTATGAGCGGTTACGACGGGAATATCTGTGATTATAAAAAGACTTACACTGTAGTATATATTATACAAAATATTATTTATGTACAATCCCCCCCCTCCACAGATGTAGCTGACATTAAACGGATCCTTGGGGCATACCAGCTCTAATACACCACTCTGAAAACAATCCAGGTGTACCACTCCTTTTCTTATGCCTACAGGATAGATATAAAACCACTTTACAACCCCACCCACCGCCATCAAAGTAGCTTTCAATCCAAAAATATTATTTCCTTCCCGAAATCTACTGCTTTCTAAAGCATATTATATAGTTATGTCAACTGATTACATGCCGAGTAACCCAGAATAAAGCCAGAATGGAAAGGTGGATGAACGTTATTTTCGTGGAAGGAATTAAGTACGTGCTTAAGCCAGTGTTTGAAACCTTTGTCAAAAATATTAAGGAGGGGTGTTGGGCTGTTCTTGGATAACATGGAATTAAACCTTCCTTAAACCAGACAAACGTTTCTTTCCACGAATTTACAAGGTGGCTTCTGCGAGAGATTGGCTAAAGATGAAGAAAGTTGATGCCAGAGTACTTTAGCCAGCTCAAGCAGAACACATTTATTTCCATCATTGGGACCAGAAATCCTGCCAATAGGATGTCTTATGAGAACATTTTGTAGCTCGTCAGATGTTCTTTCTATAAAACTAAAACTTACATCCGTATATCAGTTATAACTAGAATATACCCAGACGGTTTACATTGTTTCATCCAGTACAGTCTCTCTCTCTCTCTCTCTCTCTCTCTCTCTCTCTCTCTCTCTCTCTCTCTCTCTCTCTCTCTCTCTCTCTCTCTCTCTCTCTCTCTCTCTCTGTATATATATATATATATATATATATATATATATATATATATATATATATATATATATATATTAGCAACACTTTAGGTAAATATGGAAAAAAAACGGGTATTGTGAAAGCTGATGAATACCTAAAAGTCTGATCGTTATTTGTTGAAAGATGTTGTGCTAGAAATCATCTTTGCTGCTAAAGTGTCATAATGGAGTTGTTTGGCTTCATAACTCATACACATTTTCACTTTGTTTTATTTAGAAGCGTCTAACATTGTATCTTTATGAAACGCAGTACTAGCGCTTCATGGTTATTTGTACTTGCGTCTATTTTTTGTTAATGATAATAACACCAGACCGTAAACAATAAAGGTTATTTTAGTCGTTGTTTTGTACACATTTATGATTTATACCAAACTTAAGATACAACCAGATAATCGAATCAGAAAAGGATGATCATTTCCGGCTACGTAAGTGTGTACGTCACATGATGGACCACATTAATTTTTGAATCAGTGAAGACCAGTTATTGAAATAATATTTATGTCCATTATATGTCGATATGACAATAACACCACTTAGCTCGACAATCGAACTGACATTTTTGTATAGGAAAAACAAAACTAGTTTTGTACTAAAGGTCTTCACGTTCACTAAATACTGTGACTCGAAATACGCTAAATTTTAAATAAATTATTGAGAAAGTTTCGTTTTGCTGGATGTATCAGATCTTGTAGCAAAACAGGGACAGTTCAACAGTATACATAATGTTGTTCATATAACACGCATATTAGATATTGTTCTGTTTACATATGAAGCATGAAAAGTTCTCTCTCTCTCTCTCTCTCTCTCTCTCTCTCTCTCACACACACACACACACACACACACACACACACACACACATTTGGATTTTTAATGTAGCATCAACAACGTGTCAGTCATATTGCTACGATGTCTGCAGTGCGGCAGTTTATAGTGATGTCTAGCACTGGGGCATCATGCCGCAAACATGTAGAATCATGTCCCATCCTGTCACATTATCATGACACCAGGCCGACCAATCCTAACATCAACCTTGTAATGCTGTGCTCCTAGCGAGGCAGTTGTTAGTACTATTTTTTAAATAAATCTTTGATATGACTCGGCTGGGATTCGAACCCACGACCTCCCGCATACGAGGCGGACGCTCATACCACTAGGGTACCAGAGCGGTCTAAACGTTCTGTATATCTCCTAATGGATATAAAATTGTGATCATAGGCAGATGACATAAAATTCTGAGACTATGGTGTCGACAACATGAAATTGTGCAACTATACTGACAACAAAAAATTGTGGGATTATGCTGACGGAATGAATTTATAAATTTGTACTAACCACAAAATTTATATGAATTTAGAAAAATATACCGTTCAGCAACGTACATGCAGTCATATGCCACGCCATTTATTTAAAGACCACGAAGTCTCCCTATTGCCATATAATGGGGCTGAACATAATGAATGGTCCCAAAAACTGTAATCCCATGATTTCATACAGCAATGCCACTAATTTAACAGCTAATATTACGGAGCAAAGCCATCGAAATCACCTTCAAATATACACAAATGAAACGTGTAATGTATGAGCCAAGCTATTCTAGTATGTTTTGGTAGAACCACCACTATATAGTTTATGTACGCGTTCACGAGAAAAGACACAAAAATCATTAAGTTTGTTGTACATTTAGAGCGACTATATGGAACTATATGTTGACCGAGGTCATACATGAATTTATCTACAATAATAACATAAGGAATTGCGAGAAACTTGAACCTTTCTCATCGTTTACCCTATAATATTCATAAATTTGTTGATAGCATTGAATGGTTTATAAAGGGCACTGACCTACATCCTTGCTCTATTATTGTGTCCTAACTTTTTATTTAATGTAATTTACTTAATTACCCATTCTTTTTAACCATTTTGAAGCAAAATCAGTCTTATTGTTGTGTTCATTCTTCGATTTAATAGATTTATTTATTCAACTTATTATTCATTAGAATCAAGAGTGCTTAATATTCTTGGCCAGAAACACTATTTAGATTCATTGTGAATTCGTATAAAGCAAGTGTTGGATTACCTTATTGTGGGACATCAAAATACTGTAATTACATCATCACATTACAGGCCACTGGCACATTAGCACATTCAAGACTAAAGGTAACTCAATTTATCCAGTATCGGAATTTTATTCAGAAATTCATACGTTTGGACTTGTGACAGAACCTTTAGGACTCTTTGAAATTTATTTCACAATAATGTTAAGTTCTCTTCTTAAATTTTCTCTTAGGGATTCTAGGAAATAAAGCCGTGGTTAAATTTTACAAAACCTTTTTAAATTCGCTCTTTTTTGTCAATTAGTTTATGACCATAGAGTCTTACCAATATCATTGTGTTTTGCGAGAATTGTCTGACCTAGTGGATATGTAAGAACATAATCCGAATCATTATTAAACACTGTATTATACTTCATTAGTAGTAGAGGGAAATGAGGGTTTCATCCCACTTTATTTTTTTACCCTCCAAACAAGTATAAATTATAGTCCTAAATTATCCCCCACCCCTTTTTCCAAAATAGTGAAATGAGGGTTTTGGCCCACCACCCCCTCCCACACCTCCTCCCCCACCCCCGCCAAACCCCTCATTTCCCTATACTACTACTATGTAGACAGATATTTTGTAACCAGACAAAACAACAGGTGTTGGAATGCCATAAGCTCTGTCAACAGAAGTGACGAATTTGTTAGAACAGCCTATACTTCATTTGCCAAACATAAATAGAGAATAAGTACAGCCTTTATAAATCTCTACGGCTGAAAGATAACAATTGTAAAGGTGACATGTTCATAAGACATGAAGCAATATCACAAAATAATTAGAACTCTATGTGCTGGTACATAAAGGACACCACGAATCAAAAAAATGAAGAAAGTGAGCTCCTGTTGCCAGCAAAGGGGAACGAGCCACGGCAAGTCAGTATATCAAGTGACTGTATATATATATATATATATATATATATATATATATATATATATATATATATATATATATATATATATCACAATCATCACAGGACTAAACTAAACATACACTACAAGTAACAATTGCATCTTTGTGCACATGATTCTGAGACAACATGGAAAAAAAACGCCGAAGATGATTGGGCTTTTTCACCTCTTAGAATGAATCAAACTATTTACCTGAATCGATTTATAGTAATGGAAATGGAGGGTACTGATTGATAGGACTTGAGTTGCTTTAGTCGGGACGAAGGGTACATTGTAGAATTTCATGTGTTGAAGGTGGACAGCATAGTATAAATGAAGGCGAATGAAAGCGGCTAAATACCAGCTTATCCATACTGAAATAGTGTGCTTCCATGAATTTCCAAACGAACAAGTAATGTATTTCCATGAATTATTCAAACTATCTTAAAACTGACTGACCTTTTCTTGAAAGGCTGACCTTGGTTATAATTAACAGAATGTGAAATTATATAAACCAGTACATTAGCTTGCATCGCCTTATTGAGTAACAAATTAAGGTCTGGATTTGCTTATAATGTCAAGCAAACATGTCAAATTAAAATCGAAAATAACTGTTGAAATTTCACAACGTGGACCTAATATGGCTGAGACATTTTAACTATAGAAAATAGAGGGATTGTAATCAGATAATGTACTTTAGTTTACTAAGAGCGATAGATAACATGAAGATTCATTTATGTGACGATATTTATAGGAAAATGTCACGTGATGTAAGTAGTCAATCAGTTCGCATTACACGCGATGACCAAAAGATAGCAAATTGCAATGTATTACCAACGTTTGCCCATTCATAGAACTATGTAATAATTAATCCATGTTCTGGTATTACGTCTCTATGGTCTTACAATAAGTAACCAGAAAGAGTGAAAAAACAAGATTCGTGTTATTCAATATATAATTTATTTATCTAAAACAGAAAGTTAAAAGATACAAACAATTTACAGCATTGTGTACAAAATCCTAAACATTCTTCAATGTCCTATCTATACCAAATGTATCAAGTAACTAAAATGCGTTCCAAATGTTTTCCGAATGATGTACTGTATTGTACTGAGGTATAGACAGTACATAAGAATCATTATCATATAATCCGTTCGCTCCGTTGGCCGTAGTGGTTAAAACATCCGCCTCGGATGCGGGAGATTGCGTGTTTGAACCCTGGCCAAAATCATACCAAAGACGTAAAAGTGGTTTGAAGCAGCTGCTTCGCTGAGCGCTCAGCAGTAATTGGTCAGTGTCAGGACTGGTCGGGCTGGTGTCAGGATAATAAGACTGGGTGGGATGTCATACTCCATGTCTGTGGCATGATGCCCCAGAGCTAGACATCACTATAAACTACCAAACTGCAGACATCGTAGCGATATGACTGGAAAATTGTTAAAGATACGTTTAAAACCCAAATCCCACAAACACTATCATATAATCCAAACTCGTCTGTAAATGAATGAAAAGTAATTGCGAAACAGCTATAAACCCAGATGTCGTTAAATGAATCCACAATTTTTCGTATCATCGTTTAAGTATAAAGATGGTCTCTAAATGAATTTACAGTATTTCACTGACAGTTAAATAACCAGATTATCTGAGCACTGTAATTCTAACAAATTATAAAAATAAACAAATCCTCTTAATATAATTGAATTACTTCCAAGACATGTAGTACACTAATAATGCCTAATACTATGTGATAATTCTCTTGTACACGAAGCTAATAAACAAAACTAAAGACAAGTGAATGACAGATATTCTTTCTAGAAGGATCAGAACTGATAAACACGATCAGAAGCTAACGAATCTTCAAATCGGATCAAGTTATAGTTACTTGGATTTAATAGTACAACTCAACCTCGAAACTTACACACTATTAGAATGACTTATCAGAGAGTATAAACCCATACATTTAGAAAACTAGTGTTTAAAATAATGCAAACTAAATAACCTTTCAAATTGTGATCTTGAGTGATAATACTCAGACTATTGATAAACATAACACCTGGTTAAACCATACCCGATACAATGTAAATTCACCAGGTTTCAACTGCTGACAGTGTAAAGTATTGTATGTGCATACATACCGAATCTATGTATACTATTTATGCAAAACATTGTGACAAGCATGTTTTAAAACAATGCAGGTAACAATATTCAGTTGCGAAAGCAGAGAAAAATGTTCAATTTAAATACATTCCACACCTTTCAGTTCACGAGCCAGATCTTGCATCGAGGAAACTATGTAAAGCAGTTAAGCTGAACGAGTAATGGATGATATTCATTCAATTTGCATGTCCAATTTGCAGTTGCTGTTTTTTTTAAAAAAACTTACTAATGTCCTGCTATATTTATATATTTCTAGTAATCTGTCTAAAACATCTTAAACAGACGTTCAGTTGAAACTCCAGCACCATGAAGGCATATTGCTTAGGTGATCTGATATCTGTATTGCAGTGTTCTAACAGTCATATGTTGTAAAATAATGTTATTAGGATAATTCCATGGCGCAAAGTAAATATATTTGGTTAGAATATTGATTCTAGGAGAGGTAGATAGACAACAGTTCGAAATTTTGGACTATCAGTGTATCATTAAAAATGATTTCAAGGCGGACGGAATATTGGCTTTAAAAGTAAATAAAGTACAGGAACAGAACATTGAAATACACTAAGTTCGCTATGTATTCTTAAATGCATAATTAACATGTCAGAAAAGTTTTGAAACGTTGCTTAAAATGTAAATACTGATTAAATTATCCGCAGAACGGATCTTTTCCTCTGCAATTTCCATAAGACATTTCTCAAGGTGACAACTAATTTGTAACGGATAAGATCATAAAGTTTGCCAGAACCATGCCATTTTTTGCCAGTGGAATAAACCTGAAGAAAACACGCAATGGGGCTAAGTATTAATTGAGCAGATACAAAACTATACATAAGAAGACTACATCATTGAGCTGAAATTGGTATATTTTTTTAGCAACTGAAGGATATTTTCACAGCCAGTATTTATTAGAAAGCATCAGGAAAAAAATGCTTGAGAAGGGTATACAACCTCTCTATATGACAAAATACCCCTCTGTATCCCCTTTGTATGACCAAATTGCTCTCTGTGATAAATACCTCTGTATATAACAAAATAACTCTGTATATGACAAAATACCTCTCTGTATGGCAAAATATCTCTCTGTCTGGCAAAATACCTCTTTACATGACAAAATACCTCTCTGTATCCCCTCTGTATGACAAAATTGCTTTCTGTGACTAATACCTCTGTCTATGACAAGATACCTCATGTATGGTTAAATACCTCTCTGTATGGTAAAATATCACTCTGTATGGTAAAATACCTCTCTACGTGACAAAATACCTCGATGTATCCCCTCTGTATGACAAAATTGCTCTCTGTGATAAATACCTCTGTATATGAAAAAAAATACCTCTATGTATGGCAAAATACCTCTCTGTATGGAAAAATATCTCTCTACATGACAAAATACCTCTCTGTACTCCCTCTGTATGACAAAATTGCTCTCTATCACAAATACCTCTCTATATGACAAAATAGCTCTATGTATGGCAAAATAACTATCTGTATGACAAATACCCCTCAATATAACAAAGTGCTTTTTTTTCCAAATTACAGATACATTTTAAAAACAGCCTTCAGGAAGAAGGTGTCATTATTAAAAGTTACTCCTCGAGCCCGACTTACCATTTATGTAATGATTCGAGATCTTGGGAATCTACCTTATCGACCAATACTTTTTAGTTTGTGGATAATTTAGTGCAGTCTCTATAAACGCGTTAGTTCATTGCGTGTTTCTAACCATTGAACGAAGACTTATCTTGCACACCAGTGAAAGCAGTCACAGAAAAGTTACAGAATATGAAAAATCTATACTGTAAGTAAAGATGTCATATTTCCTCTAAGTATTTGTTTATTATTATTATTATTATTATTATTATTATTATTATTATTATTATTATTATTATTATTATTATAATATATATATATATATATATATATATATATATATATGTATATATATGTATATATATATATATATATATATATATATATATATATATATATATATATATATATATATATATATATATATATATATATATATAATCACCGAAGCTGATGTTAAACAACTTTATACTTTATCTACCGCTATCCCTGCTCCATCTATGCAAACTGTTTGATACTTGTTAAAATCTCTCTCATTTATTGACTTACAAGTATACAGGAACATATTTTTTTTCTGCTGAAATAGCTCATTTGTTGTCTGTTATTAATACAAGATTGCATTATATTTTTTTAAATAACTCATTATCATATTTCAGTGTTTGCAATTTTATGCTTTTATGAATCACATCAGCCACATTAAACATGTTAATATTATTTTCAGTGAGGTGATGACCATTTAGTACTCTTATGTTTGTAGACTACGTTGTCGTATGCGGGTAAATACTATTTAAGCAAAATCTAGTCTACCAGAATATCATATTGTAACGTTTTTGACTGAAAAATCTGTACCAGAAACCAGAAATATTAGTCTTTAATCATTAATAGCATGCTTATTGATTCAACCGTAGCTTATGCTTCTGAAAAGAAATATTTATATTTATATCGGTACTTATACTAATGGGAAGGAAAAGGTGTTATACGCTCTTTATAAATCGATTTTAGGGTGATTAGAGAGGAATTAAGGTAATTGGATAGGAAAAGCGATACAACTACCGCTATATATGGATGTCAGGTGATTGGATATGAAGAACAACCATACTTTCTTTATATATGGGTATTAATTAATTGGAAAGAAAATGGAATTATATTGCTTTGGTATATGAATCTCAGGTAACAGGATAGTAAAAGGGTTTTACTATATATATATATATATATATATATATATATATATATATATATATATATATATATATATATATATATATATATATATATATATATATATATATATATATGGATGCCAGGTAATTATAAGGGAAATGGGACTATACTGCCTTTATATATTGATGCCAGGTAATTGGAAAGGAAAAGGGATTATACTGTCTTTACATATCGATGCCAAGTAATTGGATAGTGGAAGGGGTAACAGTGCCCTTTTTGTAGTTATCTCAGGTAATTGGATAGTGGAAGGGATTACGGTGCTTTTTGTAGTGGATCTCGGGTAATTGGATAGTGGAAGGGTTAAAGTTCCTTTTTTGTAGTTTATCTCAGGTAACTGTATAGTGGAAGGGGTTACAGTTCCTTTTTGTAGTGGATCTCAGGTAATTGGATAGTGGAAGGGGTTACAGTTCCTTTGTGTAGTGGTTCTCAGGTAATTGGATAGTGGAAGGGGTTACAGTTCCTTTTTGTAGTGGATCTCAGGTAATTGGATAGTGGAAGGGTTAAAGTTCCTTTTTTTGTAGTTTATCTCAGGTAATTGGATAGTGGAATGGCTTATGTTGTTGTGGATCTCAGGTAATTGGATATTGGAAGGAGTTACAGTTCCTTTCTGTAGTGGATTTCAGGTAATTGTATAGTGGAAGGGTTTACAGTGCTTTTTGTAGTGGATTTCAGGTAATTGGATCATTAAATTCGTGGGTTTTAGCAAGCATACAAGACTCGTATCCGATTTTAATTCTTATTGATTACAATTTTATGCAAAAGGACATATGTATATCATCTAGTAATATGGGAAGTTTTCCCTCCCACCACTTTTCTGTTATATATTGACGTGATTAGGGAATAACGCACATGCTATATATTATTCCCTAAACTTGTTTTAAACGTTCTCTTGTGGATAGATATTTATGATGCAAATGATAATTTGATACAAATAATACTTATAATTAGTGTGAAAAGAATCTCGAGACAATGTGTAGAGAATTCCATGATATAAAGCCATTCTCACATTTCCAAGATATTATATATTCTCATTGTTGCGAAACATTTTAGAAGAAAGATCACCCTCTGTAAATGATACTTTTGGAAATGGTCTAAAAGAAATTGCACCATCACTGGTGAAATAAATTTAAGTCAAATTCAAGTAAATTAAATTAATCTGCTGACACTAAAAAGACAATAAAAATAATAATCGTAAAAAGCTTAACTATTGTCAATATATTCCGGCAACAGAAACCATGATTCAGTTAAAACGATGAGGTTTATTTCCTGGCGCACAAGACGAGTGCGATAACACCATGCTCACTACAATTTTGAATGGACATTCAATTTACGAGTATTCATTTATTTTGTTGTTGTTGTGAATAGTCTTCACAGATGAGGCAACGTAGACGAAAACGTAGATTAGAAGTCAAGAGATAGAAGAACGTCATCGTGCACGCACTTGTAGGAAAAAGTAATGCATCTACCGTCTACGAGGTCAATCTTTTGTAATTCTCCTTTCGGTCCAAGGACACGACAACTCATTAATTAAACGTGGTTAGTGTATGGCATGTTATATCAGTAATTCAATATGATTAGTGTAGGGCAGGTCGTTTCAGTAATTAGTGGTTAGTGTAGGGCATGTCATATCAGTAACTCAATGTGGTTACTGTAGGGCATGTTATATTAGTAATTCAACGTGATTAGTGTAGGGCAGGTCATTTCAGTTATTAGCGGTTATTATATGACACGTCATATCAGTAATTCACTGTGGTTACTGTAGGGCATGTCATATATGTAATTCAAGGGTTAATGTAGGACATGCTATATCAGTAATTTCACGAGTGTAGGACATGCCGTATAGTAATTTTATTAGTGCAACGTCAGCAATTTCTTGAATGTAGGACATGCCGTATCAGTAATTTTATTAGTGCAACGTCAGCAATTTATTGAGTGTAGGACATGCCGTATCAGTAAATTTCATGAGTTTATGAAATTCCATGTCAAGAATTTCACGAGTATAGTACGTGCCATGTCAGCAATTTCATGAGGGTAGGACATGCCATGTCAGCAATTTCATGAGGGTAGGACATACCATGTCAGCAATTTCATGAGGGTAGGACATGCCGTATCAATAATTTCATGTGTTTAGGACATGCTACGCAAGTAATTTTTAAGACTGAAGGACAAACCATATGATATATTCCATGTAGAAAGCGTATGTTCTGATACGCTACTCAAGGATAATGCAAACTCAACATAATCTAGAAGATGCATTGAAGACTAAATTGTTTTTGTTACATAATGAAAACATTTAATGAGACGATTTATGGATCTATTCGAACTCTATAGTTTGAGATGCAAGGAGATGTGCAATATATTTTGATGGCCTGTTTAATTGGTTTAAAGCGACACCTAAATCTCCATGGTAAGACATGAAATTCGAAATTAGTTTGTAATACTTTTTCGTTCCGTGAGACTCGTGGTCATATTTTTCTCTTGTTTTAATTAATTTTGTTATTATTGTTGTTGTTATCATATATATATATATATATATATATATATATATATATATATATATATATATATATATATATATATATATATATATATATATATATATATATATATATATATGTGTGTGTGTGTGTGTGTGTGTGTTACTTTCTGACCCCTATCTTTGTGAGGGGTGTGGGTGTATCTCAATTTAGCATCTACTGTAACAACCATAATTTTTCTCAACTGATAATTTGCATCCGTTGGTACAAAGGCTGCTATTAACTTGAATATCAAAAAGCGTGTCTGTCAATCATCGGTGAAAAGTCAACGTTTGGGATCATGTCGATTCTGCGAGTAAGAGCAGCCAGTTCATACAAGAATTTGATGGCGATATCTGACCAAAGTATCCATAAATGAACATAGCCTGTGTTTGTTGAAATCTACAAGACGTATACAAAAATTACCATAAGTACAGTATTGAATAATGCATTTATTTACCGATATTCTAGCTATTGCATTTGCCATTGTTCTGCTTTTTTTACGAGCATTTAAGTACGTCTCAGAAGTGAACATAATCTTCCAGAAGAGAGGTTTTAATCTGTTTTACATATCATCGACGTATAGTAAGATACTATTGTATGTCGCCCGAAGGCATGATCATGGGTAACTGCATGGGACGTTAACTTGGTAAGCGTAGGTAGCAGGGAGTTAGTCCAGCTTTGAGGATTTCTGAATTCTAGCCCAGATATGGCTGTTCACAATTTTGAGATTTGTGGTATTACACCGATCAATCGTTTCAGTACATCTTTGGTGTGATAGTATGTCTCTGTTGATGACGGTTCGTTGACGCTTTCCTAGAATCACTTACGTGTCTCTCGAAGACATGGAAAATTGTCATAAATATATACATGACAGCTCAGACAGCTCATGTGGCAGAGTACTTTGCTAGCGTTTGGAGGATACGGTTTCGATCCCGTCTGGCCATGCTCGTTTTCACAAGTAACATAATAAAGATGGCACAAGAAAATTTAATTACAGGCAAACAAAATGTCTTCTGGAACACGAATATTGAAATACATATTAAGAAAGATATCCAATGAGTAAATGTCATTAGGACGATTATGTATGTATTCACTCGACACTGTACCAAACGTTTAACTGAAGGAAAGCTATAAAGTGAGATAGCAGAAAATCAGATGATCTCTAAGTTTATTATCTTTGCATTTTTTGTACCATATCTTGTGCCGATAATCTTTCGTCTTCACTTTTCAAACATTTTACATATTATAGAATTTTGCGATACACACCTTGCTTTATATACATACAAATTGACTCCATTGCGACTCTTTGTAGCCTATACCTTTTATTTACCTTATATGTTAATTTTCAATTGGCGTTCTTTAGCTGAAAATCAAGTACTTAACTTTCGTCCATCAATCAGACCAAATGTGTAATTTAAAGAAAACAACTGTCAGTTTATTTTAATAATTCATTTCAAAATTAGTTTAAGTGTTTCATCTTCGTGAAGCCAATAGTTATTGATTTATAATTATATTATTCGGTTCCTAGTTTAACTTCATATCAGGTATTGCCCAACTGACACGTTAGAGAGCTGTAGCGTCGTGACTAAAGGATGCGTTTCATTTGATTATTTAATTACATCAAGGAAAGGCACAATGCGTCGTTAAAGACGTAGTTATGCTTTAGGTCCTACAAAATATACGCGTGTAAATGTTCATTTAATCTTTACATGAGTCATTATTATTATTATTATTATTATTATTATTATTATTATTATTATTATTATATCTATTATTATTATTATTATTATTATTATTATTATTATTATTATTATTATTATCTACAATATCATCATCAATATTCTCATGATATATTTATTTTACTATCTTCTTTGCTAATTACTTGGCAGGGTATACTATCTTTAGTACATCTTTTTTAAACTGGGCTTTTAAATTTTTTTTTGGCTGTTTTTTTCCTTTGAAGTTAAAGAATACTTTATTATTAGCACATATTTCTTACCTTCGTTCAGATTTTTTTATACTATACAAGCAATACGGTGTACCATGTAAGTTCAAATCTGGACTAAAATTTTCACCTTGACGCTAATGAAATAGCATGCTTTCACGTTATTTTCTTTTGGAAATAAATGGTTTATTCTGTCGCAGATGGGATGAAATTATTTTAATGCACATAATGTCTTCCTCAAGGAGTAAAGCTATTTCGTCTGCTAATTTTAGGCCAGTCGATAAGGCAAGTTAACTAGTTGCATAATAGGATCGTAGTGGTCATTCAAGTTAACGCTTTTTGGGACATATCATTTGATTATCAGCGAGTGGGGTTTAATGGCATTTTGTTTCGAGCCGGGATATTTGTTTGTTTAACTCAAAATAAATTTTTAAATGGATAAAACAGGTATTTTCTACCTATAAATCAAATCAAAAATAAATTCAAGCTATTTGAGCACACCATCGCTAAATTAAATAGTTTTTCCCTAATATTCATTCTCTCTCCATCATCATCATCATCATCATCATCATCATCATCATCATCATCATCATCATCATCATCATCATCATCATCATCATCATCATCATCATGTATATAGCGAATATAATTGCTTTAGGTTAAACCAATCTGGTTTTCTACATGATAAGCACGTTGTTTTTTTATTATGGCTATTAAATGTTACAATGTAACAAAAATACAAAATAGATGCTTAGTTTACCAATTTTAAGACCCTTTTCAACTCCTTTTGTCCTTTGCTTCATTTCTAACGCGTGCTTGTAGGTTGTCGTAGTCGATATCATACGTATAAGTCAGGTCTGTTCTTGACTTTTGTGTGTGGTGTTTGTTTTGTTTACGCAAGCTGTTCCTTTATGTTTCAAGGTCGAACGAAAAAAGCGGTTGTTTGTTCGAAAATTATTTCCATAATAAATTAATTTGTCCGCAATGATCTTTATGGAAACCAAAAAATACTACTACTACTGGTACTACTACTACTACTACTACTACTACTACTACTACTACTACTACTACTACTATTTCTACTACTAATATTTCTACTACTACTACTACTACTACTACTAACAGATGAATGCAAAAGATGGCGACATTTCTGATTAAAATGATCTAAATGTTCATATTTTTGGTGATAGAATTAGATACACAAATGACGCTTTCAAATCAGATTCATCACCTTATTTCAAAGCGAGTTTCGGTGCATTGAAAACTCCCGAACTTTTGAGAAACGTTTTGGGTCATCTGTTAATAAGGAATGTTCTCTTATCGTGAGGTGGGAAGATGAACAAAGAGAAGACGAAAGCTTGATGTTTCATTTCTGACCTAATAAAAATTCCAATGTTACAAGTATAAGCATGCATACATAAAACCTCCAATATAAATACATCCATCAACCCACCCGTCTATCCATCCCTACATGCACAACTCTATCAACCACTTATCATTCTGCGTACTCACGTAAGCACGTATGTACGTATTTACTTACCTATACATAGTCGTATGCATACATTTGAGTATATTTTTATTTATTAAATAACGTTCGCACAAATACATTAATTAGATGATTCACCGTAATGATGCACGTGTTGTCAATAGTGATGGATCACACCGCGTGACAAAACAATCAGAACAGTGTGGGAGATAGACTTAAGTTAAATAGCAAGTTTACGAAATATTTGATTTATTAATCGCATATAGTTTTATTTCCTTTATATAATTTTTGTTGCATAAGTTGTGCTTGAAATCTTAGCCTGTTGATTGAAAATTGGGCCAAATATTAGTTGAATCAAATGACTTGATTAATTTGTGTGCGATTTGTTTTCTACAAAGCAAATTTATCAAACCATTCTCAGTAGAGATTAATTGATTTGTCTTGAAGTCTCAGACTCAACGTCTATAGCATCTGAAACTGATGAAACACTTTGTGTTGCCTGGGCATTTAAAAAAAACTCTTAATAATTAAATAACAAGTGTATTAAATCCATTGATTGCAAACAATTGTGCAGACTAGATTAAGTGGCCTCAGTTTAACGATTTAAAATATTTTACTTTATAGCTTACGGAAGTAAATTACATTTTAACCAGATCTTAATACCAACACCGACAGAACGTTCCAATTTTCAGCCAGGCAATTATTAGATTCTCTCACACAGTTTGATTTCAGAAATTTGTTGCAAAATTAAAGATTATCACGGTAAGGATCAATGCGAGCTTTTCTTAAATGTATACACGAATGTTACACATAAGAGAACGGTAACTCTTGCTTACATCTATACAATCAATAAAATAGTAGCATACTGAGATCCTTAAAGCATACGTTTAAAACATGCAAAATAACTTAGCTTTCAGTGTTGACAACGCTCTAATGATCATAATATTTATATGTTCTTATTATTAGTTTTCACAAAAAATTATAATCAGTACAGTTAAACAATTTGTATCGTAAATATTTCTTTACAGCATTATTGGTTTCTCCCGATGAGCTTTACTCCTCAATGTTGTTTGGTGGGTTATATTGTCTAAGTCAGACAGCGCTACATGATGACGGTTTTGTCAGTTTATTAGAGCTAACGTTTTGTACTGCCAAACGTTTAATGGGATCAATTTTTCATTATGAATTAATAATGTTTTGAACACTGTATCATCATTTTTATTTCTGTTATTTTAGGAATAAAATTTATTGTCACAATTTTAGAAACAAAAATTATAGAAACGTTTATCTTGAACACATTGTTGATTTCTATTTTCTGAGTTAGCCCACGGTTGGTAATTGTTATGCCTCCAATCCATCCTACGTTTGTCGTATATAAGTTTTTATGAATCAGGGAAATATACCATGGCTGTATCATTGAATTTAGTGATGGTAATCAGAACATAACTTAATTAAAGCACTTCAGGGCTTGACTGGAGAACCAACGTGTTTTGAATAAATTAATAAACCTATTAACTTGTCTAGAGGTGTTTTGCGATCTGAAGATTTGGACGGCTGATGTGTGACTAAGATGCTTGAAAATCTCAGATATCAGAATGTATCAGGGGTGGAACGAATCAACATTTGCCGAAATGGCAATTTGATTCCCACGAACACTTACAGTTTTACGTTCGATTTCACTAGTTTACCTATATAAATTGAGGCCGGCTTCCTGAACATCGCATTTGACTCTTGTATTCCTAGCCCTTTACAGTACGTCAAATACCAGAAATAATACCCCGCAAAGAGTGTTGCAGTAGTAAACTAGTCTGCTCAAGATGTGGATTAGAGGGTCACGATGGATCGTACAAAAATCTCTTGTGCAAAATTGCAAGGTAGACCATTTTTCCTACCTACCCTAGAGACTACCCAATGTGGAAACACGATGATATCCACAGGTTGAATTAACAAAAAGGCACTCTTTTCACAAATTTCAGGAAATTGTGTTTGTCACAGTTCCACCAAACCTTACCCGAATAGACAATGCATCCGCAGAATGTACCAAGCCTTGTAACCCATCCAAACAGCCATTAAACAAGTTACATCATTTCCATAAATATCCAAAACCCTACCGCACTGGAATTGTCGGAGTTTAAAAGCATATGGTAATGAAATTTGTTTTGTTCATAAAGAACACGAGTCATTAGCTGTATGTGTTGAAGAACCCTTTTTTACAAAAAGATAGTAGAGCTAATGATAAAAGCTTCACAGCGTAAAACAGCTTTCATGGAATATTGATAAGGATGCCGGAGAAGTGTACATCGTAAATCACAAAATTCCTCACAGCCAAATCAGTCTCACTGCTAGTTGATAGGCAATATAAGTTAGTGTATCCATACCCAAATCTCATACACGTTGTTCATTATAGCTCTTTCCACGCACTCCAATTAATCAATCTGATCTCGACCATATTACTGACCAATTACCAACACCTTTTCTTTCATTTTAATGGGAACTACACACTTTGGCACTCTAAAGATATCAACGAGAGAGGGAAGACAAGAAATGCCTTTATTTGAAAATGCAATCTTTGCATTATTAATGAAAAGTAATACTGATACATTCATCCTGCCACAGGATATTACTCGTACTTAGATCTGTGATCTGTAATCAGGCTCTTTTACATTACTGCCCATGAAAATTTGGTGAAGTCCTAGGCTGTTGTGACCACGTTCCAATATACTTAAGATGTAGCAATCCCAAGTCTCAAAGGATATGAAAAAGATGGACAACGAACATGAAAGATGGAAAAGTCTTTCAATCCCACGCTAATAAAATTTCACAGTTTATCGTTTTTGCCATTGGTTCCGAGGCCCATATTTGCAAACATACTCAGTGTTCTTGGTAAGTATATCATACCACATTCTTCGGAGATTCTTAAACATGTCCGAAAATAATGGCTTGATATTGCATGTAAAGACTCCATCTGAGAACGGTCCTCAGATATGTAAATACCAATGTAAATACCAATCTAACAATTGAAAATCTGAATAAAAACCAAATATACTGAGTTAAATATAATACTACTGTTAGAGAAAAGGAAACAAATGGATATCCTATGTATGTAGGTTAAAAGCTCGTTCCTCCGTTGAATAAGAATGGAATATAGATAGGATTAAACATCGGAGAAAGAAAAGCACACATGATAAAGTATTTAATGAAATCTGATGAAATAGTCACGATTGTATCGATACATTTAGACGATACATTTTCGAAAATGCATTGAAAGAAAAAATTTTTAAACTAATATGCCTAGTAAACCTGCTAATGCTAAAGATCAGAAAAAAAATAAAACGTCACTCGAAGAAAACTGCAAGTCTCTCGCGACTGTGACGCTTCCGAATGACCATATGATATCCCATATAAACTCTAGAACCACTCATCTGTTGTAAATATCTCCATTTTTAAAACCATTGATCAAATAATAAATTATAGACTCCTCTGGTATCTCGAGTCCAACAAATCACTATCCGATGTTCAATGTGGATTAAGACACCATAGAAGCAGGCAGACAGTCTTTTCCTACTTGAAGTATTTATTAGATAAGCTTTCAGAAAGAAATAACATAAAGCTCCTGTCCTTTTCGAGTTGGTGAAAGCTTATGACACCAAATGTAAATACGGCATAAGGAAAGACCTTTTCAACATAAGCCACATGGGTTGACTATTTAACTTTATCCCCAGCTTTGTGAGAGACAGCATTTCAAAGTTAAGATAGGTACCAATTTTACGAAAGCTATTTTTAAGCATGAATGTAACTCAGGGTAGCATATTGTCAATCACCAGTTCAACATCAAATAACGAAATACCCTGATCCAGGGACCAGTCGGCTCATTTCACATCGAAGACATTTTAGTCTGCTGTATATCAGAGAGTATGCATAACAATGAATGTTAACCACATAAAAACTTAAATAGAGTAAACATAGATGATCTGAAAAAGGGATTGCATGTTCGAAATCTGAAACTACCGCGTCTGACCATTGCATTGAGTTCATGATACCTTAAAATTCCATCTTTAAAGTTATTTTATTCATGTTGTGGTGGGAAGAATAGGGCATAGTTTGATTCCGCAGGGACAAGTATTAAAAAGCGTTATAAATCTGACCTGAATATGTTCATTTCTATAAACACTCAGTTACTTCAAATTTGTCTGAATGAATGCAGAACTCACCCTTTAAGACCATGTGGAGACAAATTAATCGTCACTTTATCTCACAGCAAGGAAACTTGATGTACAGTATCCTACCAAGCGTTGCTGTACAATAGACTACGAAACAGCTGTACAGTAGACTACCAAACAGCTGTATAGTTGACTACCAAACTCTACTGTACTGTGCACTACCAAATTTTGATCTACAGTAGTAGACCACAAAACTGCTGTATAGTTGACTATCAAACTCTGCTATACAGTGTACTACCAAATTTTGTGGTATACTACCACACTTTGCTCACAACATACTAGCAAAATATTTTTTAATCCATTTAAGCTTGTCCTTCAGCCCAAATACAAACCCATGTACGCTCAGAAATGCAATTTCACTTCACCCTAAACCCTTCGTCATACAAAATTGCCCTCATTGACAAAGGGCAAATGTTGTTTGTAATACTGCAAAACGCAATGTTTAAAAATATTCACCACGATCCTCTTCCTCCCTCACCCAATTATATTTGTTTTTGCCAGCTGAAAATGGTCTCAACTATCCTCCTCCTTTCTCCACAGACAATGCATGAAATCAAAGCCTCATATCGAGGTCACACGTCGCCTATATTTGGCGCAGATGTTGGAACTGCCATTTCAACACCTTGTGTCGCCATCTTGAGTCAATGACCAGATAAGCATTCATTTCTATAGTAGATACTTCAACCATACTCAGAACTTTGAATTGCATTGAAAGCTCACCGGAAAAGAGCTTAATCTTATCAATTTTCATTCTGAGACAAAAATTATTGTATGTGAACTTGAATAAGGAATCTTTACGATAATGTATCACCTGAGAAAGTCTTCGATTATTGCTGTTTCAAGATCCTTTTTTTGATTGGTATCATGTCAACATATAGTGTTGTGGTGTCGTTAGCCCTAACACATACATACATACATACATACATACATACATACATACATACATACATACATACATACATACATACATACATACATACATACATACATACATACATACATACATACATACAAGGGGCCCCGAGTGGCCGAGTGGTCTAAAGCGCTCTCCGTTACAGATCACTGCCATCTCACCTCTGTATTCGTTGGTTCGAGTCTAAGATTCGGCCAATGTGGATATGTGAGAAAGCTTGCTACTAGCTTCTCGTGGGTCGGTGGATCTTTCCGCGGATTTCCCGGTTTCTTCCTCCACCATTAATACTGGCCGCCATATCGTGTGCTGGAAAATGGCGTTAAACCCCACAACAACCAACCAATATACATACATACATACATACATACATACATACATACATACATACATACATACATACATACATACATACATACATACATACATACATACATACATACATACATACATACATACATACATACATACATACATACATACATACATACATATACAAGAGGCCCCGAGTGGCCGAGTGGTCTAAAGCGCTCTCCGTTACAGATCACTGCCATCTCACCTCTGTATTTGTGGGTTCGAGTCTATGATTCGGCCAATGTGGATATGTGAGAAAGCTTACCAGTAGCTTCTTGTGGGTCGGTGGTTCTTTCCGCGGATTTCCCGGTTTCTTCCCCCACCAATAATACTGGCCGCCATGTATAGCCTATCGTGTGCTGAAAAATGGTATTAAACCCCACAACAACTAACCAGCATACATACATACATACATACATACATACATACATACATACATACATACATACATACATACATACATACATACATACATACATACATACATACATACATACATACATACATACCGGAGTGATTTACAAATATCTTTAAAGTTTGAATCATCATTCAGCATTATGAAGACTTATGAACTGTCCTCTGCGTCATGGAATTACATACATGCAGACCGGAGTGATTTACAAATATCTTTAAAGTTTGAATCATCGTTCAGTATTATGAAGACTTATGAACTGTCGTCTGCGTCATGGAATTGACACAGTTCAGTATCTTCTACTTTAGTGCCACTAATCCTTGGATTTAACTGACTGGATCTCATTGCTTACATCATCCAGCTGTGCACAACCATGAATATGGACTTTTTTCAAAGTCAGCTTCGGAGTATAAGTTAGGTGATTTACTTTTTTCAATGGAAGAGTAACAACGTTCTTTTTAATTATTTCCCCTAATACTCCAACCAGGTTAAAATAAAAGCTGTTAGTCTTATTGCAATACGATGGCCAAACTTGTTTAAGTCTGTTGGCTATCTACCTAAGCATGGGTTGCATTCAAAAGAAAAACCAGAGTTCAATTGATGAAAATGTGTTTATCTATTTTCCGTATTCATGTAATGACGCCCTCTTATGGGATAACCGAACGTTCACTCTCTCTGTAACCATAGTTAATTGATGGGACTATGAACTGGCCTAGAACTTTCCAGACATTTTTAAAAGAAATTAAAACTGTCAGACATAATAAAAACCATCAAATCCAGGAATTGTTTTTTTTCTTCATATTTGCAGGTACTGTCAGAGTTTCTAAATGTTTAATTTCTCAGTCGAAAATATTTTTCCACTCTCTAATTTAGAATGCAACGAAGTGATCAAATACATTCACAAATTCAAAATTCCATCGTCTTTGCTTGCATAGTGATGTTAATAATTTTGTCTTTCTTCTAATATATATATTTTTTTCTGTGAATCTCCATCATTTTCAATAAATATTCATATTTTTACTAATGAAGTTTTTTTTATAAATTGCAAATTTTTTTGCAGTATTTCTTCCTCTTCAATCCAACATGCTCGTGACGTCTGTAGCAGTTTTGATTTAACCGATTTCTTTACTTTTTAGCTGCTCATGTTCCAATAAACTACGATCTGTTATACGATTAGACAGTGGAGTGAATCATTATGTTCTTTTTTTCTTACAGTAAGTCAAATATGATACTCTTTTCTGAACAATTTTCATCAAACACAAATATCTGTTAATTTAATCAGTAATTCTCAGAATCATGTAATTGTCGTCAAATTTAGTTATATCGATGTCATTATGCGCATTGTAACAGCGTAATATTAAAGCTTTGACAGTCTTGATATACTCAGAATCCTTGACTGAGAATTTGCTAAATTTTCTTATAAGGTTTTGCTTTGATAAATTGTAAGTTGATAGCAACTGTACCATGATTAGATTTGCATTTAGGTCAAATATTCGCATTTTGTACTTCCTGCAACAAAATCTTTGATACTAAAAGGAATGTAATATGTCTCTTTTTATTGCAATTTTTCAAGTGTCTTCTTACTTATATTCATTACGAAAACCAATCGAATTTTTCTTCCTGTCTGATAATTGAGGTAAGAATAGTTCATCGTATCACTCTAATGGTCCATGATATGTCATAAATCATTTCATCATTTTAATATTGTAAAACAGTTTCCCTAATTCCTTTGAATCATTCTATTTATTCAGTTTGTCTCTAAATAAGACAATTTATTGAAATTACTCTTTGTTATTTGTGGATATATTTACCTTGTATCCTACAAAATGTTTATTAATAATATTTATTTTTATTATTATATTTCACATTGTGATCAAATTATTGGACATTTCTAGTCATGAACCCAAAATTGTAATAAACTGTAAATTTGTAGTTATTCTAAAGAAATAGGCCCTGGGACTGGATTTATGTAAATTTAAATAAAAATAATAAAAGAAAGATGTTCTAGAACAGAGTAAAAGAGGAAAAATAAACACACACACATGCACAGAAGGCTGACACACTGATGTGGGTTACAAAAGCTAGCAACGTTCCTTACAAAATAGACCTCACGTTTATTTGTATTTGTCTTTCTTGTAAATATTCATATAAGTTTCAGTAGCTGTGACAAAATTGAAAATTTATGACAGAACAAATCATTCAAGATGTGCTCTCCAGGAATTTTACCGATTATAAATCCTTTTGAACCATAGCAAGTGCGTCCACTGATCCGCTTGTTTCCAAGTGGTACTTGATCAGATTGATTTTTTTTTCAACATTTAACATATGAAAACTATTTTAGTGCCGAGAATTTATTTTATTAATCTCAACATCATCTGTTTCTGGTAAGCTGACATATAATGTTTTACAACAAAATAATGACTATGTTAGTTTCAAGTTCATATTAGCTACCAATATTTCTCAGAATTGGGACAAATTGTTTCAAGTTCATATTAGCTACCAATATTTCTCAGAATTGGGACATCAGCAGAAATTGTTCTGTATATAGTCATAGTGTTTGGTATAACTATAATCGTAAAATATCGTAATGATTAGTAAAATATTTTAATTCTTTCAGAGGCTTGGTTGTTTCCAATTTTGCATGGATCGCCTCTCTCCGTATGTTTGTCTGTCAGTCTCAACATAAATGCATTTTTATTGGATCGCTCTCTCCATCTTTTGTCTGTCTGTTTCAACATAAATGCATTTTGCTGTTTTAAGTACCTGTAATACAAAACCTTTACATATGCATTCCCAACAGAGGATAAAATAACAAAACATTAATATTTGATGATATCAAAGTTTGCTCACACCATATGTTAGTCTAAATAAGACTGTAAAATTATATGATTTTATGCCAATCCAACCCTATCTTAATGCGTAAAATACATTCATGTTCTAGGTTAATATTTTGAAACCATTTTTATTCCATTGTCATCACGTGACTCCTTTCTAAATGATCCTTATCATCCGATATATTAACTGCGCAAAAGAGAAACGAATTTCTTCTTCAGGGTCCATTATGAAGAACAAATTCAGATTTTAAACGATTATTGGAATTAACAGTTCCTTGTTGAATTATAAGTCAAAAATATTTAAAGTTGGTGAGAATTATAAAATGAAAAATTATAGCAACTGATTCGTGCTATATTATATGGTGATGATCAATCATTTATTCAGAGGTTATATGTGTCATATACAATGAGCAAAACATTAAATAAGGCTTTGAAAAATATCTGCTGCTGCTCTATCGATTGGGCTGTTGAAACTGATTATACGGCATAATTTTAATTGCATTGCACCTGAGGTTACACCTTTACGTTGTATAATGTCTTGCTGTTCTGGGTTTGGCATGTTTGATGAATGAATATATGAAAGCCCTTTGTTAATCATCATATACTAGACAATCATACAGCTTTATGTTTTGGGGGTGAGTGCGTTTTAATTGTTTTATTATCTTGGATGGGGTGGAGTGAATAGTTACAGATATGATCTTTATTATCTAAAAAAAGAAAGAAGAGCCGACTTTCCCATTTAAATAAAATGATGGTACTGCCAATAAACGTCCTACGTGCATATGCTTACTCAATGAGCCATGGTTCGATTACAGATTTGCAAGGTTAATTGAAATTGTTTAATTCTCTGATTCTCTGATGCTGCATTTTGTTGTTACAGAAATCTGGTTTAATAGTGCTATTTGAAATTCAGTATTCAAACCATACGGCCCTAGAGATTTTAAAAGAGATGTACAAAATGACTGTATTCCCTATGATTTGTAGATGCCAAATGATAGAAACGGGGTTCTAATTATTCTTAACAACAGACAAAATCCTAAGGAAATGAAGCAGGTGTAGAGATATATTAGGTTATTGTAAATCCGTAATCCGAGTCACACCTTTTAATTGGTGTAATTACCAACCTGAATTACAAAAAAAATATGTGAGATATCATCATTTAATTAATTTCAAACACTAACTTAGTGAACGTTTCGGCACTTTAATGTGAAGCAGATCGATCTAGAGGGCGTGATTGTTGGTACCCCTTTATCTGAAGGTGTTAGACATAGTAAAAGATTTTACTAAATAGTTCTTCCTCCAAGAGAAAACGTCGTTATTGATATTGTTTTGGTGAATAATCCAGCAATAGTCTTTCTAGACCTTCGCTTAACATAATATGAATAGCACTGTGAAATCAGAATCTGCCACTAATAAATATTTATTTTTTTACGGCAAGACGATGACAGATAGATGGCTGAGGTTATTGACTGGGACGTGGTACTCAAAATCAAACATATCAACGAATGTTTAGAAGATATTAAATTTTATATGGCTTCTAAATTTCATTTCAATGTCTGAAATAAGATCAAAGACAGAAACCACTCGGAATTAAATAAAAACAACTGTTCAAAAGTGGAATGAATCATATTTGAAAATATCGTTAATATTTTATAGGACTACTATAGAGAAAGAATAGATCCCAGTGGAACGCAGCTGGTGACAGTTTACCTGACTGTCAGTCCACAACATATAATTACACCCTTTAGTGTTATATTAAACAAACATCGATCCATCTTATGACTACATTCTCTCGAATTCTAACTTATCTAATATATGAATAAGAATCTTAATCGGTCTGAGATTTATAAGCATAGAATCCAAACTGCTTAAAACTGTGCCTTGAATTATGATAAGAGCAAACAAAAACTGAACTCCTGAAATATCACAGATAGAAACTCTATGTATGTATGTATGTATGTATGTATGTATGTATGTATGTATGTATGTATGTATGTATGTATGTATGTATGTATGTATGTATGTATGTATGTATGTATGTATGTATGTATGTATGTATGTATGTATGTATGTATGTATGTATGTATGTATGTATGTATGTATGTATGTATGTATGTAAAATAATATGGCTTTTAAATGTTGGTATAAGCCATTTGATATACCAGTACTATTGGTATATCAACTAATGATCCGCCATGGCACAATAATATGCATATATAAAAATTCTTGAAACCGTGCTGCTGATTCTACCTATATCATCACCACCACCACCAATATCATCATCATCATCATCATCATTATCATCATCATCATCATCATCATCATCATCATCATCATCATCATCATCATCATCATCAATCCTTTAACTCAAGATGTTGATGGGGAATCATAATTGACTTTACAACCAATTCTCTCCATATGTTCTTGTTCTCTACTGCCCTTTGGGAATCTCCAAATCCTATGCCTGTTTACTCCTTAATGTTGTCTTCCCACCTTTTTTTCTGCCTGCCTCGTCTTCTGCATCCTCCATCTGTGCCTTACAAGATTGTTTTTGCCGGTCCAGATTGACCGTACCACTTCAGTTTGCTCTATTTTACAGTGGTCAAGAGGTCTTCATAGAATCTGATGGCTCGTGGGATCATGTTTTGGTCTTCTTCGTTGGTTACGTGGTCAATGTATGAGATGCCCAAGATCTTGTGGTAGATTTTATTTCGAAAGTTTGAAACATTTTTTGAAGATTTGATGTGAGCGCCTCTGTTTTACAAGCATACAGGAAGATAGATATGATATTCGAGTGTATCTGCCTTATTTTGGAACCAAAAGCAATATTGGTATGTTTCCCTATTAGAATCAACGTTGTTATCGCTGCTGTTGTCTGGGTAATCATGCAAAGCAGTTATGGTTTAGAGCCCTCGCCTGTAATAATCGATCCTAATTACTTGAAGCTTGTGACTCTTTCCAGCTTCTATTCACTGACCTTTATTTCTGAACCGATGCCACTGGTGATGTTATTAGTTTAGATTTTTCGGCGCTAATCTCCATACCATCTGCTGGGGAGGTTGTATCGATGCTCTGAGCCATGTCAGCCAGTTCTTTTACATCTGTTACTAAACCATCAATATCATACGCAAAGCGAAGGCTGGTGATTGTTCTCCCTCCTATGCTGATAGTGCCTTGCGGTCATGCAAGGCATCCTTCATGATCCTTTCCAGGAAAATGTTGAAGAGTGCAGGTGACCAGCATACATCCCTGTCTGACTCCAACAGTTGTTCGAAACCGATCTCTTCTGCTGCCATTTATGAGGACAGTACTGGTGGATTAGTCATAGAGGTGGTCAACAGCCTGCACGAGGTTTGAGTTGATGTTTTACTTTCTTACAGTTATCCATAATGCTGTAATCCATACTCTATCAAATGCCGTTTTGAAATCCATAAAGACGTGGTTTAGATTCTGCTGATGCCAAAGGTATTTATCGCAAAGGAGCCTGAGACTGCAGATTTGTTCTGTGGTGCTCCTTTCTGCTCAGAAGCCTGTCTGTTCTTCGGCAATAATTTTCTCTGCTTTTGTTTCTCATACGGCATTATTGTAGATTAACTGATATTTTGAACCATAATGACTTTCTCTTTGCCTTAATCTACATGTCAATAGTGAAGACTGATTGGCTACTGTTCTTGGTTTACTCTGGGCTATAAGTATTTTTCAGTGACCTTATTATCTGCCATTTCTTTTCTAGCTCTTCAAGGTATGGAGGTTGCGCATGAAGCATTTCCGGTAGGTATTGGTGTTATATATATATAGTTTTCAATCCTTCCCCCTAGAGTTATTGTATACTGTGAGAGTGGCTAGGAATCACTCCTGCGTCATGATTAACATAACTGTATACAACACTTGGCAAAGATGGATTCGTTAGTTACGATTGCAGCTATCTTCTTGTCCAGCGGCTTGATTACCTACTGGATGTAGTAAATATCTAATACGAGAGGGAGATAACTAGGTTACCGAAATGGTTCATACTTGTAATTTCAGGAAATTTCTGGTATGATCATGCAACATTAAATCAAAGCATCTCGAAAAAGGACCCTTTTTTGTCTGAAATTTCTCATCTTTGAAATAGACGAATAAATTAGCACTTTACATAGCCCGCGCGTATGCATGGGATGCGGGAGGTCGCGGGTTTGAACACACACACACACACACACACACACACAGACAGACAGAACCACCTAGATCTAATAAATCAGGAGTGTTGCAAACAGAATGGCTAAATTATGCCGATGCTAATAATGATGACAGTAATGATAACGACGACAATAATGATAATAATACGCTAGAGGATATTTTAGTATGTTCATATATTCAATATTGTATCTGACATATGACCTATCTGTTAAACTTTGTCCTCTTTAGAAAAACGTATCGCTTTATACATGTACCTAATTAGATTTGCATATGAGGAATTTTGTGAAAATCACAATTATTAACATCAATAGATTCCCGTGCATGTTATCAATGATATTACCAGTCATTATCAATGTTATTTTCACTGTCATTATCAATGTTATTGACAATTTTATTATCAATGCCATTATAAATGTTGTTATCAATGTTATTATTAATGCTATTATCAATGTTATTATCAATGTCATTATCAATGTTAATATAAATTTCTGGCGTGACTTTAAAGCTAGTTGCAATGTAAAATTTGAACTGATGATTTGCATTTCAAATTTCAGTGTAGTCAATTTAGTTTCCTGTATTCATTCAGATATGAAAGCTCCAATGCGCAGCTTATCGTATCATCCTTTCAAACTAATACTAATTAAGAAGGGCAAGTTTAACATCGTCATGTTCGGGCGTTTAAACAGTCCATGCATGTCTGGACAAACTCTCCCATAATCGAAATGTTCTGATTATAAAGTGAAGTACACTAATGGCTAGGCTAAATCATGAAATATTATCCCTTAGTTATTATTACAAAAGTTATGTACTTTAAGGGCCAGGAAATATTGTATTACCCGTTAAGTGCTCTCTCTCTCTCTCTCTCTCTCTCTCTCTCTCTCTCTCTCTCTCTCTCTCTCTCTCTCTCTCTCTCTCTCTCTCTCTGTGCATAACAGGTGCGTGCATTGTCAACGCATTGCTTTCCAATCCATGCATATTACAATCATTACAGTTACGCATATTGTGAAGTTGTATATAGGAACACGCCAGTTCACTGTAGGACGAATCTTGTAAGATAGCTGTTGTTCGAATGGAATGATGTGAAATCATACTGGTGTCTTGATACTGGGTCTCAGTACAACGTTGTTAAATTCTAGTTTGAGATTCACTTTGATTCCTTTTAATCTTATTTCATGTGCAAGCTCAGTCTTTGCTTGATATGTTCACCGTGAGTTTAAATTGTTTTCCGGCGTTTTGAATATTTTATTCAAACTAAATCGCATTCTATATGAATTAACGTATTGGTTCGATAACAGAAATGCTGCTGCTATTGAAAATTCAGACATTGAACAGGAGTCGCATTTCTATGTACTCATATATCAAGCAGTCAAATTAGGGATAAATTTATGATCATATTTATTCAGTATTTGTGAACATAATATGCATTTCTAAATGCACCTTCATAATTCTGAAGGCATAGAACTACGATAGAAAAATCACTTTGGAATATCACGGACGCATATTATAATTGTCATAAATTATCATTTCTCGGAGTTGGATTAACTATTTTGTCCTCATACCTACAAGAGATTTAAAAACCAAATTATTAAAAGACCATCTTAGCTTACATATTAATTGTTCATTTTTTTAGAGAGTAAAACACATAGTTAAGGATCCAACCAATTCAAAATCACGAAAACATGCATAGGTTCACGAGACTGCCATCGCATTAAAACGCTTACTTAAAAATACGTGTATGTTGGGGTTATTAAAGCATAAATAACAGTGCCCAGTAACCTGGTTCCAATAACAAAAATAGCCAAATGCTACAACAGCAAAGGAAACAGTTTATTTGAACCAGATTCCCATAAAATAATAGTTGAAAGAGTATGTAAAAATTTATCATTTTTTAACACGTTTTCAAGATCACAGATTCTGTTAGATATGTTGATAATGTGTATGTTGTGTTCTGTATATTTAATTTAATTATTTGTTTGTTAGTTTAAATTTTTTATTCCACTGCAAACTATTGTAGTGTAATTATGTTCTGTTCTGTTTGACCTGATTGATAGATTGTTTTAAATACCTTTTTTCATTGATGTAAACAAATAATAACAGAAACATTGTAGCTAGTTTCTGACCGTGTTCCAAAATCAGTGACAATTTTTGTAAACAGCTTTTCTTTCGTTTTTTTTTTTGTTTTAATCCTTCTCAGAGTAAGAATCATTAAGTCAAAGTCATACATGGATTGCGTGACAAGTACCGTATATCAATTGGTGCAAACTTCGAATTTTTCCTCATCCGGGAATCTGTTTTGAGTCATAGGTAGTCGTTTTTAACAGAGGTTTGTTAGTTGTGCTTAAACATTTGACAAGTTAAGTTGCATTATCTTGTGACCAGTTTGGGTTGAAATTTTATTTTCTTAAAATTGTTGAATTCAGGTGATTTTTCTCCTGGAAATACGTAAGTACTGTAAAAATTTTTTTTGGATAAAGACATTATTGGAATTTATGCCAAATTCAAAACTGCAATAATATTTTCTGTAATTCGACACAGCAGCACTTCGCTGACAACAAATGACATCTTCGCCTTCATATCTCGGATTTCATCGGGGCTCAAAATCAGTTTCATTCAGGACTTTTTATTACTTAAACTTATATATTTTAATTCTTGGATTTTTTTTATTTGATTCTTAAAACCGTAAGATCTTTTATTATTTTTTATTTTGAATTCAAGGGAAATAAATTGTTTGCTAAATTTTAAAAGCTTGTTGTCTTCACTCTTTTCTGTTACTTATTTTAAGAGCACAGACTCGTAACATCTGATCTATAATTTTCTAACGTGTCGTGCACATTTTTTGACAGTAACATTACTTTAACAGGACTAGTTTTGCAATCATCAACGTTTTACAGACACTTTCCTTTGTATGAATGACTTAATTCAAACAGTGTTTATATGCCGAATTTATCGCGGAAACAGAAATATCGAATAAGGGATATCGATCACTGAGCCACTTACTTCTGGTTCTCTGTTTAATAATCGTTACTTTGATAAGGTAGCAGATGTGAAAAACTAAGGCAGAAAGTTACACACATTGCATAAAGCTAATGCGATATTAAAATACATTTTTTGCATACAATAGTGTAAAAATATATAGTACGGAATAAGCATTATTGTAATAGAACGAATGTTTCTGTCGATCTCTGTAGAACACATTTAGTTGGACATGTGTTCGATTAATTAGATTTATGGTTACATACGCGCGTTTAAATCGCCATAACGCACGCATTGGTACAGTCTATGTCACGAGTTTAGCGATATTCAATTAAGACTACGTTTATTTAAACTGAACAGGATGGAGGCAACTTCTGATTTGTATGGAAAACTGTCATTTTTGAAAGTTACCAGCAATCAGTTAGGTAATCAATTGTTGTCAGACGAACTGCATTGTTTTGACTCTAGTTCTGGTGGGAAATATATTGCATTCAGATTGGACACGCTGTGAAAGGGGCCGTGGTTTTACATGAAAAATCTCAGTTTAAATGTGCGAGTAGCAAATTTGGAAATCAGTGCACGCTAATCTGCAAGAGAAAACAAACTTAAAGGACTCCGAGTAATTTAAGAAGCAAATTCACTCGTAAAATCATCCAGGGAAAACGAGAGTCTGGAAAAATTTAGACACTATTCTGGAAAGTGAGATAGTTTCACGAGACATATTAACCTGATGTGACCAGATGTCTCACGTATTACAAACCCAAAGTGGACAAAAAGTTGGAAAGTCCGAAAGTGGCGTGATAACAAATAATTTGGGGAAAAAATGGAAAACGTGAAGATCCAGATTTACCGGCACAAGGAAGTCAAAAGGAACACTAGCTGTGGAATTTGACTGAGTCAAAACAATTAATTATATTGTTTAACATATCGTTTATTGATATAATCATATTTATATTTGAAATTCCTTGACTAAGTTGATTAAAAAAGAAGTGTATCTTTCAAATTGTAACGCAGTATCACAATTGTTTATGAATTTTATTGCTATGAATTTGGATTAAATTTTGTCTTTATTTGTAACGGTGGCTCGTGTTATTCTGTTCTATACATCTGCTCAGATCTTTATTCAACCCATATGTTTCACACTTTATATTTATATTTACTTGTTTCGGGCAAATTACACCGTCGCCGATCAAATATAGATAACCATAACCAACCAGGTTGCCTACCCGAACAAAGTTGGGGAGGGTATTCCGACAATCATATTAGAGAGATATTACTGCATACTTAAAATACAAATAATGAAAATCGTAGTGTTGATGAAGATGGATTGGTTTGACAAATAAATATTGATTTAAGTTCAGGTGGTATATCAGTAGCAAGTAAATACTTACAAGAGGTATAACAGTAGTAACTAAATACTTACAAGAGGTATAACAATAGTAACTAAATACGTACAGGAGGTATAACAATAGTAACTAAATACGTACAAGAAGTATAACATTAGTAACTAGATACTTACAAGAGGTATAACTGTATTAACTAAATACGTAAAAGAGGTATAACTGTATTAAACAAATTTGTACAAAATACGTAAAAGAGGTATAACGGTTGTAGCTAAATACGTACAAGAAGTTTATCTGTAGTAACTAAACACGTACAACATACGTACAAGAGGTATATCGGTAGTAACTAAATATGTACAAGAGATATAACAGTAGTAACTAAATACGTACAAGAGGTATAACTGTAGTGACTAAATACGAGCAAGCGGTATAACTAGTAACCAAATAAGTACAAGAGGTATAACTGTAGTAGCTAAATATGTGCACAATGCGTATAAGAGGTATAACGTACAAAATACGTATAAGTGGTATGATCGTAGTAACGAAATACATACAAGAGATATATCGATAGTAATCACAGGGTTTTGTTACAAAGAAAATTAGGAGTATCCGTAAATGAATCAGGTGTACGGACATTTAATCCCACGACAATTAATCCCGCGACAGTTAATGCCTGACACTTAATCCCGCGACAGATAGTCCCGCTGACAAATTATATGCTCACAGATAGGCTAAGATCACAAACAATTAACACCAACAGTAATCCATCAAATAAATAATAAGCTTATACAATAGTATGATCGCATGAATAATTTTGGTCTTTCGAGAACTAGCACGGACCGGATTGGCTGAATTGGCTGAAATTAAGAATTTAAGAAAACCATCATAACTCCCACTATGTAAGTCAGAGAGTTTCTTGGCTAACTCACTTCGAATAGTATTAAAACACGTGCCATATATGATCGCATGTTTGAAGCAGTAAAAGAATTGGTCCCTGTAGCAGAACCTGATCGAATACTCATTGATTTTGAGAGTGCAGCAATAAGTTCCTTTCGAAGCGCCTATCCAAATGCAAACGTTATGGGTTGCTATTTCCACCGGACACAAAGCGTTATACGCAAAGTTAACGACCTCGGCATGAAAGTTGATTACGAGTCTAATGACAGCTTACGCACGGCCGTTCGCTGTTTACCTGCTTTGGCGATGGTTTCAGCTGCAGATATCGTAGACGCTTTTCTCATATTAGCCGATAGCATGCCGATCATGAAAAGATGCCTGAACTCTTAGCATTTTTTGAACATATATATATTCGTGGTAGACGGAGACCTGGACGTGCAGAACAATACGGGCCGGCAATCTTTCCAATCAAAACATGGAATCACTTTGAAACGGCGTCAGAAGGTGTTGCCAGAACAACAAACGCTGTTGAAGGTTGGCACTTCGCACTACAAGCTCTTTTTCAGTGCCATCATCCCACATTATGGACTTTTGTTTAAGGGAATCGAGAAAAACATTCAGATGCAAAGAACGTCTTTTCTTCAAGGAATCGCTGGTTCGCAGCCGTCTGTCCCCAAGAGATACCAGACGCAGAAGACGCGTGTCAAAAATGCTGTCGAACGTTACTCTTCGAGCGAAGTTCTTGTCTATCTGCGTGCCATTGTTTACCTGTCACACATTTAACTTTCAGTTCTCTATTTCACTTTACATTTAAATTTCGTACTTCTGATTACCTTTTATTAAATTGTGTTAAATATATTTATTTTATTTTTCTTATTTTACATGTCCATGGGAGGGTTTATCTGTGAGCATATAATGTATAAGCTTATTATTTATTTGATGGATTATCGTTGGTGTTAATTGTTTGTGATCTTAGCCTATCTGTGAGCATATAATGTGTCAGCGGGACTATCTGTCGCGGGATTAAGTGTCAGGCATTAACTATCGCGGGATTAATTGACGTGTGATTAAATGTCACCAAACCATGAATCAAGGGATGGGGTCTAACGTCTAACAATATATATGTTATATTGTTACAAGTTAGACCTTCCATTCATTGATTCATGGACAGATAATCCTAATGTTCTTTGTACCCTCCATGATAATAACTAAATAAGTAAAAAAAAATCCGTGCAAGAGGTATATCGTTAGTAACTAAATTACTCACAAGAGGTATATAGGTAATAACTAAACACACACACACACACACACACACACACACACACACACACACAACATGCATATACAAATATTACCTTTGCTAATAAATAAGAGCCTTTTTATATTAGAAACAAGGAAAGGGCATATTTAAAAATCATTAATTACAGTAGTAGCTGATAACAAAATGTCTTGTTGCCAAGCAGCTTTTTCAGGGCAATAAACCGCTACAAATTAGGAACTGGCGAAATCATTAGCATTGGCAATAAATCCATCTTATTCCGCTGGTAATTTGTCCAAACAGTAAAATTTGTACCTTCTCTGACACAAAGCAAATACGGGGAAAAATGTTCCTTAGGTTTTACATACTTGTCATGTAAACCATTTATATCAGTCATACAAGAGGTATAACGGTAGTACGTATTTTGTACATATTCATTTAATACAGTCATACTTATTGTACGTATTTGGTTACTGCATTTATACATCTTGTAGTCTTTAGTTACTCCTGTTATACCTCTCGTACGTATTTAGTTACTACAGTTATATATCTTGTACATATTTAGTAACTACCTATATACGTCTTGTAGATACATTAAATATAACATGGCTTTTAAAGCTATGGTATAAAGTGAATTGATATACCAATACTATTGATATATCAAATTGTGATCCATCCATAGCTTAATGACATGCATATGTAAACGTTCTCGCGACCGTGTGCAGTTGATTTTAGATCAGCGATGAATTTCCACACATTAATAATTAGTGACATATGAAAATAACGATAAAATATTGATAATCCCCGTTTTCAATATTAATTTAAGATTGTACACATTTTCATCGCGATCCTTTCTGCTTTCTATTTCTCACGTCCTTGCCATGTATTACGGATAAACAATGGTTCGTCCTAAATATATGTGTTCACTTTCCTTGAGATTTATTTACAGTGTGTATCAATGACACGAAGCTGCAAACCATCTCGACATTATACGATAAATTTCTTGGTTATGTAGTACTGTTGAGTGTAGGCTCGTTCAAAAGTAACAAAAGAAAAGAGAGACGCCAACAAGCTTTGTAAATTTTAACAAAATTTATTTCCCTGAAAAAAGTAAAAATGTGAAAAAAGACTTATATTTTGTTTATATTATTCAAAAATTATTACAGGAATTAAAAAATATAAGTCCTATCATTAAAATGTTACAAATAAATCCAAGTTCAGGTTCAGGTAAAGTTCCAATATGGAGGACGATGACGTCAGATGAATGTATTGTATTGATGTGTCAAAAATAAAAGTGATAGGACTTATATTTTTAAATTACTGCATTAATTTTTGAATATATTCCTCGTTGAATTTTGTGAATCAAGAATAATACTCCGGCTTTAAAATTCCAAATAATTTCCACTCAATGTCTTTGTCCAAGACTGATGAAGAATATATATATATATATATATATATATATATATATATATATATATATATATATATATATATATATATATATATATATATATATATATATATATATATTGAAAGGGACAATATATGTATTTGCATGTGATATAAATGAAATATATGTATAGTATGTACGCTGGCTACGTTTCTTTTAATGAAAATTTATACATCTCGTAGTATACCGTTGATAAAGCGTACATACTATACAGCGATTACCACAAAAATTTGAAATTGCTTTCCATTGCCACAGCAGTCTGAGCCCGTGTCTTTAGTTTTATCTGGCATTTGGATCATTAAGTCAAAGTTAGTCAGACTGGAAATTGTTGTCATGGTGATTTCTTCTCTTTCGTTAAATTATAATTTCCTTTTTACCTCAGGAGTGCTGTATATACATCCATTTAGCATCCACATGCCAGAGGTACCTGTCTCAGGAGAAATTAGTTCAAAATATCCATAATATACAACACCAATCGAAGCAAGCTCTTACGGTAACACCTGCACAGAGGTCAATTTTATGGACATCCGTTTTCAGCTTTTTGTTTCTAGCCGCTTGCTTGGTTTACTCGGTATTAATACTTCAGCAGTGAATTCCAGCATATACAAGTCAGAACATGAAATGTTTCTAGAAATCTAAGAAACAAAATATTCGCTTAAACTAATTTATGCCCCAAATTCATACTCAATATTTATCACAGGAATTGATATTCCACGCAAGATAGAAACATTTCCGTTTAAATGGTGAAGAATGCTAATGTAACACTATGCAAATCACGTCCAAGGCGCCACACACTATTGTTGCTGACCTTGTGTATTGAGGAAATGAGAAAACTCAGATGCACTATTGTGTGACAAGGTAATACTGAGCAGCGGGTCGTAACGAATATGTAGGAACTAGGCTTTAACCAGTTAATGTCTTTGAATAATGAGCCAGAAGGTGTGACCTTCATATCTCACATCAATACAGATATTTAATTACTTTTCTTTCACTCATAACTCAAAATAAGTGGTTTAAATAAAATAGTGCCGAAGTGTTATACTGCAGATAACAAATGGGCAATATATGGGTGGAAAGTTTGAGGATATTCAAAAAGAGCACAGATAATTGGTTTCCACTAAATAATTCATTGTTAGCTGAATAATCCAAGAATCTCCACAAGACCCTTTAACCCGAATAGCAATACCGTTCACAACGATGTTTGGACGTCATGTAAACTATGTTAACCGTCAAGTGTGAGATAGATAAAAGGTTTTCCATATGAGCCTTCCACATGTGAAATATATTTTTGTTGAAACGGGATGTGCAATATTTTTGTTTTCATTACCTAATATCGCAGTGGGTTCGAGAATGTTTCAAAGGTAAGTGTTTGAATCTTGATATATATTTTCTAAATTATTTGTGGTATTAAGTCATGTCTGAGAGAAAGTAGCTTTCGAAAAAAAAATACTAAAGAATGATTGGCTTAAATTTAAAAAATTCTAAAGAATCATTCGCTTAAATTTATGTCTGACTTGACATTATCCAGTAAATTGTCCTAAATCCAGAACTAACTTTCAGAGGCATGTTCTTGAAATTGAGGCCTGATCTCGTAAAGCCAGGAAACATACAAGCCCCCTGTCCACATATTCGTGGGACTTGCACTATATGCATGGGCTTCCAAAGGATTTTTGCAAAGGCGGCGGGGGTTCAGTCACGGCCGGGAGAGTTATTATAGTAAGCAGTCTGAAACTAAAGCTAATATTAGCTATTCATTTTGAACAGAATCCAATTAGCATATGTGAAGTGCCTGACTAGAGTTAGTTTCTGTGCTATTCCGTAAATGTTTATACCAGGATAAACACAGGCAATATAACACTAAACTATAGACTTATAATTGTACTCTTGAACTGATTTTATCTCTTGTCAATGATTGTTTTCTTCTATCTCTGATTTTTGTCCCTGTGTCATACGAAAATTCCACCATTCTATAGCAGTTATTTTAGCGTCAAACACCGCAAGATCTTGACTCGAACAATTTGCCTGAAATAAGAATATTAGAAGTACGTTAACAGTTTTCTGAGATAGCAGGCTGGAACACGAAAATAAAGACGTCTTTGTGTTGACATAAGTGAACTAATACTTAATTATTGAATATAAAACACACATAACTAATCAAATAGACAAACATAAAGCATATGTTCTAAGATCAATCATGCTTTTGGAATCTTATCCTTGATCAACATCCAAATTTAAAATTTATCTTTATCTTTTGACGCATTAAAAACACAAATCTATACAAAAACGATGAAAATACTATGCCCGGTCTTTTTTAGTCGACTAATTTCATTTCAATTATATTAATTTCTTTATCGTTATTTTGTAAAAAGTAATTTATAGTCTTTGCCATAGTGCCTGATCTTTTTGTTGCATTCTTTGACATGTAAATAGGAAATACAAATGTTTCTAACAAGACATATTTGTAATCTCCGTGAAAGGTACGGCACAGATAGAAGTGTCAGAATCTCACCGTCACGCGCGACTATTCTATGATGATTAATTATATCATCTTTCAGGGAATATATACATTGGTCATGAAAATCACAAAAGCCCGTTAAAAAATATTTTATATGAAAATTTTCTTCCATGAAAGGAAATTATGTAAACTGTGTGCAGTCATATGGATGGAAGTGTTTGTGAGTGTCACGAAGACAATGGCTGCAGATGCTGATATTGATCTTGAATATCTCGATATATTTCGATTGAATTTGACATATAATATACTTGCTAATACTCTATTTCTATAAAAAAAGTTTTCTCTCTCAAATTTACCAATTTACTTTTTTATCCGGCATTTTGTGAAACTCATCAAATAAAGATCAATGGAATCACGTTAGTTTGAAGTCGCATTGTTGCTTTGTAGCGTTCATTAAAAATTATTTTTATGACTGTTGCCTTTCCGATCGTTATTAATACCTGGAGCACACTAACTTGTTGGAATACACAAATTTAAACTGATTGGTTTGGCTTTTAAAATTTATATCCATTCATTATAGATTAGATTCGTTATTCAGATATGGAAGAACCAGTATACTGAATAAGAAAAGATACGCATGAAATAAAATAATTATTTTTTCTTCACCGTAGAATGAAAAAGAGATAACGAAAGAAAATAGTAATATAATCAAAGAGAAATGAGCAATGCTTCCATCAGTTGCAAACAATGGTACATACCATATTAAGGATACATTTTACATCGTTCTTAAAGCATCTGAGTCAAGACATAGTCGTAGAATCTCTCCAAGTCTATTTTACACATTTCAATGAATTGTGCCTTAACCCTAGACGACAGAAACAAATTGATGGAAAGTCTATTTTCGTATATGCTTCCAGTGATTTATAATGATTTATGTGATCTGATCGATGATGATATACTGATTATGCTACTTGGTGGTTTAAAGGACATCTCAGAATGTTTGTACTTTGAGGCATGACTTAATGTGATCAGACTATCTATCAAGTATTTCATAAAGGATATTTGATTGAATAGAGAGTTTACACAGACTGTAAGGAAAGAAACACTTGTACTGGACTACAAAGCGATTAGGATACTATTTTGTTGTGTAGTTCTATTTTCAGATGTTTCAAATATTGAAATATGTTTTTTTTTCTCTTTAGTAATATTTTTAAAAGCAGATACATATTGTGTAGTTCTATTTTCAGAAGTCTATTTTATTAATGGTATTTATTTCTTAGTTTGCTATTAGATGTCATTCGGAGAACTTCATAAGTAACGAATCAACTATTTTTGTGAATCTGTGTATTACAATGCATGTCTTTAATTTGTCTTAAAATCTTCAGAAAATGGAGGAATAAAAGAGTATCAATCAATCACTCAACCGCTCAGTGGCCTATGTGGTTAGAGAGTCCGCCCCTGATGCGGGAGGTCACGGGTTAAAACCCAGGCCGAGTCATACCAAAGGCATACAAATTGTATTAGCAGCTGCCCCTCTCAGCATGAAGAGCTCAGAGTTAAGACAGCTCAGCCTGATGTCAGGATAATATGACTGGGTGGGACATAACGCTATGTCTGCGGCGTGATGCCCAAGTGCTAGACATCACTATAAATTGTCACACTGCAGACGTCGTGGCGATATGACTGATTGTTCAAGCTACGTTAAAAATCCAATCATGAGCATTATTGGCGAACGAAGGATAAATGGCGCACTGGCTAGACTACGACAATGACCTAAAGGGGCTTTGGTATCCCAAGACCTCTATTGCGCGTGACTTTGGGGCCCCAAGACCTCTGGCGCCCGGAGGAACCTTCCCCTTGTTTGTACGCTACTGCTCAGCATGATATGTACATGCATTTTCAAATACGTTTATTTATAATCCCTGAATATTAGAAGCATCACAATTACTAATATTATTGAGGAGTATATAGGAATATACCATTTCCTTGCACGAACAATTTTCTGAGATATCTGGTATTCGTATGAGATGATGTGAAGTGGTACTGGCGTATTGCACATATCTAAAATACTATTATATTATGGGGTAAGTTTTATTTTGATTCATTTTCAATATACTTTGTGTGCATGCCCAGGCTTTCTAAGACAGTTCAGATCAACGTAAATAAATTTTTCGAGTCTGCAATGTCGTATTCAATCCAAATCGCACGCTATTTGCATGTACACATTTCGATTACTAAAATGAGGTTGTTGCTTAAAAGTCTGTCTTCGAATAGGAATCCCATTTGCAGGAATGCTTATCACGCAAGCATCTTATGCATGAATGTATGGTGCTATTTAATAATCATTTGTGTAAATAGTTTGAATAGCTCCTACATAATAATCTTCTATGAACAGTTGCATTAAACCCAACTTCCTTGGTTTGAAGTAACTCAGAGCTATGATAGTAGAATCTTCTTGGACGCGTAATATAGTTTTAAATACACACAAAACCAATTAATTAAATATCATCTATGCCTGCTTATTAGTTACTTTTTGCTGTACCTCTTTGTATAGAGTGCAGGAAAAAAAAGGGCTTTGACCAATGCTTACCGCTACGAATCTACTGAGACGTTTATCAGATCAAATATCATCAGAAATACTAGTTTTTGTGTAAGACTCAGTACATGACAAATTCAGTGCCGATTTTTAAGCTAATTTCTTTATGTTAGAATTTAAATTTTCTTTGTGTTTTAAAACTTTCAGCACAACAATAATTTACAACATTGATAAGGAAGATACATAAGCCAATCGTTAATTGAAATATTATTCATATCATCTAAATTAATTTTTTTGTTTAGATAATACTTGCAGTTTCTAAGTACCATCCTTTATGTCTTCGTATGTGGTATTTTATTTGATCATGAAGAAGTAAGAAAATTGTTACGTGTAGGCTCGAACAAAAGAAAAAAAAGAGTGAAGCCAACAAGCTTTGTAAATTTTAACAAAAATAATTTCCGTAGAAAAAAAGGTAAAAATGTGGAAAAGGACTTACAATTTGGGAATATAATCCAAAAAATAATATGGATTCTAAAAATATAAGGCCTATCACTATAAATTTCTAAATAAATCAAAGTTCTAATACCTTTGAAATTTTAATATGGAAGGCGATGACGTCTTCTATAATCTGCTTTGTGTTCATGTGCCAACATTTCCTTATTGACTGTTATCAATCAAGAATAATATTCCGGCTTTAGAATTCTAAACAATTTCCAGTGAATGTCTTTGTCCAAGAATCTTTGTAAACACAAGTATTTTCCAGGTAAATAATTTTTTGTAAATACGAAAAGCAACTTAAATGGCAGCAACACAAAATACATCTGAGCTCCGAAGGTAATATTTTGCGACTGAAAATCTCTACAAATTTTGTGTTTTAACTTGCGATTTTAGATTAAATGATGTTTCACGTGGTCACTTAAGGCTCGTATGCCCTGGATAAATTTATCGTATCTAACGAATCTTACTATAAGATAAAAAAAATAACAATAATAATAAAAATTTGTTTACAAGAGCTAACATGTATGCCGAACATGACCTTAATAATGACCAATCATCTTCATTCATTGTTTTCGAATTTAGAACCAAGGTCAGTAACTAGGTCAGTTAAAAATACAATGTAACAATCGAATTGCGTGTTTATCAGTTCAAAACCATTGAATAAAGTTATCATTATCATAACTTGCAACAAAATTAAAATAAAATAAAAGAAAATTTATAACTAACACACAAGTAATTAAATTACATATACGTAACAAAATTATTACTATTTTAGGTCCACTTACACTTAATTTAAAAATGCTCTCTGGTGATACATCGTTTTAAAATTTTATATATTTTGTATTGTTAACTCTCCAAACAAATTTAAAGCCATGGATAAATTAGATTATAGTTGACATATTATCCAATATTATGTTTGTTGTTGAACACACAATATTTCTTTCGACTCTGTCGAATATATTTTTTTTCATATATCTCTGTTTCAGTTCTCATATTTTGAGAAGACACTGGGAGATATGTCCGAGCTGATCTACTTTTTGATGATGCGGTCGTTTGAAACAATGATAGATACCAATGTTAGTTAAAATGTTCATGCAGCGACAGTTTATCAGACTTTTGAAATTTATTGATACAGTCTGTGTACACCCTCCCCACCGAAAAATGGAAACATAAAATGAAAAGGAAACATAAAAACGAAAAACAAAATAAACAAAAGCAACCATAAAAAGCAATACTTTGGTGCGTCAGTTTACAACATAAAAATAAAAAAACAAAATTCATCAAACCTAAATCTGTAAAATATATTGTATTGAGTAACTCAGTCAATACAATCATTAGATTTATATTCAATACATAAATTCAAAATAATATTATCCTCATTTTTAGTTGTAACTAAATACTTAGACACAATACATAGCATTATGCTCTAACTCTTCCATGTTCATCGTCATAAGTAGTAATTTTTACACTTAACGAATATATTAAAAACTTTCGCGGTAAACTTTGAACGACTTCAGCTTGGAGAAAACACGACCTCTACTGTAAAGACAGAACTGGAGCAAAAAATGCATAATATATTAAACATTCATTGTAATCTAAACTCACAATAGCTATAGAAAAAAAAACAACAAAACATCGAAATAAAATATTGGCGAAAATGAAAATCATTCGAGTACAACTTCACTAATACCTCCGGTAGACTCTAATAATAGGTAAAACTCTTTGATACATAAAACAGCATCGGTTAAAAGCTTCACATTTGTATCAAGCCAGATCCAAAAGGATACCAGGAGTCCGATAATTGGAAAGTTATAACTTAATTACAATGTACATGAAGAGAAGAACAATTATTTCGCCTTGTAAGACTTGTCTAAAAACTATCAATTGCAACCATATCTATAAACATTACTACACCCCTTTTTGAAATCAACAAAAACTGAGTGAACATATTACGTTATTATTTATTAATTAACCAATGTAAATAACACATGTCGCTAGTAGTGTCTTTCCCTTTCATGAAATGTAGGTATGTATCTAGTAGTTTATTATTTTCCTTAACCTACTTTCAATACCGTTCATTAAAAATACTGGTCAATAATTTTTCATTTTCTTACTTTGAAAAGGCTTTGTTTTGATTACGCATTGAATATACAGTCTTGAGTTGTATGTATGTATGTATGTATGTATGTATGTATGTATGTATGTATGTATGTATGTATGTATGTATGTATGTATGTATGTATGTATGTATGTATGTATGTATGTATGTATGTATGTATGTATGTATGTATGTATGTATGTATGTATGTATGTATGTATGTATGTATGTATGTATGATGTGTGTGTGTATGTATGTATGTATGTATGTATGTATGTATGTATGTATGTATGTATGTATGTATGTATGTATGTATGTATGTATGTATGTATGTATGTATGTATGTATGTATGTATGTATGATGTGTGTGTGTATGTATGTATGTATGTATGTATGTATGTATGTATGTATGTATGTATGTATGTATGTATGTATGTATGTATGTATGTATGTATGTATGTATGTATGTATGTATGTATGTATGATGTGTGTGTATGTATGTATGTATGTATGTATGTATGTATGTATGTATGTATGTATGTATGTATGTATGTATGTATGTATGTATGTATGTATGTATGTATGTATGTATGTATGTATGTAAGTATGTATGTATGTATGTATGTATGTATGTATGTATGTATGTATGTATGTATGTATGCATGCATGCATGCATGCATGCATGATGCATGTATGCATGTATGTATGTATGTATGTATGTATGTATGTATGTATGTATGTATGTATGTATGCATGAATATATGCAAAAACAGCTTTTCTTCCAGCAGTCAAACATTTCTTGGTGGGAAATTATAGCAAAAATAATAATGGAGTTCACATATAATGCAATAAAAAATTTAAAATCCCTTTCTCGTTAATACAGCGTTTCACTATAAAGGGTAGTTATAAGTATACCCAAGATGCAATTCCCTAAAGACGTATCAGAACAATCATCTTCAGGTAAGAGTTACTAACTGATCCGTACACAATGAAGTTATAGCCAAGTTTAGATCCTAACAATGACCCGCCTAGCTGAATCAATCTGTTTCCCAATCTGTATTTGTCATGACTCTTTTTCCCATATGTCCCTGACACTGAAACATTGTTGCTAGTTGCGCAGTATTTACGTGATCTCTATCAGTTAGGTTAATAAATGTTTCCTGACAGCAGACGACTTTGACTGAAGACAAATTACAAAAATATTTTTCCTTTCAACCCCGGCAATTACATTATTGTATTCTTGTAATATCCTGCCAGACGTTGGACGCATGGAACTGAAAGTTTACCCTAGCGTTGTATCGGGGACGGGTTTTTTTTTTCCTCCATGGTCTATGCACTTTAGACTTTCAAACTTGTTAAATAGCTTAATAAGATCGATTCTTAATTCATGTAGAATTTTGACCATCAATATCAGAAATAATGTCCCCTGTAAGGTTAAAAAAACAGTTCGTTTATTTCATTGCAAAAAGGGCTTGAAAAATATCGATGTTACTTAACTAAACATATCCACCAAATCTTGATGTGGTATTCCCATTACTCTCCCTCTCTCCCCCCCCCTCTCTCTCTCTCTCTCTCTCTCTCTCTCTCTCTCTCTCTCTCTCTCTCTCTCTATATATATATATATATATATATATATATATATATATATATATATATATATATATATATTGATATATTAGAAAACTTTTCAGATCAAATATTCCCAGAATACATTACAATTGTTATTTTCTTAAAGAAATTCTAAGATGTGTTATGATTAGAAGTTTGATGTTAGAATCCTCTGCTGAGTGCCATATGAGTGTTATTTAATGTGTGATTCGGCAACTTCCGGACTTCCTGTGTGATTCCGCAAATGACTGTTGTTTATACCATGATACTAACATAATTATCATTGCAAACCGGAAGTAATTGCCTGATTTATTTTTTAATGTTCTGCGTGGGGAGGGGTGGTTAAAAAAGGAAACAAAAACTCCCAAAATATATCAGGAAGCTGATTTTCTGTCATTTATTCCTTGGAAAAACCTTAATTATAGCTACAACATAAACGAAGTCTGATCGTAGGTTTTTTGTAGCTGCTTTAATTATTAAATTTAAAAAAGGACAAAACAATGTTTTTAATATCTAATATTTATTTCCCTCATCGGTTACTATTGATCATTTCTGAGATTTTGTAGTGCTATTGGATCGAAATAGCAGCTATACTGGATTTTTGTCCAATTAGATTAGGCCTAGATATAAATATCGATCGAAAACATGGGTAATGTTGCTGTAAACAACATGAACCGTGTGTATTCGGGATCTTGGTTTGCTAGTGTCTGTAATTGCATCAGGAAACATTGAGAGACAACTCGATAGACAGAAATGAAGGTCAGTCTAGTTGTTTTCAAATTCAGCATGATATACATGTCAACAAAGGTGATTTTTGTAGTTTTTGTTCGTGGCAATTTCATTTATCTAGCTCTTTCTCAGTCTCTTTACGTACACATGCTTATATTAATAAATATATAAACAAACAAATGTTTAGTTAAGAATGATCTCTTTGTAGGTGAGGTAATGTTAGAAGGTTTCACAATCTGCGTTGAGTGTACGTGACTAAAGTGTTAACGTTCAGTGTAAGTGACGTTCCAAACTTTGCTATTGTCTTGATTCAAATTTGACCTCATTGCTTCCTGGGTATGACTTTCTGAATAATGGGATGCTCGATGACGTTTTAATTCAAATAAAATATCTACAGAAAGAAGAATTTACGTGTTGAATGACAAACTAGGATGTCACGCGATTCTAATTTTAGCGCTAAAAATTACTTTATCAAAAAGCGTATTCAGAAATATTAACAGCTGAAGATGCATGCCTAATGGTATTTTGATCGAATAAAGTCCTGATACGTGATACAATACAATTGCAATTACCATTCATATTGGTCTGGGGGGAACAACTGTACACGGTCCGTTTTAAATAAGTCTGATTGGGATCAAGTAGATACATACTTAAATTTGTCTCCAAACCAGATATTTTCCGAACTAATAACCACCTTCCATACTAAAAATAGATCAGCTAACAATTATACCAAAGTACTTAGTAGAAAATTACCACGAATACATTTCTAAGTCGGTCATAATCTCCACAGCAATACAAGTTGGCATCTCGTATCGTTCAGGTCACTATATAATAGTTTTTGATTGCTAAAGTATAGTGTTCTCGAAACATTTAGATGAAATATTTACATGACTTTAAGTGAAAAACACTTTAGACGGTATCCAAAAGAATTATTTCCTAAACAATGGTAATTCCTATTCTTTCGTATAAAATAATCCATATCCCATTGCTTGAAGAACACGGGATAAAGTCATCTAACAATTGTTTAGATCTGCAAAATCAGTTCCATTTGTAATTAAATGCTTGAAGTTTGCATTTCATTTTTCAAACTAACCTTGTCTGGCCTCTCCCTCTCTCTCATACACACAAACGCACACACACATAGGTGTGGGATTAATAAACCCTTTTAAAAGCAATAAATTTATTTTTTGCATTTACTTTTCTTGCGACAATTACGGTGAATATGAAGGCATAAAAGCCAATAAAACATTTAAATATAACTTTTAATTTTATTCATTTGTAAATGTTTTAAACCAAAGATCCTTGTGAATGTTTCTGTTGCATGAGTTATGCTAACTTACAGCCAGCAGTCATGTCATATAAAGTATTGTTTACAGGAATGGCAGCAAAATTACTTGATGTAATTGTTAATATGATAGTTGTGAAAGCGTTCTCCTTGTTATAGTCTGCAACTTAATGCTATCTAAGTTGTGTCCGCTAAACTTTAGGAATATTTTTTTTATGCGTAATATTTGAACACTAAACAAGTTACTGATACTATCTTCGGGAATTGAGTGAAATATGTTGAGTATTAAATATGTTGAGTGTAAAATATTCTAAGTGTTAAATATGTTGAGTATTAAATATGTTGAGTATTAAATATGTGGAGTGTTAAATATGTTGAGTGTTAAATATGGTGAGTATTAAATATGTTGAGTATTATATATGTTGAGTATTAAATATGTTGTGTTAAGTATGTTGAGTATTAAATATGTTGAGTATTAAATATGTTGAGTGTTAAATATGTTGAGTATTAAATATGTTGAGTGTTAAATATGTTGAGTATTATATATGTTGAGTATTAAATATGTTGAGTATTATATATGTTAAGTATTAAATATGTTGAGTATTATATATGCTGAGTGTTAACACAGCTATGATCCTCCAATATAATCAGAATAAACTGTGTGGCGTTGCAACAGGATATTACACAAATTAAATATTTAAAAACATGTACTGGTTTTACACCATATCCAATAAATACCCTAATATGACTGTGTTCTTATACAGCTATCAATGTAAATTGATGCACATTTGAAACCAAAAATATTTATTGGAATATAATTAATGTGGGACTGGAATTAGATGGTAAACATACAAGGAAATCTTAAATGATGATTCATTTGACCTGATGGTTTATCTGAACTTCATTTGTTATGCGGAATAAATGGTTTCTAAAATAGTCTTAAGCAATAAAGCTTCGACTAAGGTCCTACGTATATCTAAATTATGCACATGGTTTTATTTGTCTGTTAGGTCATAGTATTATGCAGAAAGCGTAAGGAGAAAAGCCTTTGCTAATTGGCTTTCTGGTTTTTCGCTATATATCAATTTGTGTCTTATCTTACACAGGCGATATTTAAGCGAAGCCGACTACAATCGGAAATTGTGAGAATTGACAGGCAAAATTATTTAGATCGTGTAGTAAAGAAGGAAGTATAGGTTACTGCATCTGTATGGGAAAATATTAACGAGTTTTACGGATGGTTATACTGCACGATATTGGGAGCGCAGTATATCCATCTGACATAACGAGTTCACATGTTACCATACAAAAAAGTTATCTTTTGAATATAATCTCATTTTCTTATTTTACTCAAGGCTTAAATATATAAACAAAAGTTCACTACAAGAAAGAAAGTAATTGACTATGTCGTATTCCAAACTAAATACACAACCGTAGCTGTATCATTACATAACATCATTAATGGGCATGTAACTCCGCCCATAAGGTTTTGAAGTTGGTCGTAAGTTTCGAAAGAAAATGGCATTTGGTCTACTCAAAATTGAAATTAGGAGTAATATTGTAAATGATTGACTATTGCAACAACATTTCCATTTGATCTTGAATGAATACGTTTTGGTATTTTTGTCGATTCGACGCATATTTCGTGATTATGGTCTGGATTTATCTACATGAAGTTCCTTACATCGGATTCCAGCAACGTATGCCACTTTAATCGTATTGAAGTGTGTTGACATTGGTGTGCGTGTTTCTGTTTTCTGTCATTTAATGATTCAGATAATAATGTGGGAAAAAATAAAGTTTTTCAATTGCAATTATCAAAAAGACGCTGTGGAATTTAAGGTTTATTTCATTTGAATGCCTGTAAGGAGGATGAAACTGCACTCGTAATACCATCGAAATTACATTGCAATTTTGAAATGTGTAATCAACCTTCAGAAACCATGACATGGCTCATGTAATTCGGATTTTCAGAACTACCAAAGTACATTTTGAGGAAATTCAGGATATAAAATTGTAAGTAAATTTTTGCCATTTTTATTACTAGCTAAAGAAAACACTTTATGTATTATAACTTGCTTGACATTTCAACGACTCTGTCTAGCGTCTATAGCTGGCCTAAATCTGCAACATTGAATCAAAAAAGTTAAAGCGAAAATGGCCAAAGCTGCTGATATGTGGCAGTCAATAAAACAAATTAGGCAACACAGAAAACGAGCAAATAAAACAAAACCAAACCCCCAAAACAACAAAAAAATGAAAGATTGAATTTAGGTAAAAATGATATGTTGCAGCAATGAAAAATGATGATACCATTATAAAACTAAATTCCGTTTAAGGTTTCTGTTTTGACTGTCTCAGTGTTGTTGCCATGATAGCAGGTAAATTTGTTTGTGAAGTAAGCGGCATGATTATTGCCAGGAATTGTTGCCCAATATATGTATGTATGTATGTATGTATGTATGTATGTATGTATGTATGTATGTATGTATGTATGTATGTATGTATGTATGTATGTATGTATGTATGTATGTATGTATGTATGTATGTATGTATGTATGTATGTATGTATGTATGTATGTATGTATGTATGTATGTATGTATGTATGTATGTATGTATGTATGTATGTATGTATGTATGCATGCATGCATGCATGCATGCATGCATGCATGCATGCATGCATGCATGCATGCATGCATGCATGCATGCATGCATGTATGTATGTATGTATGTATGTATGTATGTATGTATGTATGTATGTATGTATGTTTAATCGAATTCTAGTACCGGATGAAACTATGCATTTTATGTATGTATGTATGTATGTATGTATGTATGTATGTATGTATGTATGTATGTATGTATGTATGTATGTATGTATGTATGTATGTATGTATGTATGTATGTATGTATGTATGTATGTATGTATGTATGTATGTATGTATGTATGTATGTATGTATGTATGTTTAATCGAATTCTAGTACCGGATGAAACTATGCATTTTATAGTTGATAAAGGAGCATTCTGTACGCGAAAGAGTTGTTGACCGAGACAGTGTATCAAAGTAACTCTCTCTCTCTCTCTCTCTCTCTCTCTCTCTCTCTCTCTCTCTCTCTCTCTCTCTCTCTCTCTCTCTCTCTCTCTCTCTCAACTAATTATCATAGGTAGTCCATTTTCAATATTTTTGTTAGTCATATTTTTTTCTCCCTTCAATTGGAGTATTGGGATGCACATCACTATCATTCTGATTTCATTTATTAAATTTTTATATGACATATAATTTTCTTCGGACGAGAGCGAGATCTGCTGATTCACCAAAATGTCTGTCAGGGACAAAGGGTTTTGAGTCATTGGCGATGTTGTAAATCATTCGGCATCATTAATATAGCTATAGCCAAAGGAAGAAGTTCATTGAGATGATTTAGTGTAAAACTTTTAACTGTGTCTTCCTTCAAGAGTAGTTCAGCTGCATGACGTCAGAAAGACTTTATATAGCTTAAAAATATATTCCCGGAAATGTTTTATTATTACGACAGTCGAATTCTCTATATTGTTATAGACCCAGGACAACCAAGCAATGTGATTGGTTGTTTGCGTGTAGTGTTCTATCTTCAGACAATTTTGTTTGAGATGAACAGTATCAAATGTTGAGTTCCTTGGACGTTATGTAGCCTCTCTCTCTCTCTCTCTCTCTCTCTCTCTCTCTCTCTCTCTCTCTCTCTCTCTCTCTCTCTCTCTCTCTCTCTCTCTCTCTCTCTCTCTCTCTCTCTCTCTCTCTCTCTCTCTCTCTCTCTCTCTCTCTCTCTCTCTCTCTCTCTCTCTCTCTCTCTCTCTCTCTCTGATTAATGCACCCCCTTCGCAGCCGACTTGCCAAGCTTCCTTTTGTGTTCATATCTAAATTATATTAAATTAAAAGTTTAATACTGTCATCAATAATACGCGAAACTTTGCAGTCACTGGATAAAACGTTGATAGATTAATGATGTGACACAGTTTTAAGATGCACTTTTTTGTTGTGCCTATTTGCAACCACTTCTCGTTAGCTGACTTTCTGCTCTAAAACTGGTCTGCCACAAGTTCTCAGTTCATTATTAATGAATCGGAATGTCAATCACTATTTTAGGTAAGGACGTTATCAAGTCTATTCAAGCAACTAAACGATTTCCTTCTTTAGAGAATAATATTAGAAAGATTAGACGGCAGTTGCGCCGTTTATAGAAATGTTAGTTTTCATGCCGCTTTACTATATAAACAAATACTTAATCAATCAAATTCACCATCCAAATTGTCTCGCTGTTCTCTCACCCCACATTGATAGCATGGTTCAGAATATATATATATATATATATATATATATATATATATATATATATATATATATATATATATATATATATATATATATATATATATATATATATATATATATATAAGCAAGTGCTTTGTATGTTGGGCCCATTATATGAATTTCAAGCTACTGTTTCCATATTTCAACCATCGAAAAATTTGTTTGGTTCTGAAATACGAAAATAGTACATTTTATTCAAATAACTTTGTCATATACCCTCGAGACTAACTTGCGTGAGTGATTATTTTGTACTGATGATATCATTCCATATTTGTCCTTGTGTTACTGTCATTTAATAATTTGTTGGCTTTAATCTTGTATAGGACTTCAGATTTCGTCGATATGAGATGAAATGCCATTGCACGAACATAGAGTCAAAGAATTTAGCTGAAACATTTCAAGTTATGTGGATCTTTGGATATGAATCTATTAGGGTAATTAATAGCTGTTCTCTCTCTCTCTCTCTCTCTCTCTCTCTCTCTCTCTCTCTCTCTCTCTCTCTCTCTCTCTCTCTCTCTCTCTCTCTCTCTCTCTCTCTCTCTCTCTCTCTCTTGATGGTATCCAGAAAACAATTCGACGGGATGCTAAACAGCTTGACCATTTTATAAAAAGTGGGTAATTCCATCTTACTTTGATATAGAACTATAACACCGTTAGCAAGAAACACGTTTTTGTGCAAGTCGCCTTGCCATTTTTTTCTTCCTGAAAATGCTTTCTGTACAGCAGATTCAAAATTGAAGGGTGGTTCTAGGCAAAATAAAATGACATAGGTACATTATCAACGACAGATAGTAAAGAAAATGCATCCCTTTGACTCTCTAGGTGAATGATAAGGGGGTTTTGATGGACCTGAACAAAATAAAGTTAAGCGATATCATAAGAAGTCAAGTGGGTGAATGATTAAAAATAAATGGGACAGTGGCCTTGAAACATTTTGACAAATTGACAAATTTTGACAAATCTTTGAAATTCAAACAAATTTTGATAGTTATGATACAATAATTTAGTAAGAAAACAGAAGAATATGAGTAGTTTACTCGAAAGAACAGGTAATTACTGTTCGAAACATGAATAGGAATCAGTAGATATACAGGTAAATATATGAGAAAATTATGATGAATGGTATGACAACCATTTTTTTAATTGTTGTCTTTGGCGTCAGTTGAAAAGATATATATCCTGAGTCTGGCCTTTATATTATCCAATGAGTTATCTGCCTTTGAATCTTGTCATGGGAGAGTGTTTTGGAGACATTAAATAGGAATAGATGTCGTCTTTGCTTGAAAAATTATCTAGACTCCTGCATCGCCATTTACCCAATACCTAAAATGGTTTGAAACACCTTTTTGAGGGACTGCTGAAAGCAAATTTCAAATTAAATTTCTTAAATACGTTTTAGTTCTGAGAGAATTTGATTTGCTGGGTTACATTGTACGTGGCAAATGTGTTATAACAGATCATGATAAAATGGCTGCCATTTGTAATTCGCCTACTGTAGATAATATAAAACATACTCGAAACAATTTGGAACTGTGATTGGACTATCTGCGTTTTGTCAAAGAATTTACAGAGATTGTACAAGCTCTGGGAGATAAGAGTGCAATTCCAATGGTATGAAGAGCGTCAAGAGGATTTTGAAAAGTTGAAATTAGTTCTGTCGACTGCTTTTAGTCCAGCCATGTGCAGGAAAATATTCTTATTCAGGGTGAACTTTGTAGGTGCAAGTCTATAAGTAATAGCCCACGTGAATGTTTAGAAACAATCAGTGTGTGTGTGTGTGTGTGTGTGTGTGTGTGTGTGTGTGACTGGATTGTTTGTATACAGGAAAATATTCTTATTCAGGGTGAACTTTGTAGGTGCAAGTCTATAAGTAATAACCCACGTGAATGTTTAGAAACAATCAGTGTGTGTGTGTGTCTGTGTGTGTGTGTGTGAGACTGGATTGTTTGTATAGCTTTAACGATTTTCCAAATATCGCTACAATATCTGCAGTGTGGCAGTTCATAGTGAGGGGCGTCATGCCGCAGACATGCAGTATGTCAAACCAGGTCATATTATCCTGAAACCAGGTCAATCAGTCCTAACACTAACCTATTAATGCAGAGCGCCAGGCTGTGCAGCTGATAGTACCATTTTTTTATAAGTCTTTGGTATGACTCGGCCACAGTAGAATTAACATCATGTGTGACAAGGAAAGAAATACTTCTGGTATGTATGTATGTATGTATGTATGTATGTATGTATGTATGTATGTATGTATGTATGTATGTATGTATGTATGTATGTATGTATGTATGTATGTATGTATGTATGTATGTATGTATGTATGTATGTGTGCGTGCATGTGTGTGTATGTATGTATGTATATATGTATGTGTGTGTGCATGTGTATGTATGTATGTGTGTGTGCATGTGTATGCATGTATGTATGTATGTATGTATGTATGTATGTATGTATGTATGTATGTATGTATGTATGTATGTATGTATGTATGTATGTATGTATGTATGTATTTTGAAAAAAAGTATATTAGGAGTTTGAAATAATTATAAGGTAGTGGTATTTGAGCTAATCAGTTTTATGTATAGTAAACTATACAAATTATAATTATATTGAGAAACTGTAACAAGCATGCTTTTGTTTAAAATACTTGTATTAAACTCTTTGCCACGCACAGTGAGAGATAGTTGCACTTATATCTTTTTTCAAGTACAGTACCTAAAGGCATCATTTGGTAAAATTGAAACTGACACAAAGAAACTGCTCCAAGCTAATTACCATTTGACTGATACTCATTCCCTTATTTTCTGAGCAATTGTTTTACAACAAAGCTTTTGCGGCCTGCTCATTCTTTTCTGACATGAAACTAGATGTGTATATTAATTTTGGAGGGTACGTTTCACCTGGGCAAAATTAGGTCAGATTGACCTATATTTTACCACGAGAAAAGTATCTCAGTGTGATATTTTTCATGCTTCAGTAATTACATTAAGATTTTTGCGTTAGTTACTTTTATCTGACATTATTTATGTCCAGTGATGAAACGTGATGAGTGTATTCATGTGGGAGGGTACTAGACGAAAGGATCCAAACATAGATCATATGGACTTGCTTTAAACACTCAAGAGACATTGTTGCATTTTAACATTTTGCTACATTTCTCAGACACTGGTTAATGTATAAGAAATTGTGTAGAATGGAAGATACTAAACATCAAGGGCAAAAATCGGTCACAGTTTCCCACTTTTCTTGCTGTAATGCGTTTTAATATTTTTGATCACTCGCTCTTAAACTAACCATAGCTTTTGGTAATAAAACACCCGTCGAACCTATGAACGAAATTGAACACAATCTTATCATATGCCCTCAAACAGTAAGCGCCAAGAATATGAAAATTGCATTTACACAGTACGACACCTTGGTGTCACTCTCGACAGTACGCTCTCATTACAGCAACATGTAATAAACATATCCAAGGCTGAATATTTGGATATGAGATGAATCAGCTCTATTTGCAATTTTCTTTCAGTTTGTGTTCAGTACTCTCAATACTGGACTATTGTAATTCACTTCCATCTGAATCCATAATTTCAAAAAGTTCAAAACACGGATCATCGTTAGAGTTCGAAGAACTCAGCACACTTCTGTAACCTCCTTCGATTCAGAATCAAACACAGAGCTGTGAAGCATACTACATTTGGTGACTGGCTCCAGTCCAAAATACCTATCTGACTTACCAATGTGTACACCCTATCTATACACTTACGCCCCTCTTCTGACACTCACATTCTCCTTGTTCCCACGGTTAAAACGAAGTCAAACGTACAACGTTCTTTATTAAACCAGGTCTCAGCTACGAGGAACGAATTGTTCATAAATATTAATGGAAAGAACATTATGATCTTATTCAAGAGTACCTTAAAACGCACATTTATTTCGACCACAAGAACAAACTTAATTATGTTACTTAATAATTTAGCATGTTATTGTTTTGTAATATTATGGTGTTTGTGTAACCTTGTCATTGTATATGTTTATATGTGCTATTTAATATTGGAAAGGGCTTACAGCTGTTAAATATTAGGCGCTGTATTATTATTATTATTATTATTATTATTATTATTATTATTATTATTATTATTATTATTATTATTATTAAATTCGGATTTCTTGATGTGACTAATATATCCGCTTGAATGCAATTACTATACTACTACTACTGCTACTACTACTACTATTCATTATAACTTCAGGGTTACATAATTAGCTGATAGAAAGTTCACAATTATGACCCTACAATCAAAATAAATATACCATATATATATATATATATATATATATATATATATATATATATATATATATATATATATATATATATATAGAGAGAGAGAGAGAGAGAGAGAGAGAGAGAGAGAGATAGATAGATAGATAGATAGATAGATAGATAGATAGATAGATAGATAGATAGATAGATAGATAGATAGATAGATAGATAGATAGATAGATAGATAGATATGCAATAAACTGACGACGAACAGTACGAAACTAGTAACTAACTAGCCTAAGCGCTTTCGACTCTTAATGAGTCTTTTTCAAAGACAAATACAAAACATATATACGATAAACAAATAAACACAAAAACGTTGTGTTTGTAAACCTCTACATGGCTGTCTTCACATGTGCTAAAACTATAAATACAACCAGCTTGTATAGACTAGATGCGGAAACTGAAAACATTGTATAATTCCCTAAAAGTCTACAAGCCAAAGCAACATCTATTTTTACTTTTTGTACATATGTAACGCAGATTATATCCCGGATATTTGATTCTATACCGGTTATTCTTATAGTAAAATTTAAGAGAATAAGATTTAGAAAATGTTAAATTTTACTAGTGCATAGTTTTCATTTTCTAGTCTTCTTGGTTTAGACCGCTTGGTTTCAATGTTCTAAGGCGGCGTATCCAGTATGATTCCTTTTCCTTCCTGGTTTCGGAACTCCGGCTGTGGTTGTTAGCAATAGTGATAAGACATACTAAACCTAATACTGCCGATCAAACCTGTAGTAGCTTACCGGAGACCAAAAAACCTAAAGGACGTCCTAGTCAGGGCAAAGCTAACGCCAATCGCTAGTCAAAACCAACCTAGTCAATCTAGACCCTGTGGCGATAAAAGATGCAAAACCTGTCAACATATGATAGAGACCAAAACATTCACTAGCACAGTGACTAAAGAAAAACTAAACATACATGGTCCAAACAAAACGTGCAAAACAGAGAATGTGATTTATCTCATCACATGTAAGATCTGTGGCCTTCAGTACGTCGGAGAAACTGAAAAGCTACACAAAAGGATAAACCTTCATAGATCTGATTGGATGACAAAAAAGCTGTACAGAAGCCCGGTCGCAGAACACTTCTCCTCCCCTGGCCACACTTTCAGTGATATAATACTTATCGCTATTGCTAACAACCACAGCTGGAGTTCCGAAACCAGGAAGGAAAAGGAATCATACTGGATACGCCGCCTTAGAACATTGAAACCAAGCGGTCTGAACCAAGAAGACTAGAAAATGAAAACTATGCACTAGTAAAATTTAACATTTTCTAAATCTTCTTATTATTCTTAAATTTTTACTATAAGAATAACCGGTATAGAATCAAATATCCGGGATATAATCAGCGTTACATATGTACAAAAAGTAAAAATAGATGTCGCTTTGGCTTGTAGACTTTTAGGGAATTATACAACGTTTTCAGTTTCCGCATCTAGTCTATACAAGCTGGTTGTATTTATAGTTTTAGCACATGTGAAGACAGCCATGAAGAGGTTTACAAACACAACGTTTTTGTGTTTATTTGTTTATCGTATATATGTTTTGTATTTGTCTTTGAAAAAGACTCATTAAGAGTCGAAAGCGCTTAGGCTAGTTAGTTACTAGTTTCGTACTGTTCGTCGTCAGTTTATTGCACCTATTTTAATTAATCCCTGACACACGTGATCTCTTGGTGGATCCAGTACGCTTGAAAGGATTGTTATTCGCCATATGATTTGTATTCTTTATATATATATATATATATAAATATATATATATATATATATATATATATATATATATATATATATATATATATATATATATATATATTAGCAATTAGCAAAATCGTCAAGGTTAACATCTACTTCATTAAAAAACATAACACAATATAAATTGTACAATATTAACACATTATGATCATGAATATGTATCACCTATACCGTCTACAGTGCGGTCATAAAATCAGGATTGCTCAAAAATACTATCTATCTATCTCTCTATCCATCTGTATATATATATATATATATATATATATATATATATATATATATATATAACACAGATACGACATTGGGGATACATTATTTAAGTAAGAACAATTCTTTAAAAATAATTTGATCTTTGACATCATGTAAGATTGTTGAAAAGAGATGGGGTATGTATTAAAATATTCATTGTTGTCATCCATCTAAGAGTTGAAATGAGATGATGTAGATGGTGAAATATACCTAATTGATATTCATTTATGAGTGTTGAAAATAGATGATGTAGGTGTTAAAACATTTTTAACTGGCATCCATCTAAGAGTTGAAAGCAGATAATGTAAGTGTTAAAATATCCTTAATTAGCATGCATCTAACAGCGTTGAAAAGAGATGGCAAAATATCATTGATTGCCATCCGTCTAAGAGTGTTTCTAAAGAGATGATGTAGGTGTTAAAATATCCTTAATTGGCATCCATCTAAGAGTGTTGAAAAGAGCTGATTTATGTGCTAAAATATCCTTGATATTTAAAATTGTCTTTTCTGTAAGATGTATAGTCTCTGCATAGAGAAGTTCAGGGTTTTCCACACAATGCAGCGATTGATAAAACATGGGAAAACAGCTGTAGTGTACACTTTTTTGATCAACTGATCCAACATAAAGCACGAAACCCTTTATAAATTCCTATTTTCTTATATACTTTTATAAAGAGTGTTTTGTAGTGGTTAAGCCAGAATAGTTGTTGTTGTTGTTGTTGGGCTTAACGCCATTTTTCAGCACACGATAGGCTATTCATGGCGGCGAGTATTAATGATGGAGAAAGAAACCGGGAAATCACCGGAAAGAACAACCGGCCCACGAGAAGCTACTGGCAAGCTTTCTCACATATCCACATAAGCCAAATCCTAGACTCGAACCCACGCAGACAGTGGTGAGATGACAGTGATCCGTAACGGACAGCGCTTTAGACCACTCGGCCACTTGGGGCCCCGGGCCAGAATAGAGTATTCTCGGTAAGGATATCTCAAAGTTAGACACATTTAAAAGTTTAATTTTTGTATTATTTACTGCATAGTTCCAGTTCTCACCATTCGACTAATCTTTGTGCATGGTAGCTTTGCTACTAACTGGGTTTTCTGTCAGTTTTGTTATCACACATACATTTCAAAGCACACGGTAAATCTTCATTTTGCTTGCTCTCAACAATTATTTTCAACTTAAAATGACGCAAGGCCTTTAATGTTTGCAAAACGGCTCGAACTTTTTTTGCTTCATTTATTCTCAAATGAAAGAAACATCTCTCGGTTGTAGCGTTTGCATGTTAATGCCGGGTTTGTGTGAAGGTGTGCTTTATGTGAATTTGTGTGCATGTTTAATTATTAATTAATGATACAGTTGTGAATATTAAAATTATATCATCGTTTCAGTAAAGAAAGCCGAAGACAAGTTCTATACTATTTCTCATGGATTATTTATATTGTTTGTTTTCCATAACTTGGTCTTTTGCAAAATTTCATTCTAGATGTTTTCGAATGTGTTGATTTGAAGTCTTGTTCTTTCATATGATATCAATTTACAAACAGAACTGTGGATTATATTGTCCTTTGTTATGTTAATTTACATATACAAATGTGGGTTGACTCAGATAGCAGTTACCTTTTTCTATATAGCCTCTACATTTGTTCCTTAGTACTAAACTTTGACTGTATCCTAATCCTGAAAAATCATATCATAATCTAAAATCATTGACGATCAACTCATTATAAAGTTTTTGTCATATTTTATCTGGCATTATCCGGCTGGACTGTAAAACAAAGCACCGTGCCAACCAAGGTCCTTCACGCATGAAATCGATTAAAGGACAGAAATGTAGGTTCCATTGTTCGTTATTTATTAAATCGATTTACAGATCGAAACATATGTTCCATTTTCCTTTATGTATGATATCGATTTAGAAACAGAAAGGTGGATTCCGTAGTCATTTATGCATGATGTTGATTTACAGAAAGAGAGGTGGATTCCATCGTATTACATGTACAATGTCAATCCAAAGATAAATAGGTTCCTTTATTGGTGATTGCAAACAGAAACGTATGTTTTACTATCCTTTATGAATGATGCGGATTTAAAAGACATAAAAGTATATTGCTGATCCTATATGCATGATGTGATCCTTTATGCATGATGTCGATGTACAGTCATACAAGTAGGTTGCATTGTCCTTTATCTATGATATCTATTTACTGGCAGAAAGATGGATCCAGAGTCCTTCCGTGTGTGACATGGATTTCAGACAAAAGTGTAGGCTGCATATATTTATGATACTGAATTACAAACGAAAACGTGGGTTCCATTGTCCTTCATGTACTCTTTCTATTTGTAGACAAAGATGAATCCATCGCCTGAATCTATGATATTGACTTAAGACAGTGACGTAGGTTCTATCATCCTTTATCCATGATGCCGACTTACAGAACGCATCTTCTGTTGTCCTTTCTATATAATATCGATTTGTCAACAGAAATGTGTTACATCGTCCTTTAGGTATGATACAATTTGTCGACAGAAATGTGTGCTCCTTCGTCCTTTAGGTATGATACGATTTACTGACAGAAACGTGTGCCCCATCGTCCTTTAGGTATGATACGATTCACTGACAAATGTATGCTCCATCGTCATTTAGATATGATACGACTTACAGACAGAAACGTGTGCTCCATCGTTTTTTAGGTATGATACGACTTACTGACAGAAATGTGTGTTCCATCGTCCTTTAGGTCTGATACGGTTTACCGACAGAAATGTATGTTCCATCTTCCTTTATGTACGATACGACTTACAGACGAAGTGGGAGGTTAAAATATCTTTTTTGGTATTATATCGTTTTACAGATACAAACATATTTACTTTTGTCCTTCACATGTAATATTGATGTACAAACTGAGTTAGATTCGATTGCGTTTTATGTATCATTTTGAGTTACATACAGATGCGTCAGGTCTATTTCCCTTTATTTCTGTTAGGGACATAAACGTAGGTTACATCTTTCCTTACGCATGATACGGATTTACGCACATTGTCCTTCATGTATAATGTCGATTTATAGACAGAACCTTATGTTCCACTATCCTTTATTTATGATATCCATTTATGGAGAGAAAGATGGATACCATCGTCCTTATGAAATGATGTCAAATTACAGACAAAAGGTAGGTCGTATTGTTTGATATCGATTTACAGTACGAAACGACGGTTTTAATGTCCTTTATGTATGATATCGATTTACAGACTGAATGATGGAATCCTTTGTTCTTTATGACTGATGTCCATTTCCAGACAAGAAGATAGGTTGGCTTTGTTCTTAATGTGTGATATTGATTTACAGACATTAACAGACAATAAATGTAGTTCCAGGAGATTAAGCACAACATACAGTGTGTTTTCAAATAAAAGGTCATAAACATGTAAAAAAAAATGTATCGGAGATGAGAAAAGTCAACATATCGCAACGAAGTAATTCTGAATCACATGAATCAGAATGTCATGAAAAAACAGTTGTTCACCGCTCCGGTGGCCTAAGTGGCTAGAGCACCGCCTCGGCATCTGGGAGTTCGCGGGTTCGAATCCCAAAGACATAAATATTGTACAAACAGTTGCCTCGCTGTGCAGCATTAACAGGTTAAAGCTAGGACTTGTTGGCCTGGTGTCAGGATAATGTGACTGGGTGAGATATGATGCTACATGTCTGCGGATGATGCCCCAGTGTTGAACATCACTATAAACTGCCACAGTGCAGACATCGAAGAGGCATGACTAAAACCGTTAATGTTACGTTACCCATCCCAATGACTGTTGTTAATATCCAATTTGATTACTATTTGTACGAAAGATAATCAAAGCTTGAACATTTAATCATTGTCTCTTGTAATTTTCATTCTTACTTAACACAACGTTTTCTGTCTAGTACGGAAATGAATATATAATTATATATGAGGACAATAATCAGTTTTATCAAAGGAAATGATTAGTCTTGTTGGGTCGTTTCGTCTCGTATGCTCTGAAGCAAAATAAGACTGATAAGACATTTGTCATTAACTGTGAGCTGGAATGAAAATAGAATGATTATTTACTCTAACAAGGTCACATTGATAAAGGTGTGTAAAATGAATCTGGACTAATTGTACTCTTTCAGCATATAAATTTACAGCTACAGTCATTTTAGCAGAATATTCAAATCAAAATTCAGATCAGTTCGTAAAATTTGACTGTGTTGTAATATGCATGAGATGCGATTGTACATTTATGATAGCATTCTGGACTAAACTTTTAAAAGCAAATATACCTAAAAGTTTGTTAAACATTCTTCTGCAGAAACATATATACGCAAAAATATTTCTAGATTAGATTTTTCCGGTGTCTTCTTTAAATGAACATTCTGTCTTCAGTAAAATCGGAGGAGGGTCGACATTGAAGGATAAAACTCTTTACCTTGACACCGAATTTCAACAAATTTACTTTCGTGGTGGATTTATATTTAATTTCTCAAAAACATTAGTTGATATTTGTAACACAAGGAAATAAATCATTCTTAATTAATACAGTTATACAGTAATTCTCTAAAATATTACCAAAACACGTTTTACTAATTTTTCGCAATATTAACAAATTCTTGATCAACTTGAAACTCGAACAGAAACTATTACAACGTAAATATTGGATATGCAGCACATGCTTCATTAACACTCTAAATTAAAATTGATTATTATATGACAGGAATATCCACACTCTGTTCAACTATTTGAAAAAACAGTGTGCCCCCTCCACTCAATGGCTTCTTTCTCTTCAATATGCGATGATAATGCAAGAAACTGCAAAAGGCCAGTTTGCATTTTGTGGATAATGATATTCCATATTGATTAGCGGCAAGTGTAGATCGCACACACAAACAAGATTCCTGTTCCATGAATATTTTCCCCTTATGCATTTGAGGTTATAAGAAAAAAAACTGAGACTGACTTACCTTGTTCTTTTTTTAAGTAACAACACATCTTATGGCTTAATAGAGATAGAAGTGTATTAGATAAAATGACATCCTCTTGCCTAACAGAGTTTGGAGTTATTTATGGTTAGCATATTAGGTAGCACCACATATTAGGTAGCATATTAGGTAGCACCACATATTAGGTAGCATATTAGGTAGCACCACATATTAGGTAGCATATTAGGTAGCACCACATATTAGGTAGCATATTAGGTAGCACCACATATTAAGTAGCATATTAGGTAGCACCACATATTAGGTAGCATATTAGGTAGCACCACATCCTGAAGCCTAACAGTGAATTGAAGTGAATTAGGAAACATGACATCCTCTTCCCTAACAGCGAGGTCAAACATATTAGGTAGCACCACATCCTGAAGCCTAACAGTGAATTGAAGTGAATTAGGAAACATGACATCCTCTTCCCTAACAGCGAGGTCAAACATATTAGGTAGCACCACATCCTGAAGCCTAACAGTGAATTGAAGTGAATTAGGAAACATGACATCCTCTTCCCTAACAGCGAGGTCAAACATATTAGGTAGCACCACATCCTGAAGCCTAACAGTGAATTGAAGTGAATTAGGAAACATGACATCCTCTTCCCTAACAGCGAGGTCAAACATATTAGGTAGCATCACATCCTGAAGCCTAACAATGAATTGAAGTGAATTAGGAAACATGACATCCTCTTCCCTAACAGCGAGGTCAAACATATTAGGTAGCACCACATCCTGAAGCCTAACAGTGAATTGAAGTGAATTAGGAAACATGACATCCTCTTCCCTAACAGCGAGGTCAAACATATTAGGTAGCACCACATCCTGAAGCCTAACAGTGAATTGAAGTGAATTAGGAAACATGACATCCTCTTCCCTAACAGCGAGGTCAAACATATTAGGTAGCACCACATCCTGAAGCCTAACAGTGAATTGAAGTGAATTAGGAAACATGACATCCTCTTCCCTAACAGCGAGGTCAAACATATTAGGTAGCACCACATCCTCAAGCATAACAGTGAATTGAAATGTATTAGGTAACATGGCATCTTCTTGCCTAACAGCGTGGTGAAACATATTAGGTAGCACCACATCCTGAAGCCTAACAGTGAATTGAAATGTATTAGGTAATATGACATCCTCTTGCCTTACAGCGTCTTGAAACATATTAGGTAACACCAAATCCTGAAGCCTGACAGTGAACTGAAATGTATTAGGTAAAATGACTTACAGTGAGTAGAAATTTATTGGGTAGTACCACACCCTTAAGCGTATCAGTGAATTGAAATGTATTAGATAACATGACATTCTCTTGCCTAACAGTGAGTTGAAATGTATTGGGTAACAACACATCCGCTTGCCTTACAGTGAATTGAAATTTATTAAATAACCTGACAGCCTCTTGCCTTACAGAGAGTTGAAATGTAGTAGGTAGCTCAACATCCTCTTGCCTAACAGCGAGTTTAAATATATTTGGATGCACGAGGCCTCTTGCCCAACAGCGATTTGAAATGTATTAGGTACTATATCACTCTCTTGCCTAACAGCCAATTGAAATGCCTCTTGCCCAACAGCGATTTGAAATGTATTAGGTACTATATCACTCTCTTGCCTAACAGCCAGTTGAAATGCCTCTTGCCCAACAGCGATTTGAAATGTATTAGGTACTATATCACTCTGTTGCCTAACAGCCAGTTGAAATGCCTCTTGCCCAACAGCAATTTGAAATGTATTAGGTACTATATCACTCTCTTGTCTGACAGTCAGTTGAAATGCCTCTTGCCTAACAGCGATTTGAAATGTATTAGGCACTATATCACTCTCTTGCCTGACAGTCAGTTGAAATGCCTCTTGCCTAACAGCGATTTGAAATGTATTAGGTACCATATCACTCTCTTGCCTGACAGTCAGTTGAAATGCCTCTTGCCTAACAGCGATTTAAAATGTATTAGGTACTATATCACTCTCTTGCTTAACAGCCAGTTGAAATGCCTCTTGCCTAACAGCGATTTGAAATATTTCTGAAATAGTATTTATATATTGACTCAAAGGTAGAGATTGAGATGAATACACATGTAATTTATAATTGTTTGATAAATATTTCAAATTTCAACATAAACATATGTGTTTCAACGAAGACATATCTTGTTTCAATATCTATTTTCCATTTAATGTTTCCCACCAGATTATGGAGTCCGTACAATCGATTTAAAGTCTATAAACTGATCTATGCATTGGTTCAATGCTGTTTCTATAATATGTCTCTGTGCTATGTACATGTGCATCATTATTTGTTTTTTATAGGCCGACTATGTAAATTACATAGTAAATGTTATATTTACTGTATATTATATTTTCGGGTACATATTGGATTTAGTATATTGTCGTATGGCATCATCTACTTAGCTCTCCAAGTCTACGTGTCTCTTTGGTTTGGAATCAGACAATTTTCTTTTGTTTTTCCCCTATGTTATGCTGTTCAAATTTCTGGTTCAAAACACCATGATCGAAAACAGAACAAGAATGCTGAGTTTGTGTAGTTGATTAAGTGTACAATTTAGTCGTATATACCTATGTAAACGCCTCAAGTCCATTCTATGCTCAAGTTCTGAGGCATGTCTTTTGTATGAAACTGCTGAAGATAAAATTAGGTAGCGTTCCTTTTGTGTTGTTTTGTGGAAATCGTGAACAATTTCGAGAATAAAGATATGCACAGTAGATTATCAAAACAATATCGACGGAAATAACGTTATGTCAAGCATGAAATGTATATTATGCTAATTGCAGTGTTTACGAATGATAGCTTCTAAAATTCTGGGTACATACTACAAAAATTAAAATCTTTAATTAGTTAAGGGTTCATACAATCCAAAATCACTTAAAAACTCTTTACGTATTTATTTTCTTGCGCTACAGATAGTTTATCTGCAAGTAAGGATCATTACACACACACTAAGTAATTGCCCATATAATTATAGGAGTAAAGAGTAATTTGAAATTAATCAAATTTGAATAGGTCGAAGACCACTGTAACATCATATCCAACATACAAAGAAAAGATATTTTAGTGATGTTTCCAGCATAACGCAATTACTTCTATTACATCTTTACTCCGCAACAGATACCTTTCGCCGTCGATTTATCAAGTGTCGTAATAGTTTTCGTGACCGATTTATGTTATGGAATGTCGCAAAACCGATGTGATCTCAATAAATATGCTTTGCTAAATTAAATTAACTCACCAAAATATCCTTTCATGTGTTTGATAAGAAGAGTCTGTGATTTTCAAACTGCAAACTCATTCGCCAATTATTTAATTGGCAATTCGTGCCAGTGCGTGTTTTCTATGTAACGGACGTACTCATTAAGATACTATGTTATTGACAATTAGTGACACGGTACATTTGTTTGGTATATTTCGATATAATGGCCCCTTTTTCGAATCCCTATTCAGTTATAACTTGCTAAAGAACTTAAATTTGGATATTTCTTTAGCTCTGAAAAAATATCAATTTTGAAAAAGGGTAAATACTCAAACATTTCACTAGCTATCATCCTTAACAACCGTCTCACAAATGGAAGAAAAACAATGCCATACAAATTTGCCTCTTATTTTAGGTACAAATGTGTCTCTACCATGCGAATCTCTCATAAAAGCATTTTCTAGACAGTGAGACGGTGAGTCATTTTATTAATTTAGTGTTCCAGACAGTCCAGCTAAATGACATGTTGACGTAGAATGTGATGATATTCTCCAGGATTTGGATCTTTCAGGAGCGAAATGTCATTTGTTCAAAAGCTAAATAATAATAATAATAATAATAATAATAATAATAATAATAATAATAATAATAATAATAATAATAATAATAATAAATTTAGGACTTGTGCTATTTGAACTGACACCTCCGTTTATATCTTTGTTAGATTTTAGCGATTAATTGTTGACTATGGGGAGTCGTGATGGGAAAATAGTTCCCAGCCAGAGAAATAAGCCAATTTGTAGGATAGTACTTGTACATTAATCACGAGTCTTCGTGATAGTGTGCATTTGTTTCGTAGTTTTGGACCATGTCTAAATTGGACCTGTCTAAATTGGACCCTGTCTAATTTCTTAACATAGGGAATCATCTGGATATTTATAGGTTTTTGATTTTAGTGGTTTTGAAAAATGAATAAATATTTATATTAGGTCTTTGGGAGGTCATACTTTGTACTGCCTGGCATTAAGTATTAATATTAGACTCTGAAAGGATTAAGAAATAATCATATAAATGTTAAAAAAGGAAAACCACACAATTGTGAAATTATTAGAGCTTCATTGGGTGATTAAGGGTAAATTATTATTATTGTTTGCGCATTTAAAAACCTTTAAGTTGAGAACGACTGCTGTCTTGGTGTCCTTGGAAATGGAGCAACATGCCTGGCGAAGTCTGACTCAAAGTTTGTTCATATTCTAATATTATGGGCTAGTGGAAGAAACAAATATATTTGTGGAAAACCATTTGATATGATACAGTCATTCCGTAGTAAAGGAACACGCAGTTTTACATGCTGTGAAAATAATAGTGTGACATCATTCGCTGTCCTTTCTTATTGGCTGCGATCACATTCTGAAATTGCTAAATACCAATCACCAGAATACCATGTGCCTACATGAATCCTATTCATTTTAGTTCTTTTCAAAACTGGCTGTTAGATATGTTGCATGTAAAAAGTGCTTACCATATACAATACCCAGAAATTTCATAACAATTGAACTGATAACCCGTCGGCAAAACGGCGTACTTCCATCCATATTTTAGGAAACTGCATATTACATCGCTAACAACTGAGTCCCACTTTCGGTTTTCGCGAGTCTGAAGAAATGTTGCACCGCGCAAATTAGTCATTTCCATGCAGCGTATGCTGCCCCAAAATTCGTAATTTTCTATTTAAAACCGATCACTTCTATTTTGGCAATATGCTAGATTTACTTACCTCCAAAACTGGAGTTTGAAAATATGTCTATGTAAATCTATATTGTTATGTATATCTATATTTTTATAATATGTTTTGTTCTTGGCGTGAAATGGTAGTGATTATCTATAAAAAAAATATTACACTGGTATATAATCTAGTTGGAATATGAAGAGTGCATATAGATAACATATGATCTATAAATAAGTGATATAAAGTTTTTTAATAATAAATATATTTTCGAGTTTGGAGTTATTTATGGTTGCTAGTTAAACTATATGAGTTGTGTACATGAGTAGACATTGCAAAATGTTATATTGAGTGGAAAGGTTGGTCAAGTTGGGTATATTGCGAAATATAGTTATAACAGACTTATGGAGACCTTTTAACAGAGAAAACTGATCAATAAAGTCATCATTAGTCGACAGGAGAAATAAGAAATAAAAGAAGTCTCCAAGATGCGTAGAGGTGGAAGAGACAAGCAAGTCAGGTAGCTCCAGTGCAGACCCAGGTAACGAGCACCCAAGTTACATCATCCAAAGGAGAAAACAGAGCCCCCAACAGCCAACTGAGCTTCAATAACACCTATGACTTTAAAAGAACAAGAAGGAAAATGAACACTGGGGTGGGCAAACTAAATGACTGCCCAGGAGGAGTCGGCTCCTCCGTCTGCAATACTTCAAGAGTAACTAGCAAGCAAGGAGCTCATAAGAGCAGCACTACCAACATCATTCTCTCTAGCATAGGCGACTGGAAAGAAAACAGAATAATAGTAACTATACAAGCCAGCTAGTTATATTCTCAGGACCTGGGCATGGAAGAATTATGGCACGAATAAAAAACCGCAACGACCTTTATGGAGGACCTTGACAAATTAATGGACTGCTAAGGGACAAAACTACCGAGAGGAAAGAGCAAATCAAGCAAGACAAGAATCACGAAAGCTACAAAAATATAAGAAGGGAGAACAAATGTTTGAGTACCCAGTATCCCTAGCAGCGATGGTAGCCTGTATTATAATTGAACATAATGCACTAAACATATCTCAGATTGTCTCTTGGTCTCTTGGTCAATGGATACTGGCTGGCCTGTAACTGATCCGCCAAAAAAACTTCATTTGTAGAGTATACCAGCCGCCTGTAAAGATCATCTAGGTGATTGTCATGTCTTCAGAAGAAACAAACGCCCGACTAATGAATTACTCCAAAGTCCGATTTTCTAATCGGTTATAAAATCAGTTGTGATGATACTATACCGACATAATAATATGATTCATTTGTTCACCGGTCTAAACTATTCCCCTGTTTAACCATGACCTCGAAAGAAAGCTACAATAAATCGCTTTTTTTCTTCAAATTTAAATTCAAGTAGGAAATTATGCAACCATGAAATTAATTTGATTCAAATTACGAAAATGACTAATACTAAGTTGGTAGTGGGGATCAGCCCGATTTAGTAACTGGGCATGATTTGACCTTCAGTACTTCTTGGCTTTCTGGCCGACGATACGGATCCTAGCCGTGTCCTTCTCCTTTCTTATCCACTCGGATATTCAAAGACGAACATGTCTACCGATTCCAACTCGTCTAGTAACCAATGTCCCGCGGAACGTGTACAAACGGAACCTGAATGGCAACATGCGTGTGGTTTTAATCCCAAAACACTTTTTTTTATAATTCTATAAAACAGACATTGCAGATGAGTGTGTGTGGCCTGAGTCTCACTCATCAGTGTACACGACACTTCAACTAATTAAAGCTCAAGTCCCATGTTTAGATGCTGGTGCCGTCACGTTGTTGGCGATATTACACATGAGACGGCTAGTTAAGAAGCATACAATATGCGCATAAATTAGTAAGGAATTTTGTCTCCTATTTCCGCTCGTATGAATAATTAAGAAACCTGCGGTGCAGGCACTAACCCGTTGCACTAAGACAGTTATACGCAGTCATATTACATGGTCAGTCTGACATTAATTCATTACTATCTTAGATTCATTCCTATTCGGATTCTTATTTCATATGTGGAAAAAAATCAGTCTCCATATGTGTTTAATAATGCTTAGAAATAATTTGAGGGGAGACATTGGTATGGATATAATCACTGGAATTACAAAATGCTCATTGAATGAAAATATATTCCGGGATAATGTGATTGTTGGCAAACTGTTTAGTTCAAGGATCTGAACATAATTTGGAAGATTCGGTTCTTTTCGACTTTTCAGAACTTTTTTTTAGGATTTATATGAATTTAATTCATAATACTGTAAGCTCGTCTTAAATTTTCATTTTGCTATTTTGGTAGTTAAATGTTTGTTAAAGATTGCAAAACTCGCAGGTTTTGCTTCTTTCTGTTACTAAGTTTATGACCACAGAGTCGTAACAATATCTATTCTACTCACTACCGAACAGATGATTTGATTAAGGTAATGCTCCAATTAGCTCTAACAATTTTGAGTTTTGTAAAAAATACATTATCACATTATGCGAGGAATTTTATTTAGTTAAAATTAAATCAAGGCATTAAGGAAAGGGCCAAGTATTAGGAACTATTTTGTTACTCGTGGCATAAATACGAGTCCACTGAGCTACGTAGAGGTAATATCCAAAATTGAGTAGTAAATCTCTAGAGAGAAGATGTTTTTACAGGACGGCGATGGTACAGATTGGTATGTTCCTCGCAAAGGTATCTCTTAGAGTGTTGAATGACAGTAATATAATTCCAGGTTTGAATTCACTACAAATTTCAGCAATGTCTGTATCCAAGAATTTTATCAAAGCGCTTTTGTTGTTGTTGTTGTTAACGCCATTTTTCAGCACACGATAGGCTATTCATGGCAGCCAGTATTAATGGTGGAGGAAGAAACCGCGAAATCACCGGAAAGAACCACGGACCCACGAGAAGCTACTGGCAAGCTTTCTCACATATCCACATTCGCCGAATCCTAGACTCGAACTCACGCAGACAGACGTGAGATGGCAGTGATCCGTAACGGACAGCGTGAGCGCTTTTGTACTTCCAGAGATAATAATCACTTGAATTCAATAATTTGAATAAATATATTCCAGCCAGAAATAATATAGGACACAACATATAATACATCTTCATTATGCTAGAACTTAAGGCACGCATTTATTTTCCCTTCAGCGACACGATTATATTGTCTTCTACATGCCGTCAGGTCACAAGTAGCATTTTCTAAAACAAAAACTATTACCTAATGAAAAATGACCTTCTAAAATGATCCTGATGTTTACAAAATAAAGATGTTAGGTATTATTAAAATCCTATTGCATAAAATTGATATATTTAACATGGATTATGCAATTTATAAAATTCTTGACCTACGCCTAAATAAACATTTATTTTGATTAAAAAAGATCCTAACATTAAACTCAAACACTAAGAGACTTCTTTAGCTATGTATTAATTGTTTACAGAAAAATATAAAAATGTCAATTCAGGTCAAGCAGAAATGAGCTCAGTTTTTAATAACGTCAAGTCCAGATTACAATGCTATATTACAACAGCATAAACAAAGAAAACAAACTAACAAACAATGAAAATTAAATATACTTAACAATATTTACCAAATTTGTAAGGATGTAACCACAAAAGTGTATTACAGCTCATCAAGCGTAATCATCCACTCATGGATAATATTCGGCTTTCATGACGTGTATTTACTGTAAATTACAATGCAAAACACAGTAAATTACAGCAAAGTCGTTAAAAATACGGACACCTATACTATTTTGCTTTTCATTTTTGTAATAGTTTCTAAACATGAACCATTTTATATTGAAAGATCTCTGTCCAGTAAAACCCTTCCATTGCTAGAGTTAACTTGGATATTATGATGGCCAAAGTATTTATTCCAATTTATATCATGCATTTGTTACTGGAGATGACTAGTTATCGCACGGAAAGCAATATTATAGCCAACATTTTATAAACTCTTGTTAGAGTTGTTTGCAATTATACCTGTCATGGTTTGTCTAAAGATGCTGTTAAAGACAGCACTGACCGTTTGATTTAATTCATCTGGACTTTAGAATGATAACATGGAAAATCCATTAAGCGCTATGCAGTTCACAAGATATTGTGCAACTCCTTATATAAACTATCAAATTATATAACATATATATAAATATAGAAACCGTTTTGTTTTGTATATTTGACTTTATAAACAGTCCATGAATTATGGATTTTTCTTTAAGTACTCATGCACTAACATAAGCCTAGATCTCATTGCTACTGAATAACAGGTAGAGTGGGTCTTTTAAACGTACACGGTTGTGTATCTTGCAACATGATGAAACAACATTATACAGATTTCTTGCCACAGACTTTATAATGCAACATCAGAACCCCATCCAAAAACAACAACAACAACAAAACCCCAACTAAAATACGTTTCTTGTCCTCGTTTGAAATCTTTAAGAGACAGTAAATCGTAATGCTGTAGATGTTGACCCATAGCGTGTGGGTCTTCGATTTATTCTGGTTTCCGTGGGACTGCGTAGTCTTTTTCTAATGTACCTTTACTATGATATGTACATTAAGTTATATTATTTGTAACATTTCTATTTCACCACTTTCAACACAAAATGCTGTCGTCTTCTGACAAGTGGACCGCTAAGTGCACTGTGCACGTTAGCATGATGTTCAATAGTCCCCTAATAACATAATTGACATGTTTGGGATAAGTCAGTTTCTTCTTTCAGGCAGTGGCATTGACCTTTTGACCCCAAGTGGTTCTTCCTTATCTCAGTTACAGCGAGCTTGATCTTTTAGGTTTTTTTTAGCCTAAATTGATAAGGTTCTTCCTTAGCTAAAATACAAACCAGCGCACAATTTAATGACAGAAGATGGTAGACAACTCAAGTTATTGCACAGAAACAAAATTGGTGAAATATGGACAAACGAAAGAATGATATCATATCATGATCAGCGTGTTCTTGTGGCAGGAGTATTTACGTCTTTAGTCAACCACCAAGGCAAACTTGGGTTAGCTGACTCAATGTGTTTTTGGGAAAGGCACAATTACTCCATTTTCTGGACATTATATACAGCCAACAAATATGTTAAAATATGACGACTATATGACGAATAAAACATAATTAAACACGGAACACTTTTAGCCATCAGCCAGTGGTATGGTATAATAGCAACCAGTATGAGAATAAAGTCATAGAGAGAATTTAGGTATCAGCAGCAATTTCTTTCCTCCTTTTAAGCCTGTGTTATGTACAGTGATTGATAACAGCTACTCTGAACGATTTCCGTTACAGATATATCAAAATCAGAATAATGCTATAGTACCAATTAGATTCCTAATAATTGATTAATAATTTGAGTGCACGCTTTGTATATATCTGATAATGTAATATATTTTTGATGTATCTGATAGCTTAATATAGTTTAGATTGATCTAATTCAGTAATACATTTTATGTATCTTATAGCTTAATATAGTTTTGATTAATCTAACAGAATAATACATTTTTGATGTATCTGATAGTTTATTATATTTTGTTTTTATTTGATTGACTGTTATATTCGATATGCATATGATAGCTTAATATAGATTGTATTTATCAGATAGATTAATATAGTTTGAATGTTTCTGATAACCTAAGACATTTTGTACATAGCTACGAGCGTAACGTATTTTCTGTTATTTCAAACCGACTTCTTGCTCAGCACGAATTGTGGCTTGGTAACCGGCACACAAATAGCTTCTGAGTCACAAACTCTTTACGTATTCATATTCCTAAAAGTCATTTCTGCTTATTATTTTATGCTTTGAGCTCTCTTACCATTCTAGTAGATCTGGATTAATGACATGTTATTTTTTTTTTCAATCTTTCTCACCTAATCTCCACATTACAATATATCAGTTGTTATATACAAACTTCTTCTAACGTTTTATCACATTTTATTACAATATACATGATTTCTTTCTATATCATTCCATCAAATAAATGCTGCTGCTGCTGATGATGATGATGAACAGTCACCACCATATTCGTTATCGTGGTCATCATCATCATCATCATCATCATCATCATCATCATCATCATCATCATCATCACAACCACAGCTACCACCATTACCACTACGAACAACATAATCATCATCACCATGAAAAAGCGCAACTTAGAACTACTTTGTTGTAAAATCAAGTATGGCTCAAATGTCATGTGACATATCTATACAAATTTACTTTTACAAAGAAATACTGGCATTCAGATAGTAAGTACCTTGTTCTATTTGATTTTCTTGTCGATGAAAAGAAAAGAAATTAAGCGTTCTTTTTGTAAAAAAAAACATATATGAACAAAGTCAAGGAAATTCTCGAAATATACGTCAAGCTTTACCACTAATGGCTAATGACATAATTAGCGGTATAATGTTCAAAGATAATCTGCCATAAATAAGTGGAAGGGTGTGTTTCTAAGAGGTATATCCTCTCTGTAACTAGATTATGAAGTATCTGCAAAATAGTCGTTCAAGTGCCCTCTATATCTGAATAAAATACGTTATTGCTTTTGACAGACATGGAGACGGTTGCTATCGGTAAAATAATCATAGGCCGTTTCCATGTTATAAAACGTATACAGCCTTACAAGAGAGAGCCATTTAAAAAAGTTTGGGGGGCCCTAGGCACAAACTCTATACCTTAAAAGTAACCAGAATTACCAGAATTGCGCCTGAATCTTTCAGTCTCAGATATAGAGTATTCCATTATCTTTACGTGTGCATGTGTGTCATTTTGTTAAATTTATTAATATTGTATTAAACTTCTAACACAATCGGCACCGAAAGTTTAGTTTTGGGCCGCCGCGGGGCCCCTTGCCACGCCGGGCTATAGGTACGTGACTCGCATGACTGTGCCTTAAAACGGCACTATTACCAGAAATGTAATGTTAGTTTTTCTATTTACAATACAAACACATATCTTTTCAATCCACTACATTAAAATATACTAACCAAACACACAATATATACAATCCAGCACTTACTTTTTGATGACTATCCCAAAACATACGCCACTACATTCCAAACAAACACGCCATGCCATGCAGCGAAAAGGGTAGAAAGTGTTGACACACACACATACATGTTCAAAAACATGCTATCATACAAGAATGTGGTAGGATGTAAAAGAAGGGGATGAAATAGATATGTGTGTGATTTCGATTTTTCACGCAGCTTTAACATTTTTTTCAGTCATAACGCTACGATGTCTGCAGTGTGACAATTTATAGTGATGTCTGGCACTGGTCATCATGCTGCAGACATGCGGAATGATGTCCCACCCAGTCCTAACACTAAGCTCTTAGTAATGAACGCCAAGCGAGGCAGCTGTCAGTACCATAATTTTAATGTCTATGATATGGCACGGCCGGAGTTCGAACCCACGACCTCCAGCATCTGAGGCGGAAGCTCTAACCACTAGGCCACCGGAGTGGTTATGAAATAGATACATACGTTCATACAAACATACAACTATACTATCACACACAAGGATGAGCGAGGAAGTATTTTATTTCCTGTACCGTTACATGAAAAACGCTATCATAAAAGATTGAGTATAAAGGGGTTTTAAGTTATATTGTCAATAATATACACAAACAATCGTATACATACACAAACATATGAAACGCAAAATTATCATGCAAAATGATCAATATTTTTCTTATCAAGTCATCTGATTGGCCCTAACAAGGGTCTTCTTTATTTCCTCCACCGTCATTTATCCTGTCATTTGCTGACAATTGTTGCATAATTATACTGTAGATTTTCTGGTTGCTGTATGTCAGTTGATGAGCAATGGGATCGCTGAGTTATTTTCGGCTATTTATATGCATTTTTATTTCCAGATCTGTCATTGTGAAGGCACCCAAGTGATTTCTGCAGTAGAATTAATTTAATCCAGGATTTTTAGTCTTAAATTTACGTCTCTCAACCGATTTTGTTCTACTAGAACAATTACCTGATTTCAGAGAGCGCCGCTCGCACAGAGAGAGAGAGAGAGAGAGAGAGAGAGAGAGAGAGAGAGAGAGAGAGAGAGAGAGAGAGAGAGAGAGAGAGAGAGAGAGAGAGAGAGAGATTATTTGAGTAGCTAATTATAACAGACTTTGTTATTTGAGTATTTTGGATCGATTTAACTGCTTGATTTATCATTCAAAGCATGTCCTTATAAATAAAACAGTTCCATCGTGATACTTGACGAGACAGGAAAATGAATCACGTTAAATGGAGAAAGCACGGATGTGACAGAAAACGCCTTTCCTTTACAATAAGCAGAACGTGAAAGACAATGTGACCAAGACTGATAGCAAGAAATGTGAAATAGCATGTTCTTACCATTTTGTTTCAATAAAATCAAGAAAACCCCATTTGCTAAAAAAGACATCGTTTAAGTAACAGGAAGTTAACAGGAACAGAAATCATGAATATTAAATATGAATGCAATTAAAATATTTGCTAGGTTAACAACGTTCCAGGTTTCGACGAAGAAGTTGATCTTTAGCATATAACACATGATTCAAAGAAGCTATGAGGCAGAAAGTAATGAAGTCCTGTTTAGTCATTCTTTCTTTTCTTTTGTACTTTCACAGGTAATAATTAGTCATTATTTCAAACCTTTACATTGAATAGTTCTGTCAAGTAAGTCGATGAGCCATGGATTGTCTCTGTACCTAGTTTTAGAAGGGGTTCGATGTGTGTGGTTTCTATGCCTCTCGCAGATACTCTTCAAGCTTTTCTAGGTTTGATTCACACAAGAATGTACTCTAGTGAGACTTACACCTAGTGAGATTTACACCTAGTGAGACTTACACCACGAGCTAAACAGGAGACTAAATATTGTTCTTGTTCTGGACATCTTGACATTATGATTATATTTTTGTCTTAGTCTTCCTCAGGATCCAAAGCATCATCATCACCTGTCTCCATAAGTATTTCTGGTTTCATTTTTTCTTTTCTAAAATAACCTAGGATTGCTTCCCTCAAACTGTTGATTTCCAGAGTATTGTCAAATTCTGCATGCAAGATGAATATCGCTGTGTTGACCTGCAATAATGCTAACTGAAGTTCAACACGAGGTTGGCCTGAGTTTCTATGATAGAAATATCCTTCTTCGCCAAGTTGTTCTGGAGTAATTTTAAAGCCAACGATGCATAACATCTTAATGGACACTGTTTGAGTCTAAAGATCAATTTAATACCATCAGGAGTCGCGGTATTTAATTGATATTTGGCTTCAAATAGTGTCAAGTAGGGTCTCAAATACAATTTGTGTGCAAAGTTAAGTTCAAAGAGTCTGGTACAGAACATAAACTGTAAAGGTGACTTCTATCTTAACACATTGTCGTTGAAAAGCATGATCTTCGAACTTGCATTAAAGTTCAGAGGCAGTGGCGATGATATTCATATCTATTTGTCTTAGAGGATATGTGAATTTTGTTCTACTCAACGTTAAGTTTTGCTAATGTAGTTTCCCGCCGTAGGTAAAAGTTAAACACAGTTAACTAAATGTTCTTCGACGATGGGGTTGTACTTGTTGGAGTTAGCCATTAAAAGGAACAATGTACTACTTCATTTCAGCCTCAGGCGCATATCCACTCCATCCAACCAGATATTTGTCTTGCAACCACGTTTCCAAGTACGTACAATCCATTAGTTTTAAACTGCATCCTTGCTTGATTTTATTTAGACCATCGTTGAATTCAACAGTGTGGTATGCATCTTCGCTTCGTTGAACAGAGGGTCAGGTTTCCATTGCAAGGAAGCATAAGGATGTGTGATTTCTGGCTTCTTTTCCGTACATCAAGAGATTTCAAAGTACGTTTGGTAAAGGTAAGTATCAGTATGTATCAGATGATGACACCGTTTGCTATTCAAGTAAAAGTTCTCTTCTCTAAACAATAAATGGATGAATTCTTGAGTGGAACTACTACGTCAATGGAACCTGGACTGGTTGTTTCCACTTGTAAAACATGACTTTCAGTAACTGCTATTCAGATCAATGTAATTTTTGGTTTGTCTTTCGACTTCGAATTCGATTGAAACTGTAATAGTAAAAGATGAAACAGGATGTAATTCTACTCATTGGAATTCTTGTAAAATCATCATCTAGGGTAATAATGCAAAGAGATCAGGTTTTGACTTTGAACATTTTTAAGAACTCGGTACATTATTTAATATTATTTTTAATTAATAATCAAACGCATGCAGTGTTTGACAGCCTTTAAAATAAGCAACCGTACAAAAAGCCTTTTTAAAATATCTCCTTGTCGAGCGACTAATAATGATTCCTGGAGAATAGTTTATTAGATTAATGTTTCACCGTCACTTACACGTCAACAGTAGTTGTTTTTGTTGTTCTTGAAGGGAAGGAAATTGAGAAAAAGCTCTTGCTTCTGTTTTTAACGTCATGATGGTTACTTTTTTATAGTCAACAACTTGTGAAGTGGCAATCCAAGAATCAATGCTAATTAGTTATCGTTTCCAATGTAGTTTATGAAGACTGCCTTTGTCTACTGTACGTGTTCTTCGATCCATAATGCTTATGATATCATACAAATCCTGTTTTTGGTCACTCTTTGTAACTCAGACAAAGAAAATGTTTTCATTGACAATTCTACTTTTAAATCTTTCAGTTTATAAATATGATAAGTATGAATATGTATATGCCCATTGACACGAATCATTTTGGTAGTCCAATTCGGCAACGATCTTTTTTTGCATGTTTGTTGTCAAGTGCAAAAACAATATACAGCTTTTAACACATCTTTTTAGGGTGGTAGAAGTGTTTTCGAAGAATCAACCAAGATCAAACACCATCACATTTTACTTCTGGTGCATTTCCTAGGATTGATTGTAAGCTTTGAAGTGACGTGGTAACACATCAATGTACTCGAGATATATCCAAATACAATATTTTCACATACGCTTTTTAAAATTTGTGCGTATACGTTCAACGACACTAGCTTTCGCTTCATTAATTTCAGTGGTAATAAAAATATTGTGTCTTTATAATTCCTTTTAAAATGCGATGCCTTTTCTGTATGTAATCTTAGAGGATGACAACTATTTAATATCAAATCCACTTTTTAAAGCGTTTTCTAACTCTGAAATTGTTTTAGAAGGGAAAGGAACCACTCAAGCTGTTTAAAACCATGTTCAGAACACACAACAAATATTTATAACCAATAATGAACGCTACCAAATAAGAGACAGCAGCTAAATCTACTTGACATTGGTGATCTATGCCAACCATTTTGGTCTGACTTGGGAAAAGTTTCGAATGAGCTTGTGTAACACGTACATTGAACGTTCATGTAACCATTGTGATAAAGGTACACTTATAGGTTTTGTTTCAGCAGCACGATACAAAGTTTGAGCTCACACTATAACCAGCATCAAATGCAGTGTATTGCAACTGGTAAAATGTGTCTCCAAGTTGAAGTTAACTCTGCTTGCTGTAATTCCTCATTAACTCGCCCACTGTTCATTCTGCTCTTCAATATGTGTGGCATTGATTGAGATAGTGCGTGCTGTCTTTTATCACATCTGTTATCCATTCTTTTATTTTTACTGCTTAAGAAAGTGTCGACATCATTGTTTTGACCCAAGCTTTTATTTCTTTACCATTGGTGGTATGGAAGGGTGTCAATGACGAAGCTGACCTCGTACAAGGCATAGGAGAAGACGGAGTTTGAAACACTTCACGTGTGTCTTCTACCATCTTTGTTGTTGTGTCTTGTCTTGATGAATTTAGGTTCACATTAATGTTCGTCTTGAAATCTCTCACTGTAGACTTAGCTTTCTCGTATAAAGTTTTCGAACGAAAGAATTATAGACGTTGCAGTTGTTTCTGACTGTACCATTGAAATTGTTATGTGACTGACAAATCGAATCGATCCATCAACGATTGTAATCCTTGTATTAATGTGACATTTCGGTGAGATCAGGATTCCTCCTTACCTCATGTCCCTTCTAAAAGACAATCGATCCCAAGCAGCCATTTGTAAAATAATATTATTAGCATTGATAGAAAACCTCTTCGTTAGATCAGAATTGGTTTGGGATTTTTTTAATAGGTATTTCCCTTTTCCCTATTTGGAAGGGAACGTTTCGATGTTTTCCCAATCGTTGTTTCTGCATCTTGGTCAGAGGTAAGGATCCTATTTAAACATCCAAACAAAGTTCACAAGGTATTGATGATTTCTTTGGGTGCTTTTAAATATTGTTTTTGAACTGGAGACTTTTACTTAGCATTGACAACACATAACAATGTTTAGCTAATTGAGGAGGAAATCCTTTTCTTTTCCCTTTTTTGGAAGAATGTTGTCTTCGGATGTCGATGGTAGTGTTTATATTTTATTGGTGAAATATATCGTTTCAGGAGCAAAACCGCTGAAGTATATCGTACCAGACATTACGTTTCTTTAATAATGTATTTCGGTTCCAATGATTGTAGGCACGTCCTAACAACTTCATTAAAGTCAGCACTATTCGACGATGTGTTTTTAACTGACTAAATCCTAACTTATCTCGTTCGGATTTATCCAATAAACATTATAATATTGATGTTATGTCGTGAACTTATGTCTTGAGTGAGGACATTTTTTTAGCAGCAGCAGCAGTTCCAAACGTTGAGGAAGACGTGGTTGCTGCTGCAGGAGAAGGATAATGTCATTCAGAAAGGAGTTTCTACTCTTTCATGAAATTAGTGAATATGAACGTTAAATCAGGTTTGGTTCAAACCATCATGAACGGCGAAGAACCAGAAATAAAAGATGTAGGATTAGACACGGTCATCAAATTGTTTATGGAGTTTAAAGGCATCCTAGCATAAGATGTGATTTTTCTTCGTGGAACGCATCTTCATGGGGCTTTTCTCTTTATTGCTTGAACTTGCGTCACAACCATCTCTGTACTTTGGCTCTGCTGCCGTCTTTCGAAGGGTATGGATTATTTATTTTTCTTTAACGTTTTTGGCCTTTTCGTTTTGATGCCATACAATGTATAAATCAATTCGACAATCGAACTATATTGAAAGGAGGTCAAGGTGAATACTTTTTGAAAGAAACGAAATGAATTATCTTTTTACATTTGTTTTCTTCAGATAGACGCCAGATGGGGCGTGTAAATGACAATTCTTCCATGTTGACACTGATGGGGAAAGAAATTGCTAAAAAATATCAAATATTCGGAAGTGGTCAGCTTTATATTGATGATTAAATATGCATGAGGATTTTGAATGGCGTCATCATGCACATAATTCAGCCAAGGTTTTCCCAGCTGTTTGGTTAATAGTTGTATTTGAAATTTGGCTCATAGACATTTAAAAAAAACAATTTTGTATATATATATATATATATATATATATATATATATATATATATATATATATATATATATATATATATATATATATATATATATATATATATATATATATTTGTAAGGTAAATAATAGTTGCATAAGGTTGATATACGATTCGTCTAAATCAGCATCTTATTTCTTTTTGTCTTCTCCTACGATGTCATCGAAGAAGACAAGATGTGTTTGACTAACATTAGAGACGATACCAAGGTCTTCGCTATCTATCATGGCACCTTGTGATGCCAATCATTTTGCAGCCACATGATACGGCTTAACGGGCCGCACGCTGCATGCGTGCCGCGTGTTTGAGTACCGTCTTGTAGAGAAATAGGAGATAGTCATCAGCGACACAAAACGTTTTAAACATTTGATACATATTTTAACTTATGATGGGAGTGGAACAACTTTAGCAAAGCCTATTTACATTTCAAAAGCAAACAAACTTCATTTTCTTTTCTTTGATGATTCACATTTGCCTGTGGTATAGTCTGCTACATCCTATGTTCAAGCGTCAAAGCCAAGGCTTATCCAAACACGTACATCATACATACAACTGTCGATGTCAAAGTAAAAGACTCGATCCCCTAAATGACATAAGTCACTTACGCCTCAATGATGACCGTTCCAAACGCGTTGGAAGGCGCTTTTTAGTAATATCAATTCACCAATATCAAATTTTCAAGGACAATTTACACGTAATTTCATGAGATTTTCTCTGTCGTCCACCAATTAAAAGTAACGTCTTTTATCTTCTAAGTATTCCGTATTGGGCATTATGGTACGTCGTGCCAAGTTTTACACAAACAATTTAACATAATTTCGGTCAACGATTGTTTTCATTCTTTGCTTATGATATGTCACCGTGATGTCTTTTAAGGACTCTACCATTCTTTTAATTTGTCTTTGACACGAAGATGGATAGCCACTAGGTTCATGTGTCGATTTGAAAAGATTGTTGATGTAGCCGGAAATTCACTTTACTGGAATCTGCTTCCTTACAGTTAGTACCTACGATCAAAAGCATGAAACAATTCGACACTTTCGCACGTTGCTGTCAAATCGCATTCTTCGACATTTGGCAGCCAGGTTGATCCGGATTACAGGACTTGGTTTCGTGTGGCGATTTGTCTGATGCATAAAATATTCTGATTTGTGATTGCTTTTGAAAGTCAAAATAACAAGCTCTAGACTATTTATAAGGATTACAGAAACATTTTTTATATATAACAAATCCAAGCGTTCGTGTCTAGGAGTCTATATATATATATATATATATATATATATATATATATATATATATATATATATATATATATATATATATATATATATATATATATATATATAATTTTTTTTCATGTTCTTTCTGTATTCCTCTAATTTCAGCAAGAAAATGAAACTACCCAGACTGCATCGAAAGAGTATGTAATAGTCATACATCTAAATTATCCACCCTACAAGGATGTAAATATTGCGATACCTGGATACAACAACATTTAGTAGATATTTGGAAATTTTGTTTATCTGAGTATTCATGGCACGTCGTCATGCTTTTGTTGTGCAAATGTTCTTACAAATTGCTTCTTAAGTCGAATAAGGAAAAAGGGCCACTCAACACCGAAAATTATCTCTCCGATTTGCAGAGCTATTACAAAAATGTTAAATGAAAATCGAGTAATCGCATTGCTTTTGTGGAAAAGAATATTTTGAAAAGAAGTAATCTTCCTATTTTAATTAAATTCAGAATATATATTTAAGTTATCATAACATAAATTAGATAATTTTATCATAATTATTAACCTTTGATCGCAAATGTGAACAACGTTCTCTCATAACGTTTAAAATGTCTTGCAGCCTCAAATACCAATTTTCCTCATGTTTGTAGCCGTTATGATTCCAAACACAATCCATTTTAATTGAAAATCTTCCTGGGGAATAAGGGAAGACCATTAAGATAGTATAAAGAAGGAAGATATCGATAACGTTTGATTGCTAAAGCGGTTCCTTATCGTCAGCTTGTGTCAAATAAATGCGTTATCACAGTGCGTGATATTTACTACGCCATACCCTAGATGTAGCAGTATCGTGATAAAAGTCCATACATGTTGTGATGGCCATGTAAATATAATCTAACGATGATGTACTGTATTTACATATTTTTTTAAGTTAGATGCTATTTTTTGAAGATTTTCTGGCACTGTCTGTTATTATAGTACAAAATTAAAGTAGAATAAAAACACAGAAAGAGTATAAATGAAGGTTTCATAATTAATGGATAGAACTTTTATATTCTAGCATTTATTTGCGCATCTTCCGCTTGAAAAGATCCGAGTTGTAAGTGTAACTATTCAACGGAAAACGATTCCCTTCCGTATCAGCCAGGAGGAAGGCTTTTCTATAGTGTCTTGCAGCTTAATGAATTTGTAGAAAAAAAAAGAATGTATGTATAAGGTTTGTCTGGTGGCGTTCTTAGAAAATATCAGCAGAGTTGTTGCGAAGAAACAAAACAGGCATGAAACATTACCTAAATGCGTATTTTCTCGTTTGTTGACAACACCAAACCTGTTTTCATAATGCGAAAACTATTGTAGGGCAAGAACTTGTTTTCCCTTTATCATTATTCCCGGTTGGATAATCTGGATTTTAAATATACTTTGTCATGTTAATGGCTCAGAATTGGTGAACCATGTTTACAACATGGGCATTGCAGTTACTTGATGAACAATTCACTCGCTCCATTATAACTTCATTTTATATTTTGACTTTAGAATGCTTCATTTTTAGCATTGGTAGCTACTCAATCATTATATTTCGTCCATGGTTCTTTTAACATTCAAATTAACACTCAATTATTTATAGCAACGGTTTTTTAGACCTGACTGAAAGGTTGTGTACCTCACGATTTAGTTACTTTGCATTAATCTTGGTTATAAAGTCTATAACCCAGGTATTCTCCAATGGCGGAAAAAAATATCAAATTCATTGGAGAGCGGCACAAGTTTATATCCTTACACCCAGTCAAGTAAACCGCTGTGTTATATTTTCGGCGGTTCATTTGATTTATAGCAATTAGGAAATACATCAAAGAGGAAAAACTTTTGGAACATATATTTGTTTTTTTTTCTTTAAAAGGATGATCACTGAGAAAGGCTTGAATCCAACAAAAATTAATAAAATTTAAACACTGCAAACACCTGGGATTCACATGGTGCCCGTGTGAAAACGTACGGCATTGATTTTAGATTAATTGATGGTAACTATGTTTTACTTGACCTTTTCTTTCTAAATCAAAGATAGAGATCACGCATGGCGTTATGCGTGTCAAAAGGCTTTTGCAAAAATTAGATGCATCGATTGGTGTTCCATTACCTTCAATGAACGAATGTGAATGAAATTGACCTATAATTATTTAGTTACTTTTATTACCCATCTTAATCAGTGAGCTGACAATAGACCCAATCCAGTCTGCATGTAATTTTGTTAACTTTGAGAATTTTTTAAATAAAAAAAAATAAAAATTACGTGAGCAATCTCTTGAGTAGTCTGTGTTATTTCACTCGATACTTGTCTTGAATTTGTCGTCTTTGAGGGTTTTCAAATGCTGAATAATGCTATAAATTTGTTTTGTTTGCTTGGCCTCTAAGTGTTTTGAGAGTGGTATTTGTTTGGAATGTCCTGCTTTTTGTGATTTGTTTAAGTTTAGCATGCAATGGTCCTTCATTTATTTGCCAAACTGCTTTAAAAGAGTATTGTAAATGCCAGATCAAAACAACTCATTTCTGTCTGTTTCTGTTCTTTACCCATAATGAATATACGATATGAGTGACACTCTTCCTTAGCATTTTCAATTGAGGATATTACATTTATCGTCAAACATTATGACTTACCTATATAATTTAAAGAATTAAACCCTGGTGTGTTGATACAGAGGCTTTATGTTATATAATTAATATAAGTCAGCTTAATTTTGTTTTGTTGAACTAGATAATTACATTTTAGTAAATGTTGTTTTTGTCACAATGCCAGATATAATCAGCTTTAGAAATAATTCATTTTGTTTTGTTGAACTGGATAATTACATTTTAGCAATTGTTGTGTCTATTTTGCCACAATACCAGATTTAATCGGCTGTACATATAATTAATTTTCATAGTCAGTTGTTTCGTTTCTTGACTGACTGAGGTTTCTTACTATACTTTTTTTCAATTCCATTTTAACTCATGATTTGGTTTTGTTTCATAACACAGATAAATTTCTCAATATAGTTTTTGGTTGATTCCACAAAAAACGATATTTTTATCTATAATATCGCTCGCCAACTTGATTTTTGCTCATACAAATGTGATTTTGAGGCGCGGAAACAACAGAGGGACCTTATGCGATCATAGACTATTAAAAAAGATCAAAATTACCCAGGATCTTAAAAAGGTCATAATAAAAGACTGTATGACTTCAGCCAGCGCTTTAAATAATGTGCATTGTCTTCATCTGATATACATTTAATATTGTTAAATTCACATTACATTAAGCCTGATCACCCCCTTCTCCGTTGAAGATGAGTTATATTCAATTATATTGCGCTCTCGTTTTTTTCAATCTATGATTTGATGCATTTAGTTTAGATACAAGAAATATAATTGCTATTCAGATAACCTGATAATTTGTACATTTTCGAGAATTTGTACGAACTAGACCAAAACAAATTTCGAATTACTTTGATTTCAGTCGTAAATCTAAAATTATAAAGAAAGACTGTAAGATCCACGCCTCAAAGGAACGTATCCTCTTCCATATGGCTACAACAATCCAAAGCACAAAAATAAATAGATTTTTGAATCCATGTGTACGAATTTCGTGGGTTCGTATTATTTGCCTAAGCGTCCAATGTAATCGCTGCATTTTTCGGTTGCAATATATAATCCATGATAACTGACAAATTCAACGTTGTATTAAACCGCAACGTTCAGTGGTATATATATATATATATATATATATATGTATATATATATATATTGTTTAATATGGAAAAAATACACATATATATATATATATATATATATATATATATATATATATATATATATATATGTATATATATATATTGTTTAATATGGAAAAAATACACATTTTGCACATCTTGAGAGTATGTAAGAATCAGTTCGACAATGTTGGAATAAATATAATGTTTACATCTAAAATAATGTTACGTTGTAGCAATATTTCAAAATTTATCAACTTTTAACATTTTGAAAGGTATCAACAATAGTTAAACTGAATACAATAAATCTGAAAATTTGAAATATTCAGTAGGCTGATTAGAAGAACAAAAAAAGATTTCGTTGTTATTTTCATACAAGAATAAAGGATAACAGTTTGAAATTACTATAAGATCAAGAAATCAGATGAACGATTCTTTGTAATTGCCCTACTTATATGTTTATGTAAAGTTAACAACTGTGGACTCGACTTTCTGTCATTTAATCAAAAGCAAATTACTGTATAAATTCCATTGCATGAAACACGTTAAACAAATTGTGTTGCACACACACAATCACATAGGTCACCGGAGCGGTGGTATGTATGTATGTATGTATGTATGTATGTATGTATGTATGTATGTATGTATGTATGTATGTATGTATGTATGTATGTATGTATGTATGTATGTATGTATGTTCGATCAGGTACGAGCACGGTCAGGAAGAATATATTCATACACAGATGGATATTTGATCATTAAAATACAAATAAATAAATACAAACGTATGGGTTGAAAATGCATTAATCCATACGTGGACAGAGCCATTATATTTACAAGCTCGTGAAACACTGTGTATTTTCTCTTTCAGAGCGGAATTCTTGTATTGCTTGTCACGACGGCTGCCCGTTTTTACCATTGCTGCTGCCAAAACATTGCGCAATATAGGAGACATCAAACGGACAAAACATGATGAAAACAGAAGCACCATATTCACCTCGTAACGCTGATCTAGGTTAAGGATAACGCTGAACGAAATTCGAAGTTCTAAAGTCAAAGTATACCTCTGATTTTGTTGTGGATTATATTTGACATTCATTAAGACCCTTCAGATTTTATCCAATCAGTCCAATGTATCTTTGAACCAGATACTGACAGAGTATATATTACGATGGAGGGAGATTTTGAAAGCGAGACCCTGAGAACATTAAGTTCGAAATATGCCGATTGGCATGGATATATAAGTTTAGTGGTTTGTGCGTTAGGAGTTCCTTTGAACTTGATTAATATTACAGTATTGACAAGGAAACATATGCAGACCCCTATCAACTGCATTCTTACTTGGTTAGCCGTATCAGATATGTTGACGATGATATCTTACATCCCTTTCGCAATTCACTTCTATTGTGAACACAATGCAAATACAATATCTGCGGAAAAAAATAGTCGAAAATGGATGCAGTTTCTGGTCGTTTACTTGAATTTTTCCGCTACAACACACACCATTTCCATATGGCTTGGTGTGGCCTTGGCTATATTTAGATACCGGCATATACAATCACCAGCGAAGGGAAACCTAACGCGCATGCGTAGATTGATTCGCGCAAGACTTGTTGTGTGCGCAATTTACATCGGTTCAATTATTTTAATGATACCAAACTATGTGTCCTATAATTTAATCGAAACAAGAGATAGAAATACCACTTTAGTTGTTTTTGAACGTTGGAAATTGGGTACACCGGATGTTAAACCCGTGGTTTTGTTAAATCTTGTTCTATATAGTGTAGTTGCCAAGCTCGTTCCATGTATTTTGATGATTGTGTATGGTGGCCTTCTCCTGAGAACACTAAATCACAAATTAAAAGTGAATAGACGGCGCCTGTCAGGAAATTCTACCTTATACAATCAACGTACGCTGGATACATCGAGAACCACTGTCATGCTCCTCATTGTGCTTGTGCTTTTCCTCATCACAGAGCTTCCACAGGCAATTCTGATTCTGCTGTGCATTTTCTTGCGCAACTTTTTCGACAACGTGTACATCCCTCTTGGTGACACGATGGATATAATAGCACTTATTAACTCCGGAATCGATTTTGTTCTTTACTGCAGTATGAGCCAGGAATTCCGGAAAACATTTCTACGCGTCTGCTGTTCGATCTCGCGTAAGAGTTCCGGTTTAAGCAAGAACACCATACCTTTCGAAAGTCTACACACTACGCAAATTAGACTGAAGTAATCTGAGAGAGGCTACAATTTGGAAAGCGTGCGTAAATTAACGACGTTCATTTTCAGCCTTGAAACTGCTGAGACACATCACAATGGTATGAAATTCTGACCTCGCTACTATCAGTTTATAACACAGTGATGCAGTACTGGTACATAATCTCTAGTGAAGACCAGACACAAATATTTGCCCACTATTTTGGTTTGTTACGTTATATGTATTGTTAGAAATTGCATTATGAATTATCGAACTGTCAAACCTGGTGCCCTTTTTCATTATGAAAGCTGAAGCGAGGGTCAATTAAAATGTGCATGATTTGCTCAGGACTAGGACAAATAAATGTTTGAGAAGCATGATATCCTGGCAGAAATGAAACGTTCAAAGTGACGTTACCGAAAAATGTCACTGATATACAATTAAAGGCTTGAAACGTACTCGTGTATGGCCCGTTATCGCTAAAGTATCTTCAACTTTTCTTGGGTTAACGTCCAACAAGTTGGAAGGTAATTCATTTTTCAAAGATAACACAAGTATAAATAAGCGAAGATGACATATATTCGCCCAAATATTTGGCTAAACAGACAGATGGCATTTTTAATTTGTTACAGAGACGGCTTCTAATAGCTGTATCATTAAGCACGTGATAGTATATATGGAAGAAGAGAGAAATAGCTAGTACGCATGATTTCACAGCAGTAGAATCCTTTTATTGCCTGCTCAGTAAGTAAAGAAATGTGCATTTTTTAGGTTTTATTTTTTTACTTTGTTTCATACATTTGAAGTTGCTACAGTTAAATGAAAGAAAATGTATAGATATCTTAGCTTAGTACCCAGCCTCTATTATTAAATGTTTTAAAAGCACCTCGCAGTTTTGTTATTAATCGATAATTATCGTATTTTTTCTTAAAATTTCTACAGTTGGAAACAAAGTTTTCAGTTTGTATATACAATGCATAGTCCGAAAGCTTCCGTATGTGATGAGTGCAAAGTCGTCAATACTAAATTTAGTACCTTGCAATTTTCCAACGCATTATCAGAGCATTGGTGCCTTTATGAAAAACACATTTCTTGTCACAAACCGGTTTTATTAAATGTAAAATGGGTAGAAAATTTAATATCGAACACAGTTTTGAAACAAAATGTTTTTTTTTTTAATAAGGGATAATTTTCCATTTCTTTTCTGCAGTCGACGACTTTTCTGATTGATAAGATCTTGATAAGAATGTAAGCTCTTCACTCGTGAAAGCAGTAAAAGACTATACCGTGACTTTGCATATTGTAGTTATGGCGCAAGTTGTCAGTTGGTTGAAAGTGACTCCAAGTTTTCGTAAATGTTAGTAAGTTTGGAAATAAGTTAGCTATAATTTCATTTTACATTAAACATTAATGTTTTTAAATTATCAGTCCCCTCAGGCATCTTGATAAATGAATAGTCTACGTAAAGAATCAAAGCCAACTTCCCGTAATGAACAAAATCAGCTTCTCGGAGCTGGTTGCACACATCTGATAGCTTACAAACTAGTCTGTTTTGTATCTTCACAGTCTGAATTCGTTATCAATGGGATGATAATTTTTTTAAGATAGTTTGATTTTTTGTCGTAGGATCTCGCAAGCACATAAAATAAAAATAAAAAACACAATTTACTAATTTATTCAAATTTTTGTTATCTATAAAAAGATGAATATATGTATTCGTAAAACAGAAGGAACCAGAAGAGTATTGTATTTACCTTTACTGAAGCAGTATATATATATATATATATATATATATATATATATATATATATATATATATATATATATATATATATATATATATATATATATATATATATATATATATATCAATTATAACACTGGGGTTTTGAAAGAAAATGAATTTTTTAACGTTTAGGAATTCCAAAGGCTAAGCAACCATCTCTAACAGTACTACGATATATGTCATAGAAAGTAAAGACACAAGTAAATAATAATAATCATATAGTGATTAAAACAATGTTTTTTTAAATATCTTGTCTCTGATGACGATCATTAAAGTCACATGTAATTTAGAAAATTTAGAAACAATATTGACCATGAAATGTACCGACTATCGTATGTTTTTATTCTGCTCGTTGGAACTGCTATGACAGTTTAATTATCTCTAATTCTTCAAGTTTCTTTGCTTACACATTTGATCATAAACGCAAGTTGCAAATCAATCACCGACAGGACAAGCAATACAAATGTGTTTCCAGAGGAACGATATAACCTTCCAGTACTACCATGCAAGCAGGCTATCAAACTAGAAATACCTTCTCGCTTTGCTCTTGTGCCTGAGTCAAACACTTAACTAGATAAAAGTTTGGAGCCTTTTTTATCATATCAAAATTTAGTTGATTGAAATTCGCAGGACAGAAACAGAAGGAGTAAGAATTAGATCAAGGGCAAGTTGGTTCGACGAATCAGAACTGGTATCAAAATATGTCAGTAATTTTGGAAACTAGACACTATATCACTAATACAAAGAAGTGTTGCCTAACCGGATGGTACACAAACAGATAATTAAACTTAAGTTATATTCTTATCAACAGGCGGATCCATCTGATTTCGAATCTTTCCTTAATTACATAGATATTATTAAATTAGAGACTGCACATAAAGAATCTTCGAAAGGGCTTAAATGTGTAACTCAAATGCAAGTCTAAGAAACATTATCAAATAATTAAACACCAGATCAGATATATTTACAATGGAATATATACTGGGGAGACAATATTCGCACCCTATTTGATCTCATATTTTATACAAATCATATGCCATATAGCTAGTCTTATTCTCTGAATAAATTTTGAAATAGCTTTTGATTCGGTTGCATAATCTTTCATATGTAGAGTATTTTACTTTTTAAATTTTGCAGGATACTTTAAAACTTGGATAAACCTGTTTAGCTAGACTTAAAGATAATGTAAGCAAACAAACAATACTCATCGCGGTTTGACATTAGATGATTTGGCATGCAAGATGAGACCTTTTCCCCATATTTTTCTGTGTACAGATATATTTCCCCACATGATCGGGAAATATTATAACATTAAAGACATACAAATAAATCATATAAAATATCTCATTTCATAATTTACAGATGTTATCAAGTTTTGTTCATTCTGACCAAGCTTTATGTCACCTTTTGGTTTGTAATATTTCACTGATTCATGACTCTTGATGTTCTGAAAAGTCACTAAAATCAGAACTTAAACTCATTCATCGACTCTGTAAATTATCGGGCTTTGTATAAATACCGACAAATCAAAAGCAGTCGGGAATGGAAGTAGAGCAGGTAGCAATTTTGAATAGTTCTCAAGATACAATTTAAATTATGTATGATTTTAGTATATTTACTATGGGATACAATTTTCTACGTAGCTTAACATGGAGTTAAATTATTCTATGATATGAAAATTATAGAAATTAAAAAATCTACTTCTGAATTGGTGAAAAGAATCATTTGCCTAAAGATCATTAACACCTTTTAAAATTTATAACACTTTGGTATTATCAACACTTTATCTTCTGCAGATGAGCTTACTCAATCTTTTTTGTAGTGTTGTTTTGGAACTTATTCTCATTTTTACAAGTTTGTTTGGACTGGTGTAAGTGATAAATTGCAAACTAATAATTATTAACGGCTAGCATACAGTTCGTCTTAAAACAGCTGATATTTATATGTTTATGGATTGTATAAAGATAGTCAGAATCAGAAAAATGGTTACTTTTCAGCACAAATGAAAATACAAATTTTTCATTTGCTCTACTCCGAAACACAATTAGTTTTCCTATTTGGATTAGATTTTCCTAAAGAAGTCAAACAAATATATTTTGCAGCTTATCTAAAACTGTATAAGCTTACTGCTGTAAAATAAGAAGAATTTCAAAGACAACTATGGAGGAATCATTATATCATGATCGGAAATTTTCTGTGATGTATAAACACTGAAATGAAAAATCATCTTCTCTAAAATAAAATTCTTGTTGTAATGAAGATAGTTCATTTATCAGTCTTGAGCAGTTTCGCAATAAGTTTGGTTTCAATTTAAATTGCCTAGAATTTCCCATACTTGTATATACTTGTCGTGTAAAACTATAACTCTGTAAATTGTATTTTTGAATGAAAATTGTATTGATTATCTTTATCTGAAATTCGTACCTTCATAGGTTATATTTTTAGATATTAAGGAAGAAAATTGCATAGAATTTGTAAATAAATGCTTTTGTACGTATTCACAATTACTAATAATAAACTATTAGTAAATATTGTAACACATTTTGGGCCTTTTCTCATTTGACTGGCCGGTCAGATGATATCTTAAAAGAATTACTTACCATTGGACATGTTCTTTCACAATCTTGGAGATTTGCGATTTGCCACGAAGGTGTCTTGACAAACTGCGTGTTGTATCTTTTCACCATTATTTTAAGTTCTTCTTAAATTTTCGTTTTATTTTTAATAATTAAATTATTTGTAAATTTTTAAGAAATTTTTTCTTTGCTTCTTTCTAATACTTAGGTTGTGTCCAGAGTCGTACAAGTGCCATAACGACAAAAAAAGGCACATTTGATGTAAATATCAATTCTAATATATACAATACCCACATCTGAACTCACCTATATCATTTACAGTCATGAATATAAAAGACTGTAATGGAATTTAAACAAACACGTGTTTCCAATATTCATGAGCCAGCCTAAATTGCAACATGTATTACATATTTGACAATTTAAATGACAATGAATGTTAGTAATTTTATTTTATTTACCCCACAAGTTAATAAGAAGTCATACACTTAAATAGTTTCAAACAAAGATTTTATGTAGAAGTTTGACAATAAATAAGTTTTTGAAACTCCACTTAAAAATTTCAAGTAATTTGTATTCTCTCTCTCATCACATAATCCATGGGAGTGTCTAAAAACAGAACTAATCTTGACTAGGTTCATAGATTGACTAGGTTCATAGGTTGACTAGGTTCATAGGTTGACTAGGTTCATAGGTTGACTAGGTTCATAGAGTGGATAAACGGTGAGTGTTATGATCTCTATAATTTGGATGGATGAAAGAAAAATGAATCTGAATTTCTGCTTTGCATAATAGATTAAAAACTAATATGCTTTGATTAAATTATTCTTTTTACAGTTGTAATTATATATTTACAACTGTATATTAAAGATGAATGAAAACTAAGTCGAATTTAAAAAATAATCGAGAATACACTTTCTGTAAGAGATGTAATTTGCATACACAAACTACACATTGATAAATTTTGATGGTACATCAACACTTTCAGCGTTCGATTGATTTTGGAATACCATTAATTTTTCAGACCTTAAACATTTTTGCTTGTGTAAGAATCATGTTTATTTTGAATATAATTCGCACTCAGTAATTTCTTTTAATATTTTTCACTTTGTAATTCGAGATAAAAAATATTATTTGTTGAATTCTATAAAATTGCTGGTTCTTGCGCGCAAGTAATGAGATACAATCTCCTAAGATATTGTAAAACAAAATTGAACAAAAGCTATAGATGAATTATAAAAGAACTGCAGCATGTTTGATTTGGTTCGATATCAACGGACAAAGTCTCGTTGTATTAGAGTTGGGATCATACAGGATGGCCGGTTTCACTGGAATTCATGTTGGAAGATATTATATTCAGATTTGCAGGCCAAATTAATTTCTCATCTTAAAATTCAGATTATTGCAACACAAAAGTAAGACTAGTCTCTTAATGGACTCAATAAATGCTATAAGTTAGATATTATTCTCATGATTCAGATAATACTTCACGCCTACGAGGAAATAAAATGTAGGTAGCAGGAAAATCATCAAGTGAGATATTTATTTCCGTTGTGTACAAAGTTCAGCGGAATTGGAACGTAAGCAATTCAATGGTGTATACCCTGGAAAACATAAACTATGTTGCAAAACATGCCATTTTTAATATTGTCAATCACATTTGCTCGTGTTGCATGTTGTCCTGAGTGTTTAACCTTGCCTTACATGTGATATCGAGCGAATCTCTTTGCCGACCATGCAAATATGTATAAGGAAATACATAATGGATTATCTTTATATAAAATCATGCAGATCGTTAATCAGTGATGATTCCAAGCGGTATGAGAGAAACCTACACTTTTCCAGTGTTAGGACTTTTACCATACGCAACGTGTCCAACTCTGAAGCAGCTAAACATGACATCACAGATAGCTTCCTACAAGAACCAGGCGATCTGAAATTGAACGCATGGTTTTCGAAGAAGAACGTGGCCGCCAGAGTACAACTGCCATTGATGCTAAGGCTTTCTGTACATGCATGGTAATTTTAAGTGCCATAATTTTCATTTAAAAATAGCTTACGAGATTTGGTAAGCCAGGTCATGATGCCATAATGCTTCTTTCCAACATTGCAGCGGACGCACATCTCCCCTATTAAGATGGAGATAGTTATATCCATGTGCAGTTGATTATTCTGCTTATCTCCAATTCACCAGACAGTGATGCGGTTAACATCGCATCCAATGGATTCATAGTGGTACGCATGTAATCTTAAATCGAAAAGACGAGACCACCATTGGTGAAAATGATAAAACTGTTGACTCCAGATAGATGCGTATAATTTCAACTGCATATTTTCCAATTAAAATCTTACAGCAGGGCAAATTATATTACAACGGCAGCATATATTGAAGTCAGCAATAATTATTGTAGACAACAGCTGTACGATCTTGTCTGTGTTGTAGCCCGAATCTCAGTTGCCACACATCAAGGTCTTCTATAGCATATGTTTATTGACATGTTTTCAGTAAATGACTGCATGCACTCGATCAATGTCTGGTCCGCATTTGGTACTCGAAATCTCGATGATTACAATGATCTGTATTTGGAACTAGATGTACGTCTGTGATCAGATGTGTTCGAGACATTCTGCGATATCGTCATGTATGTGTACACGCTTGAATCACGCGCACAACCACTTATCGTCACATGAAATGTTATGTGAGGCATATTTAGATGCATTCAAGGACTATTTAGAGTTGCTCACTGATGATGACTTTTTGTATTCATGGCGGAATTTCTGTAGCTAAGAGCGTGCGAGCAATTTACTCACGATGGGACAGAACCCTGTTTTCCTAAATTGTTACATTATGTATCCAAACCTACAATTTGTATTGCTAGGCGATCATGAAACCAATCAATGAAGGCTAGTTTCTTGAACCAAACCCGCAGATGTAAACATAAGTACGTATACGAGTACAAGAACAACATCAATATCTGATACTTTTTATTCGCATGGGTGTATACTGATGCACAAAGGTGAGTTTCTTTTCCCCGCAAAGCGATGGATATTATCTTATGGAATCACTTTTTACGTATCCTGAAACCATGCGATTAGGAATTTCTTTGATGTCAGAATAAATCTTGGAGGCAGCACTGTATCCACAGGAACACCCTAAAATTTGTCCCCCCAAAATGTTATATTTCATGGATTGCTGCACGTTTGCCAGTTGGATTCAAATGGTAATGTGATGGCAGTCCTTGCATATAAAGCCGTTCAGAGAGCGTACATGTATCGATGGACATTACCGGGTCTGTGGTATAACGTTTAAGGCCTTCCAATTACCACGTTGTGTACATATATCGAACGAAATTGGTTCCGTTTAGGGCTAACAGTATAATTGTTTTGTATGCAATTTGAGAAATTCTTTGCATAGGTCCACCTGCAATAGCCGTGGTCATTATTTTAGAGATGAACGCGTCTACGACACTTCCTGAACAATAGTGGATCACCTATTTTGTTTCTTCTTGCGTCATCTACAATAGTAAACACGTATTTGCATGTCTGTCTGTGTACTCAATTATGTGGCAAAAACAAAAGATAACCAGATTAACTTCGTTTGAGGTCCTCACATCAAGCCTTCCAGGGGAAATCTTTCTTGGCACAGGTAGATATCTGCTATAATGCCGGTTTTGCCAAACATTCTTGAGCGGTTCCGTAGTTGACATTTGTGGCATGCTCTAAATTTTCAACTACAACGTCATTCTTCCAATATTCGGCTGATAATTTGTTATATGGTATACATGTTACACTAGGTATCCATTGTCTCGTTCTTCAAGCCTGGGTAACCGGATGTGTAAACGCAGAGCTATTTTCAACGTATTTGATATGAGAACAACCGCCGCCGGACAATGTCAAACGATTATGTAAGCCGCCAGAAAACTCAATTTTCGGGTCTAACCTTGTAACTTGCACCCATGTCTTATACATTGGTCGTAGATCAAAAGGAAGCCATCAGCATAAACTAGGCGTGTTATACCAGTCACGTAGAGCGACAAAAGGAATCATGACAGTTTAGTGGATTGGGTCAGTCCCACAATATCCAATCGGAATTCAGCTAGGGAGTGGATCTAATTCATAGATTTAAAAATATTAATTGATTTCTGTCCAAGAATCAGTATATGCTTTGGCAGTTGTGACGAGAATCGCTGTAAGAGTTATAATCCGTGACACGCGACTCGTGAATTGGCGGGAAGACTTAGGAAAAGGATTGTGAACAAAGAAGAAAGAGCATCAAATGGTACATAATTGCTCTATTTTTGCAAAGCATTACAGCGTCATAACTGTAAATATTGACATTATGTTTGCTCAATTACTGGGATTGTTTTCGTATGCATAATCACTTTGTAGTGTTTCATATATATTTCATATATGAGCTTATTTGATACATAAATTTGAGTTACGTAGAATTATGTAAATTGCTAGTTCAGCAGAATTATTGTTATAAGTCGTGATGGGTTACTCCGTAGTAACCGGTACCTTTAGTACTACGTACGTTTGCGTGTTAAAGTAGATGTTTGAATATATCAGAGCATTGACGTTTGAATATGTGTATATTTGGTATGAGTTGTGATCTAAAGATGTGCGTCTGATTGTTGTGATTTTCAGTATAATCGCATTTTAAGTATGTACTAATGTAAATCAATTATCGTTGTATATATATATATATATATATATATATATATATATATATATATATATATATATATATATATATATATATATATATATATATATATATATAGTAGACTCTCGATTATCCGCGTACGGTTTAACCGCTTTGCTTTGCGGCTTAACCGCGGCAATGTATTTGTAAAGAATTTTTTACTCCATATCTTAAAAAGATGGGGAGTTATACGACGATTTCAAAATCGAAAATTTTATACAGGAAGTCGACCGACCTGTTTAACGACGACTCGGGCTTACTACTGGTTCCGGCGAGAGTTGTTATATAATTTTATAATAGGGCTTTATTTCATGTCCCAAGGAAATTGCGGGTGTTAAACGCCTTTTTTTGGGTAGATGGGTAAGGAGTACTGTTAAAAGATCAGTACGATTCTTCAGTTGTTATCAGTACAGTAGGTTACTTCAGCTGTGTCCAAAAATACTGGATTTAAGTTTTTGTGTTGGAAAGAGGATAATGGAGCGGAAAAGGAATCGCGTAGTTTTAAAAATTAACCAAAAACTCGACATAATTAAGAAACTCGAGCAAGGTTGGTTTGCTAAAAACTTAGGTTTACAATATGGTATAGGTGAAACAACAGTTCGCAATCTCCGAAAAAATAAAAATAAATTGATTAACTCAGCCAGTAATTCTGATTCATCAAGTGGCTTATCAAGCAGAAAAACAATGAAACTGTCAACTTATGATGAGCTTGATAAAGCGATGTTGCAATGGTTTAACCAACAAAAGGCACATTACATTCCCGTTTCAGGAATTATCTGCGCAAAACAGGCAAAACTATACTTTGATGCATTAGGAATGGAAGGTGACTGCAATGCATCCTCGGGATGACTGACGCGATTCAAACAGCGGCATGGAATATGTAAGATTTCTATACATGGGGAAAAATTAAGCAACAATGAAACAGTTGCAAATGAGTTCCAAAATGATTTTCAAAAGTTCATAGAAGAGCAACAGGTGACTCCTGAACAAATTTATAATGCTAATGAAACTGGCCTAAATTGGAAATGTCTTCCCACAAAAACATAGCACATAAATCAGAAAGTCGAGCACCGGGGCATAAATCCAGCAAAGAAAAAATCACTGCTTTATGTTGCGCAAATGCTATTGGTTCTCATAAAGTGAAACTAGCTGTAATCGGAAAAGCGAAAAAGCCGAGTTATTTCAAGGGAACTGAAAAAACCAATATGCCTGTGACATATTTTAATCAGAAGAAAGCCTGGATGGATACCACAATTTTTAAAACATGGTTCCATGAAAACTTTGTACCACAAGTTCGCGAGCATCTGAGATCGAAAGGTTTGCCATAGAAAGCCATTCTTTTATTAGACAATGCTCCAAGCCATCCAAATGAAGCGGTTTTGCAGTCTGCTGACGGTAAAATAATGACATATTATTTGCCACCTAATGTAACCGCGCTAATCCAGCCAATGGATCAAGGGGTAATTTCTGCTATGAAGAGGCTATATAGAGGACGACGTCTGCAGAAGTTAGTGGAAGAAGGCAATGATTTAAAAACTTTCTCAAAAACAGTATCTTTGCTGGATGCTATCTACGAAGTTGAACATGCCTGGGATTCCATAAAGCCAACCACAATTAGTAAATCATGGAAAAAAATATTTCCTGAAGTTGAAACTGTCGACTGCAATAGTTTCGATGAAGAAGAGATTTCGACTTCTGAATTAGCCGCCATTCTACAGAGTACAAAGGGTGGTAGGGAAGTTGATAGTGGAAATATTTTTGGATGGTTTAATGTTGATTGTGACGATCTAGGGTGTGAGGGTTTGTCCGACAGTGAAATCATTAAAAGTGCACAAGGGCAGACAACAGATTTTGATGAGAGTGACGACGAAGACATGGAACTTATTCCTGAAACAAGGATAAACAATTCATCTGCTCTTCAATGGACTGAGGGTTTGCTAGAGTATCTGGAGCAACAAAGTGATTCTCTGCTCTCAGATAAATTGGTATTATGCAGATTGAGAGCAAACATAAAGAAGAATGAAGCTGTCGTTAAAACAGAAATCAATAAAAGACTACTTTTCCTAAACATTCGTTGTTTTTGTTTGTTCATTTATTCATCTTCCTTTATGTTAATGTCCAATATAATTGTATTAAATTTAATTATTTTTTTTTCGTGTTACGACATTAGGATATTAGTGAAGAAGAAAATTGGCCTGCATCACAAAAGGTAAACATAAGTAGGATATTACGGCGAAAAAATTAACTAAGTTTTTTTTGCCACTATATCTGGATTGTATATATGCGCTTTGGTTTATACGCTGTTTTTGATTATCCGCGCTAGCTCTCCCCACCATTACCGCGGATAATCGAGAGTCTACTGTATATATATATATATATATATATATATATATATATATATATATATATATATATATATATATATATATATATATATATATATATATATATATATATATATATATACATACATACATACATACATACATACATACATACATACATACATATGATATCGTGCTTTTATGATGTTGTTTATTATGTTATGTTATTATATTATATTTTATCAAACTAGAGTGCATTTGTATTTCGGTGTGAATGGATACGTGCCCAATGAAATTTGATATTCTTATCTGATGACAAGCTATATGTGTTATGTGAGAATGTGAGATGTGTGCGCCTAGGAAAAATAGTGTACTATTACTGTGTTATACATGAAGCTTTTGGGTGAAAATATTCAGTGTGAGGTAGAAGCCCCGAGTGTCTCTCTCTCTCTCTCTCTCTCTCTCTCTCTCTCTCTCTCTCTCTCTCTCTCTCTCTCTCTCTCTCTCTCTCTCGAGAGAGAGAGAGAGAGAGAGAGAGAGAGAGAGAGAGAGAGAGAGAGAGAGAGAGAGAGAGAGAGAGAGAGAGAGAGAGAGAGAGAGAGAGAGAGAGTCGGTACACTTAGAGTCGACAAGTTGGAGTCGACGGATAGACGAGAGAGGTAGAGGATAAGTAGTCTGGGAGGAGCGGAAAGAGAAGGGGAAGTAACCTAGAGGAAATTAAGAGACCTAGAGGAGTCAGATGAGTAGAAACCATGGACAGGGAGAAAATCCTCACACTATAATCATATAATGAGATAGGCTCAAAGGGTCGAGCAAAAGCATTTGAGAAATTCGAGTGATTTATTATTCTTTGTTAATTAAATTGTTGTTATTGAATTTCACTCTTTATACCTTTTATTATTTAACCGTCGGCATTGCTGACTGGGGGGGGGTCAAAGCTATACACCAATATTCACTAATCCAACTTCTAAACCATAATCGAGCCTGGGTGGTTCCATATCTAAATAAATATTGGAAGCACCCCACCCCAGTTTTATACAACCAAACCATACAGGGATAACAAACCCGTAAGATCCATTTTTGTTTGCTATATTAGTGTTACTTCGGTACCTGGACGATGTACCTGTTACTTCGACGTGTAATCTTAGCCTTCATACCTCCTTTGATTATCTATCTGGCATTTATTTTTCCGATAACTGACATTGCAATCACATCCAAATCATGGGTGAGATCTATATCGGCTCGTTGACGTCCTCGGATATCACTTGACGCCTTATTCACGAGATTATATTACTAACATGCAGCATCCACGTGGTTTATACGATGTTAAAGGCTTAGGTCGATTGTTACAATAAAGACGCACATACAGCTGTCATATAATTGTACCCCGGCATATGTCTTTCACAAGGGTATTTGCTCCATAGAGGTCCAGTAGCTTCTTGAAATCAGCAGCGAAATCACCGCCTATTTGTTTAGTTCTCTCGCGTCGGTAGCGGATGGATATTGAAAGTTACACAAACGTAAACCTCTTTAATCCGGACAAGACGCAAGTTTCAGTAATAGCAACTCGATTCGTACGTGTTTGAAGCAGAGCTGGATTCGTATTATGAATTGCAGTGCGACAATTTTCTTTTGTAGCAAAGAACTTTGCTGAAATCTTCGAGAACTAAGGAAGCAGATAATCTGGCATGTTGGTGGTTTTATCAAGGACACGTTGATGTTTCTGAGGCTACGAAGAAAGAGTACGTGAATGCAAAGATTGGATAGGCACCCTCACCACCACACTTATTAACACCATGGGGATCTATTAACAAAATATTAGCTCCCGAAAGAAATGTAAATAGCCATTGCATACCAATAGTTTATTTATAGTTCATATTTTTGTTTATGAGGTGGGATTTTTCTCACACTAAACCTCACATCTTTAGGTTGCGCATGTCTGGATCATATTTATTTGGCTTTCATATCATTTCATCGCTGTAGGGGTGTACTATTAATGTTGATATATGATATCCAGCGCTATAAACTATAGATAGTAGATAAAAGTTTGAAACATCTGGTACATATTCAATATCAGTAACATTATTTGCCCGAAATGAATACATTTCGTGGATTCGACTTATAATTCAAGGTCCTGGAGTTGTAAAATATTATGGAAAGGAATAGCACGAGTTTAAAGTATACATACTTGTATTACAAACTCTTCATTAGCCCTGCTAATGGAAAAGGTGTTAGAAGTCTCGACAGTAGTTTTTTATATTAGTAAAAGAAAAAAATGTCCTATGTTTCTGACGGCGTCTTATTGTAAGTCAACTTTCTGATCGCTGGTGTACACTTGACTAGATCTTATCCAGCTTTGGTTATCTAAGTTTACATCATTGCTTTCCTCGTGGTCGTTAACCCATTACTGTGAACTTAGTCTTTAACTAACAGATTTTGCAAAACTTCCATGTGGGGTTTATGTTTACGTAGAAGCCATATCGTCACATCTCAATATAATATGCAACAACAGTGATTCAATTCATTATTTAAGATATATATTTTCATTTGTATCAAGTCAGCCTGTAGAAACAACAAGTCACATGCTCCACAGTGTCACGTGCATATTTTAAAAACACCAAAGACAAATCAAAATTACATTTCTGCCTTTCTAGGGCATTCGTGACTAGTGGTCAACTAAGACCCGTGAATAAGCTAAGACGAATAAAAGTCAGTGCCCTTCTATTATTATTATGGATTAACTAACATAGGTTACATAGTTTACATTTTCAGACAAGTAATTGGAACCTGAGTTCCGTAATACTTTCCATAAACTATTGCCACAAAATTTAAGAAAATCTCCTCAAGATTTGGCAAGAATTGCCTAATAGTCATCGAAAAGAGGGTCTGTTCTCTTAACTTATTTTGTTTATGCGTTATGATTTTCGTCACATTACACCAATATAATTATACATTTTCGAAATGGTATTGATTCCATGCTTGTAAATTTGTCTGCCGTATCGTTAGGTCCTTTATGTCGCCAATCATCTGGTGGCACATTCTTTCACCAATTAGTTGGTACTTTTATAAACTAAGCATATAAATTAATACAACATACTAGTTCTAGTTTGGTTAATTGTGTCTATGGTAACAAAATTTATATTTCAAGAGTCTGCTTTGTTAAATACAATTGTAAGTTAAATTCTATCGACCGTTAGAGACATCCTTTTATCTTACTGGGAGACATTCTGAATTTCCAAGAGTAGAAACTACTGCCACTCACTCATTTATCTCTCCTTGTACTGCAGAGACACTTAAGGTTTCAATGAGAGAGTGCCACGGTTTGCAACTATTAGTGTGTTGGTGTTCCACGGCAAGCCCCCGCTCCTTTATCTCCTTCTGAATAGTCCTCGTTCATGTCTCTTTGGCCAGCTTCTCTTTCTTCTTTTGTCCGATGTCCAGCCAAGGGCTGTTTTGTGTGGAATAGTCAGTGACACTCGGAATACACTCTTTCATCGCTTTTGACAGAAGTGGCCTTATCATTTGTTACGTGAACGATACAATTGTCCAGCTTTGCTTTGGAAATTATTTAAAATCTTGAATAAATACTTCACTCAGATAGTCAAATCTTTTCACTCGCTTATGTTATTAGGTAATGTTTATGATAATACAAAAAAGAGTGATTTAATTTACAATGTGAATTAAATTATCTGTAAACGTGACTTTTCCTGAACTTTCACTGATGCATTATTTTGTGTTTGGCATCTGTGTTTATTGTTAGAAATTATAGTCTTGTCATCATCCAACGTTTTTGAAAAAAATATATTAAATTATATAAACGTTTTGGAGATAGATTTGAAGTAAAGAATTTTTATGTCAGTTTCTGAGTTTATGAACTAATTATTTGGTAAAAATATTTTGAATGAAAACCTTATCGCCAAAACGTTAAAATATTTAGTATAAGCCTGAGTTTTCATGTCTCCAAGTTTGAAAACTAAACAATATATTACGACCTCCAAAACAACAGCAGCAATAAAACGACAATTGATTCACCTCTGAGCAATGTGATTCCACACCCTTTTAGCTAACGGATATTATTGGAGAAGATAGAGAGATGTAGATTAAAGGGTTGATTGTTTTCCAAAATATTATGTGATCAAAGAGAAATCTTATATAAGAAACTACAGTGCAAAAGTCTTTGAAATAATTGTTAGAACTAGCCTGAGACTACAGCGTACCTTATTAGCTGGAATATGTCAGAACTCGCTTTAGATGACAACGTAAGCTATCAGCATCAACATGTCAGGACTAGCATTAGGCTACGATGTAACCTATTAGCATCAATATTTCAGAATCAACACTTTGGAACTTGCTTATTCATACTAATTACACTATCGTTTTCTAAACTGAATTTTGACCTATAGATCACAAGCTGCTCTAGGGGTTACTTAGGGTACGAGATGACTTCCAACATGAATCATGCTGTCGCACTGTTAGCTATATGACGTCGGCTCTGAAAATTGTAAAACCGTTTTGAAGTCTTTGATACGGTGTTGATTGCTTGGGTTTTAAGGGCATTACATATTTGGACAATGGCTAAGGGAAACAAGAGCAAAGCCCATCATTGTTAAATATTCGCGTAAATTGGAGTGCACGTTTAGTTTAGAGGTAGTGCAGCACACTTGCAAAGTTTGACTTTTGTAGAGACTGGGGGTGTCTTTATTCGAGCATATCATTTTTGACTTAATGATCACTGAATATTTTTTTATTTTCTCCTTTTACTGTCCTATATCCCTCGAGCTGTCTATAGAAACCTTCATCCGACAGTTTATTTTTGGTATTAGCGATCTAAAATCTCTTGATGACTACGCCATATTTTGTTTTCTTTATATGCTTATGAACTCGGACGGACTACGCATTCAGTCTTGACATAACAGAGCGCGCGCGTGTGTGTAACACAATTTTAGAAGATGTTTCAAAATTTCAAAGTGACATCCCCATCCTAAATTAGTGAAATACAAACCTTAATTCCAATCTTGATGCACACTCTTCAGTGAACAAAGCGTTGAATGCGATAAATTTAGGGGCCCCGAGTGGCCGAGTGGTTTTAAAGCGCTGTCCGTTACGGATCACTGCCATCTCACCTCTGTCTGCGTGGGATCGAGTCTAGGATTCGGCAAATGTGGATATGTGAGAAAGCTTGCCAGTAGCTTCTCATGGGTCGGTGGTTCTTTCCGGTAATTTCCCGGTTTCTTCCTCCACCATTAATACTGGCCGCCATGAGTAGCCTATCGTGTGCTGAAAAATGGCGTTAAACCCAACAACAACAACAACAACAACAATGCGGTAAAAATAAGCGTAACAAAATTAAGAACATAATAAACTCAGTTGTCTTTATTTAGTTTTATCTAATTGTCTATAAGAATGAATAACTTTTTAAATTAGCAGTGTCGTCGGTCTGTACTAATAAACGACTTGTCTAATTAGTATAGTCATTCCAAGCTCATATCTTCACATTGTTTTAAGAGAGTTTGGTTCATACTTAGCAGTGAATGTAAATCGTTTAATGCAACGTTTAACGTAGATTAGTATAGCATGCACTTTCAGCTGTGAATTTTATATTTATGAACAGGTTTGTAAAAATATATATTCGGTTTTATTATTCACATGTTGTTAATATATTACATAATCACATAAATGGTACGAAACCTGGAAAATGCATTATTATAAAACACCTTTTTGAAGGAGAGTTAGTATGTGTGTACGCGATAGTGCTATCTCCTAGAGAAATCTGTTTAAATGACAATTCGTACTTGCAGAAGCCGCGGTTTTGCCCTTGCTTCGTTTTTTTGTGCACACATTCAAGCAAAACGATGCTGAATTGATATTTCATGTTTTGTATACTTTCAGGCACGATAAGCATTCCCCACGGACCAATTTTCAATACTCTGATAGATGTATATAAATTTTGTCTAAAATTCTGTTTAATATTTTTTTATGTTAAATTATTCTTTAATGCAGGATTGCTGAATATCTAACATTGATAAATTTTAAAAGTTATATTGCATTTCAACACACTAATGCCATTAAGAGAGATTATAAAAGAATGATGATAAATATCAGACTTGTTCTATAAATCGTGTTTCGTGTACATGCATAAATCGTGTTTCATGCACATGTATAAATCGTAAACATTCATAACATGTCAGAGTCTTAATAACTTAAAGCAACATTGTAAATACTCTTGAAAAGGCGGGAACATTCTAGACTTAAATGGACAGAGATATGACTGACAAATGTGTAAGCTACGCTGAAAATCCAAATCACACACACGCAGGGACACACGCACGTACACACACGCGTGAGCAGACAAATATAACTACATAGGCCACTGGATCAGTCGTATGTATGTATGTATGTATGTATGTGTGTATGTATGTATGTATGTATGTATGTATGTATATATGTATGTATGAATGTATGAATGTATGTATGTATGTATGTATGTATGTATGTATGTATGTATGTATGTATGTATGTATGTATGTATGTATGTATGTATGTATGTATGTATGTATGTATGTATGTATGTATGTATGTATGTATAAATACAGACGTTTGGTGGGAGATACATTCATGCGTATGTAGAATACAAATATATAAAAACAGACCTTTGGGTGGGAGATACATTCATGCATATGTAGACAGAACTTTGGTATTCATAAGCTCGTGAGTTACAGTGCATTTTCTCTTTTCAAAGTAGAATTCTTGTGGTACTTCTCACGACGGCTGGCCGTTTTTGCCATTGCTGCTGCCAAAACATTGCGCAATTCAGGAGACATCAAACTGACAAAACATGAGGCTAACAAAAGCACCATATTCACCTCTTAACGTTGAGTAGATTCGAATAGACTGTTGAAGAAAATTCGGTTTTCTAAAGCCAAAATATACCAGTAGCAAAGTATGTTGATAATACTCTCTCAGAGACCCCCTGCCCCCAAAACGTTATATATTAACATTTTTGTCAGTAGCCCTTTTCAGCTCAAAATGATGAATTTCATACGACAATGCTTTTCTAACATATTTCTGACAAAACTATGTTTGTCAGGGTAGGGTTGTTTATGAAATACGATCAAATCAACTATCTCTACTACTTAACAGTCTTATACTTACGAGGCAAAATAATATTTTTAGTTTTAGACAAAATGTCATATTAAACAAATGAAATATTATAAATCATGTTTTATTGTAAACCATCAAATCGACATGTTGGATTTGATCTGACAAACAGATTTTGTAAGAGATTTAATTCCATCAATCAGAATCAGGTTATTCTGGCATAAAATCTAACATAATAAGCGATTGTATTAAAAAGTAGGTTACCATACATCACCAAAATATGGATGGGTATGGTTATCCTTATCCGCGACTAAAAATTATATTAGAATAGCGGGTTAGGCAAATGATCTAATGATATTTATTGATAATATGGTAGACATTTTATTTTATAATGATATTTCTAAATCTACTGTTTATTATAATCTTTTTTAATATTTCCTGATTCTCATTGACAGAATATGCTAACATACTGTCAATAATATGGAACTCTCGTATTAAATCGCATTAAATCGTCCAAATCATATTTTATACCACGGAAATAAGTTCGTATCTGATCAAGTAATTTATTTATAAGTGATACTTGATGTTTTTCAATAATTTTTGTTGTCGCTCGTCGAGGTTCATTTTTTTACACGCTGTTGCAAGAGAAACACAAACACCAGATATTATTAACAAAAACGGATTTAATGATGCTCCACTTGAAATTATACCAGAGCTAGTCATTAACAACGGTAAATATGATGTTACTCGAAGTATTTTGGTATAGTATTTGTAATATTGTCTTTACACACCACCGTTTTTTATGATAATATTTGTAATATTGCATTTGAGCATCCACATCTTGCTTTGGAATGTTTTCTGAAATATGGTCAAAATCAGCTTTTTTATTATATAATATTTGTTTTCATATTTTATGCAATAATTAATTCTGGAGTTTTAGCTACAAATTTCAGACACCGCCAGTAAGTCGTTGTGGTTAATATTTTGTCAGTTGCTTCTTCATCATCTTTATTTAACCCTATAGACACAACTCCAAATAGTTGTCTGTTAAATGACGCCATGGAAATGTAGTAAATATACCAAATGTTTCAATGTTAAATACGGACAGTCTATTCACACCAGCAACTTCAGTGGTATGTTTGATAGTGTTATTTTGCCATGACACTGTATACAATATTGTTAACTCGTCCGAAAGGAGTTTCAATCAGATTAGTTTTTTTAATGCTATTTGGAATGCCACTGACAGCATCGTTAAGTCTTGCGTTAATGTCAATTCGTTTAATATCAACAGCTGGTGGACTTCCAAACGAGTTCATTAATAGATCTGGTTAAATTTTTACGAACATTTAGAAACGTTTTTATGCGGTTATCATAATCAGTTTTAATGCTGTAATCCCATCATTAATTGTTAATAACGAAGTTGCTTTTGGAATTTTCTTTTCGTCGACGTATTTTTAATTTCAGCGTCGAAATCTGTCGCTGGTGTTCTAAGATTATTAATACCATTATTTTTCATATTTAGAAATGCAAACATGCTACCACCTCGCACTAATACATACATAGATTCTTGATCATATACATAATTTTGTCGCTGCGTCTCATTCTGCGACTGGATTTTTAAGGTATGACATTCTATTTTTGCTCATAATAATGTCGCCAGTAAATGTATCACTAGCTTTCTTAATATAATCGTTAACTGACTCACCCGAATCTTGTATATTACCTTGATCAGCAAAAGTAACTATATATCAATAACTGCGGTGGGAATTCTTATAAGTACATCTGACAATTGCATATTAATTGTCTTTAATCGTCCCTCTTTATCTTGAAAAATAACAACTTCATTTTGATCAACGCTTGTGATATTTAATAAATTATTAATTTCATTTTTGATCTGATCAAGAGTTGCATATTTAGAAAAGTCAACTTGCTGAGCAGACGATGAATCTCCTAATGTTGTTCCAAATATTGAATGAAAGCTCATTATTTTTTTACTTCTTAATAAAACTATATAGCATTGTAATTATATGTTGGCTTCCGTTAGTCTCCAGAGACGATGGAAATGCGCCCATGAGAGGTGTCCCAGTTTGTGGTTGTGCAGCGTCTTCTGTGGCTACGTAGCACCACACGGGAGTGGCAATCCTTGCTGCAGTTGCTACACTTGAAGGTTGAGTCAGGTCTGGGTTGGAACTGCATCCTCTTACTCTGAGAGCTTTTCTCATCAGCGAGCTGTCGTAACGTTTCCTCGCTGGCTTTCAGACCTGTGAACAGAGCATGTCGCCAGCTGGACTTGTTGAGGGCAAGCTCTTCCCAGGTGTTGACATCGATCCCAAGAGCTTTCATGTCGTGTTTGCAGACATCCTTGAAACGAAGATTTGGCCGTTCGATTGATCTTCTGCCAGAGGCAAGCTTAGAGTAGAGAAGGTCTTTGGGGATCAGTCCGTCATCCATTCGACACACATGGCCCAGTCATCTGATGCGACGTTGGTGGAGGAGTGTGACATTGCTGAGAATTTTGGCCTGTTGAAGCACCTCGTTGTTTGTCACACGATCGCTCCAGGTTTATGCGACGGAGACAACGCATGTGAAAGGCACTCAGTCCTTTCTCCTTGAGAGGCATAGAGAGTCCAAGTTTCGCTGGCGTACATGAGGGTGCTAAGCATGCAGGCACGGTACTCGGTGATCTTAGTGTCCAGTGTCAGCATGCCGTTGTTCCACACTCTCTGCGACAATCTAGAGAGAGTTGTTGACGCCTTTCCAATCCGCTTGTTGAGCTCGGCGTCGAGTGAGAGGTTGTTGGTGATGGTAGAGCCAAGGTAATTGAACTCACTGACTAAATCTAGTTTGTTGTTGTTGATGATGATGCTGGGAGAGTCCGCGTCCTGAGCCATCACGTTGGTTTTCTTTAGGCTGATGGTCAACCAGAAGTTATCGCATGCTTTAGCAAAGTTGTCCATCAGGCATTGTAGTTCAACTTCTTTGTGAGTGACTATTGCAGCATCAACTGCAAAGAGCATTTCCCTAATGGTTGCTTTCCTTACTTTGCTCATTGCCTTCAGTCGTGCCAGGTTGAACAGTCTGCCGTCTGAACGCGTGTGCAGGTAGAACCCTTCTGTGGTGGTCCCAAAGGCGTACTTAAGCAGTACAGCGAAGAAGATGCCAAAGAGTGTGGAGGCAAAGAAAGATGCCAAAGAGTGTGGAGGCAAAGACAATGCTTTTGTTTCAATCCGCTGTGGATGTTGAATGGTTCGGACGATGAGCCATCATACTTTACTGTGCCTTTCATGTCGTCATGGAAGTACTGAACCATGCTTAACAGCTTTGGAGAGCATCCATTCTTCGTCAGGATTTTGAAGAGTCTGTCTCTGCTGACCAGATCGGATACTTTGGTGAGGTCTATAATAAGCCAGAAAGAGGAGTCTGTGTTGTTCTCTGCACTTCACCTGCAGTTGCCTGATGGAGATCATGTCGATTGTAGACCTCTCTGCGCAGAACCCTCATTAAGACTCTGGATACACTCTGACAGCAAGCGTCTGCAGTCTGTTCAGGATGACTCAAGCGAAGACTTTACCGACGATGATGAGAAGTGATATGCCCCTATAGTTGTTGTAGTCACTTCTGTCGCCTTGTTCTTATACAGAGTTATGATATTGGCGTCTCCCATGTCCTGAGGCACTGCACCATCATTCCAGCACTGGCAGAGAAGTTCATAAAGGTGTTTGAACAGCACACTTCCGCCGCACTTGATGACTTCTGCTGGGATGCCATCTTTACCTGGGGCTTTACCTGTAAAAAGTTTCTCTAAGGCCAACTTTAGTTCTGCCTCATTAGGTTTCTCATCCAGTTTGGTCATACAAGTAAAATTTCAATGGCTTTGAGGGAATTCTTGGTCACATTGTTCTCTCTGGAATACAGTTCGGAGTAGTATTCCACCCAGCGCTCCATCTGCTTGCCATTGTCGTGAATAATATCGCCTGCAGAAAACTTCAGTGGAGCTATCACTTTCTTCATTGGGCCCATTGCTTTATTTATGCCATTGTACATGCCTCTGATGTTTCCGTTGTCTACTGCTGACTGGATGCTCTGGATGCAAATTTTTAATGAAAGGTAATTATTTATTTACTACTTAATAGAATTATATAACATTGTAATTATATAAATTGTATAAAAAATAATGTCAAAATCGTCTATATTAAACATTGATAAAGAATGTTCGGTGAAACATGAATATATCAATGAGCTTTCAGATTGTCATTTTCTTGTTGTTGGTAGAACTGGATCGCAAAAACAAACTTGCTTAAAAATTTACTTCTCGGAGATATTTTTAATTACGATCGCGTTTATATTTACACAATTAATCCTTAACAGGATTAGTACGAGCTACAAGACAATGATAATGACAAACTTCATGATGATCACAAGGCTGGCGAAGATTTTTTTATTATCAGAAAACCAGAAGAACTTGTTCCAGTTAATCAGCTTGATTCGTCCGAAACAAGATATTTGTTTTGGTGATATTCTGCTAAAAAACGAGGAAATGAATAAAATCAGACCGTATTTTTTACTATCGCAAAAAATGTAATTATATTTATCTCGCTCAGAGATATTATAATGTTGATAGATTTATTATGCGAAATACTGGTTGTTTTATATTTTTTCCTGGATGTGACAATGTTGATGTTAGAAATATGGCGAACGAACAATGCGGTGATGTAACAAAAGATAGATTTATTGAACCATATCATCAAGCAACAGTAAACAATATGACTGTTTTATTTGATAAATTAACATTAAGTCAAATGTTTTGATGGAATTGAAAAGTATTTACAGTAATTGTTAAATAAAATGGTATATAATTAAAAGGAAGACAAGCAAAGTACAGAAAACATAGGAAATCTAAACAAACAAAACTTGCACAGTCTCGGGCATAATTTAAGCAGAAAGTAGAGCAAGCACGACGTGGAAAAATAGCTGCAGAAGAAATAACAGAGTTCTCAAACCAGTTACTGAGGCTTTACTTGGAAAACAACCTGAAGTTAAGCCACTATCAGAAGAACTTAAAGATTGCAATTAAAAGGTTTCATTGGACTATTTAAAGAACAAGAAGAGAGATGTGAAGAAGAAAAAAGATTAGCTGAGGCACTTGTAGCAAGACAAGTTGCAAGAAAAGCTGCATTAGATTGGCTAATAATTAATCCACTGGAACTTGAACGAATATTAGCAGAATTGACAACATAAAAAAAACTAGACATATTTAAACATTATCGGAAGAAATTAAAGATATTGAAGAGGAGCATGAAAGAGTTGGAAAGTTGACTGCAAACTTTATGGAAGTTGGAGAGCAAAGACATTTTTGAATAAAAAGAAAAAATGAAAACAATGGAAGAATATAATAAATCTTTAGAAGAGAATAATATAAAATATCTTGATAAAATACGTAAATGGAGTGATTAAGAATATTACATATTAACTAATAAATTAAATGAAATATTAAAAGACGGAGCTGCTGTTAAAAATGAGTTAAACACGATTATAAAGACAGACAATATGCTTCTACTTTATAATAGAATGAGATATAGTATTTTTGCTTTTGTATTTGAATAAACATCACAAACCAGTAGAGCAAAATCTTTCGTACGGGTTGAAATTTTGGAAGAAAATTCTTTCAATTAATCGATAAAAATCGCATAAAACATAGAGAAGAAATAACAGGAACTGGTGTTAGTATATTGGCATCAATTACTGAAATGATCGGCAGAGTAATGCTACTGATATTATCAAAACAAGCTGGAAATGTTGGTGCTGAAATTGACAATGACATTATTGACGTACTTGATAATTTGAGATCGAAAAATTGATTAACATTTGAAAAATACGAAACTTTACATCGCGACCTAATTGTGTCGACCTTATGTTATAAAATATATAATAAAAAAAATGTCAGCAAAATTATTACTGGACTCTAGTCAATCTGATAAAGGTAGCACAAATTTGTCAGTAATAGAGTAGATGGCCATAAAAAATTATGGCCATCTACCATAATTTGACTTATTTCCTGTACTAGTTGGAATGATATGGCTAATGTAAAAACTGGAGTAAATGATGAATTTCAATTTAAAGCTCTAGTTCTTTTACTAATACTTTGATCCCAGTTAAAATTTCACAAGGAGCCTACAACATAACTGATCCAAATAAAATAACGAAAGAGCTCATAACAAAAAATAAAGGAGCTGCAGACGATTGTGAGCTTACACCAAATTATAATACATTACGATCTATAATGACATCAAAGATATGGCACTAGTTTACAATAAAACATTATTTATAATATTTCATTTGTATAATATAACATTTTTTCTAAAATGTACAATCTTGTTTTGGCTAATAGGTATAAGAAACTGTAAAGTACTAGAGATATTTGATTTAATCATATCTCAGAGACACCTCTACCCTGACAAAACAAATTTTTGTCCGAAATATGTTAGGAAAGCCTTATCAGGTGAAAGTCATAACTTTGAGCTGAAAAAAGGCTGCTGGCAAAAATGTTGACATATAACGTTTTGGGGTGTAAAGGGTCTCTAAAAGAGCATCATTAACATACTATCAATTACTATACCTCATATTTCGATGTGGATTATATTTGTCATTCATTAAGACCCTAGAGATTAATTTTATCCAATCAGTCCGATGTATCTTTAAACCAGAGATTTGGGGAGACTTTGAAAGTGAAACCCTGAGAACATTAAGTTCGAGGTATGCCGATTGGCATGGATATATAAGTTTAGTGGCTTCCGTGTTAGGAGTTACTTTGAACTTGATTAATATTACAGTATTGACAAGGAAACACTTGCAGACCCCTATCAACTGCATTCTTACTTGGTTAGCCGTATCAGACATGTTGACGATGATAACTTTCATCACGTTCTCAATTCACTTATATTGTGAACACAACGCCAATACAATATCTGAGGAAAAAATAGTTGAAAATGGATGCAGTTAGCCGTATCACAGATAGCCGTATCACATACAATGCCAATATAATATGAGCCGAAAAATCGTCGGAGATGGGTGCAGGTTCTGGTAGTTTACTTGAATTTCTTCTGTACAACACACAATTATCATATGGCTTGGTGTGGCCTTGGAATGGAAACTCTAACGCACATGCGTTGATTGATTCACACAAGACTGGTTGCAGAATTAACATCAGTCCAATTGTTTTAATGATATCAAACTATCAGTCATATAATGTAATGGAAACAATACGAATAAATACCACATTGGTTGTTTTTGAAGGTTGGAAATTGGGTACCCTGAATGTTAAAGCAGTGGTTTTGTTCAATCAATCTTGTGCTCTATAATGTGGTCCCTAAGTTCGTTCCTTGTATATTGATGATTGTGTACTACGATCTTAGGACACTAAATCAGAAATTAAAAGTGTCAGGAAATTCTACCTTATACAATCAACGTACTCTAAACACACCGAGAGCCACTGTAATTTTCCTCATTGTGCTTGTGCGTTTTCTCATCACAGAGCTTCCACTGGCAATTCTGATTCTGTTGTGCATTTTCTTACTCACCATATTCGACAACGTGTACATCCGTCTTGGAGATACGATGGATATAATCGCACTTATTTACTCCGGAATCGATTTAGTTTACTGCAGTATGAGCCAGGAATTCCAGAAAAGATTCATCCACGTCTGCTATTCGATATCGCGTAATAGTTCCGGTTTAAGCAAGAACACCATGCATTTCGAAAGTCTAAACATTAAGCTAATTAGACGGAAGTAATCTTAGAGAGGCTACGATCTGGCCAGCTTATGTAGATTAACGACGTTCATTTTCATCCTTGACAATGAGGAGATACATCACAAGGTTATGAAATTCCGACGTCGATAGTATCAGTTTATAACACAGTGATGCAGTCTTGGTACAGAATCTCTAGTGATGCCCAGACACAAATATTTGCCCACTATCTTGGTTAATTACACTACATGCATTGTTAGAGACTGCATTGTGAGTTATCGAAATGTCAAATGTGGGACCCTTTCTCGTTATGGAAGATGATATCAGGGTCTACTAAAATGTACAGGATTGGTTCAGGACTAGGACATATAAATATGCTTGACAAATTGTATAACTACCTTTCATATGTTTTCGTTGTCATACATTATTCGCAATCCCCGTTGATCGGGAAACTTTATTTTTTATCACTGTTACTATTGCTATCGTTTAACCTTCAGCTATTTTTTTTTTCGTGTCGCTAGCAGATACAGAACCTTTCTACAATTTGTATATAATGAAAGATATAACCTTTTGTATGGCGCTAAATGGCCTCTTTGTGCTGGTGCGTCGTAAAAAAATTCAACCAACCAACCAACCAACCATTATTTGTAAGTTAACATGTTTTTTAGATTCGAGTTCAGTACATTAGTTCTGGTGTAGCTGCTATTTGCCATGTTCGTTACTCAAATTTTAGTAATAGACATGATATTTTTGATATTTTTACAAATAAACTTTTGACTCTTATTCTGGTGTTAATACCGTGAATAAGTTTTAATATTTGGGACAAGTGAAAAGAAGTACTTTATTACTATCAAAGCATCAAATGTCGGATAAGTCTTTTAGCTGTGTTAAATTTTAATTTTAGAGGATTTATTTATTTAAATTATTAACTGAAGTTAAAAAGTGTTCAATAATATTCTCAGACTAAATCACATTTTATATTATTGTGAACTTATTTACAGATAATTTGGATTATATCATTTTCACACATCAAGACTATTAGCACAGCAGTACTATTCCAGACCATTGGTGTATCAGAACTTTCAAACTTAGAATTAAATTCGGATTGCTCTATACATTTGGATTTGGGATACAATTTGTTTGCCTATTTGGGATCTAATTCACAATACCGTATGTTCTTTTTTAAGGCTTACCTTGAATTTTAGGGAAATAAATTATTTCTTGAATTTTACAAAACTAGTTGGGCTTTGGTTTTTCTCATACTTAGTTTACGACCATAGTATCGTAGAAACATATAAAAATATATTATAGTTTATCAAAATGATTCGTATATCTCTTTCCTCTGGACATGCGTGACCCTTAAAAAGCCCTTCCTGTTAGGTGAGTGGTCCTGGCTTTAATACCTTGCAGGGCGGTGACTTTTTACCAGAGGCACAAACATCATCACAGGGTACCCCCTATCTAAATGAGGGGAAGTCTTTCGTCTCCATCAGATACTAAATTTGTTCTCATCCCTCATGCAGCTGCTGCCCGATGTTGACGTTGTTGCTGAGGCTGCTGTTTTTTTCTGTCGTCAGGATCTGTGTCATTCTCAAGATGATGTTCTTCTTTTCCGTGTTGATTTCTTGATGAGACGATGCCTGATCCGTTGTATGTGTGCCATTGCTTCACTCAATCGGGCAATCTTCGAGCAAATATTTAGCTGTTAACAAGTCAGTGATACCAGACTGGTATTCGCACCCATGTCTATCTTGAAAATAAGGACGTGACCTAAACCATGACCAAGCTCGATAGTAATATTTGAAATAATATATCCATACGATTTTGTTGTAATAAAAAGGTGAACATTTCTTTTTCAAAAGCCAACGTTTGTATAATAATAATAATAATAATAATAATAATAATAATAATAATAATAATAATAATAATAATAATAATAATAATAATAATAATATAATGAACTTATTTAACACAAAAACAAATAAACAAATTAATCATGAACAGATATTCTGAGATGACATTTGTTTTGTAGTCCAAGTGTATAATGTTCCAAATGAAGTCCACTAATTTCGAATGTTTTAATTTGCCAAAATCAGGCAATACATAATGTATTTGAATCAATCCTCAAAAATGGTAAAGTAGTGCTTTATTCCAAAAAGCAATCAGCATTTTGTAGTGTCAATAATTACTTTAAATAAACGATTCTTTTCAAATTGAATCTAAACACAACTATAAATGATTCTAACAATGATATTAAAAAAGGAATACATAACTGTTTCCATTGTTTCGCAATAGCATTTTTGGAAATGCCATTGAATACTTCCATACAAATGTAAACAAGCTCTCTTCCAGAACATTCTAAGCTTGTAATCAAGGTTAAGACTTGAACTCAAGTTTTCGTAAATATCTTACCCCCCCAAAAAAAAAATATTCAGGAAAGTCAAAACTCTACCCAAAATCACAGACACAGGTCAATAAGATCATTGCAATGAAATGTAAGTAACACACTTCTACTTTCATGTCTTCCAATTCCTATTCAGGAGGATCGCGTACTTGTAATAGTCTGATGACACTATATAATTCGGTTGTCCAGTTTGGTGAATAACCTTTGTAAAATGTATGTCTGATTTTTCTATGCGAACCTTCTTTGAATCCGGAGATAGATAAAGTGTTCTTTGCACCAACGATCGGGTTCATGCCATTGCTTACATGGAACTAAAACCAGTTTTCATTCCATGAGATTTAAACGTACAAGAGTGACGTCTTTTCAGAAAATGGAGTTAATTTTATCTTCGTTTTGTTTTTCTTTTCTTCTGTCAAGACTCCTTCTAAAAGTCGTCTAACAATCGATCCGTACAATCTAGTAGATAGTTTTAACAATGGTTTTATCATCATTCGTAGACATTATCCGAGCTGAACCCGAAATTTGTTAGTTTGATGGGTATTTTCTTTTATCATTTCCAAAGAACGTTATGAGGTTTTCCTAACTGATGTTTCTGTATCTTTGACTAAGGTACCGTTCCGTTAAAATATTCAAACAACATTTATGCACAGTACATTTTCAATGGTTTGTTGTCACTTCGCAGGAATATATGTACTTAGTACCTTCTATATATCGTAATTATTAGCTACCGATAAAATAGGAGAGACGGTATTCTTTTCTCCTTTTTGAAGAAGAGTGTATATTAAGACGAGTAGGAGGACAATGTGTGTTTCTTAGCAACATCAGTTGTTTCAGGAACAAAAACACTGAAGTGATTCGTATATCTAACATCTTTTTTTACTGGTATTTGTCTGCTCTGTCGGCATAGGTATCAACTTCATGATGGGCATCACTAGACGATGAGGTGTTTTCAAAGGACAAAAGTGTGACAGTTCTTGTTTGGAAAAGTCGGTAAACCTCACATATACTTTAATACCCCACATCTTTTGTGGGCGTTTGCCTTGGGTAGTGCCAATTTCTTTTGATCGCAAGCAGCAGTTGCTAAACAAAAAGACTTAATCGCTGTTGACGGGGAACAGGTTCCATTTCAAACGGGTTTCTATTTTGTTCATCAAATTAGGAGATACAGGCGTTGAATATTGAGCGGAGAAGTAGAAGTAAAAGAACGAGACACTCTCACTATGTTGGGTGAGTTTCTAGAGCAAGTAGGCGTCCTGTCATTAGTACCTCCTGACCTTTTGTTAGGAGATGTTCTTTTCTTCCGAAATTCCTTCTTTCAACATTTGTGTGTAAACGTGGAGCACCACCACTTTTCTTCATTTTTGTCTCGTGTGAGTGTTACCTTGAAATAATTAAGGCGCTGTCAAAGCAAACAATCATAATAAATCTTTTTATCTGGCTTTCACAAACTGGGCAGAGACGTTTGTCACTGTAGCTACTACTGCGCAAATCAATTTGGCAGGTGGATGAAACTAAAACGAGGCCATATTAAATACTATTTGAAAGTAGAGAGGTATCAAATATTTTCAGTTTGTTTGTTTAAGACAGATTTCAAAGAGAACTTATGGATGGCATGATTTTCTTCTTGAAGCGAGTGGTGAAACAAATTGCTATGAAATTTCAAATAATCGAAAGTGGTTGGTTTTAAATCTATGAGCAAATACGCACGAAGTGTTTGCTGTACGCATGCTCGTACTCATTACTTATCCAACGAGTTCCTAAGTGTTTCAATGCCTTTCACATTTATGAAGTAAATGTTGAATTATGTAAATGATACTATCTTTATAACTATATTTTTTTCGTGTAAACCAGTCTGATGTCTTCTTCACATTCTCTGTATGTGTCATCAAAGATGATAGAATGTGCATGATAAAAGTCAAATACTATAGTCTTTAAACGAAATGGATTCTCCTCGACTTTCTTGAGGTCAGGTATAAATCGATTGCAGCAGTTTGTAATACCACACGTTGGGATGGGGTCGACGATAAATCAAGCGTTTTTTTTTTTGTATTCGAATAAACAGTTGACAAAGTTGGTTTGTCTACACCATTCGGTCCACCAATTAACATGTTGGCTAATTTATTGGAAGGCATCATGTGACGTCATCAAAATTAGGGACATGACAATATAGGAAATAATTTATGTGGAGACCTAAGGGTGTCTGAAGCCCGTCTTCTACCGACCCACGTAATTTTTGAGGAGAAGAACATCATAGCGTTGTTGAATGTGAACTAACTTTGGTTAACATCTGCAACAACCTTTCCAAAGCCAAACAAAACTCTAGTAAAGAACATATTTTAATATGAAGACTATAAAAAAAGGAAGTATGATCAAGTCAAACTTTGTTTGGCTTCAATCCGAATCAGTAAGTGGAAATTCGCAGAACTAAAATGGAAGGAGTGAAAATCAAATTATGGTCAAAATGAATTGAAGTATGACTGGTATCAAAATATGTCTGTAATTATGGACACTAGACATTGCATTAATAAATGCGTAAAAGTATGCCTAAACGGATGGAACATAAACAGGTACTCAGTCAATCTTTTATCAGAAGTTATATTCTTATCAACTGGTGGATCTAATTGATTTCTAATCTTTCCTTGACTACAGGATTTTCTTAAACTAGACAGTGCACAGAAAGAATCATTGGAATGTCATGTAAATATAAAACGGAAGCAAAGGAAAGTCTAAAATACATTATCAAATGATAAAACACACGATCATATAGGCTTATTATTGGATTTTATAAAGTTTTAGATGGATAATTTTTTATATTATCCAAGGTTTATTAATTATGCATATATAATTGGGGAGCTATCATCAGCACAAAAAATGACGTAATAACTTGTTTTCCAAAAATGTACAATCCAAAACAATATTTGAAGCTTTTGATCCCAATCTCTTTACTAAATATATTGAAAAAAAACTAAAGCATTTTCTTCCTGGGATATATTAAGAATGATCAAACTGGTTTCATCAAAAAAATATATAATGGAGAAAGTTTTCGCATCCTGTATAATAACATCTTTTATACAAAGCATATATCACATACCTAGCATTATTATATGCTCATCTCTTTTCACTGTTACCTTTACATTGTCAGAATCGTGCAATATTCCACGATATCGAACACCTTCATACTGAACCCCACGTGCAAAGGAACTATTTTCTAACATAAACAATTTTCTATGATGAACTAAATCAGATATTTCAAAAACGGCCACATACCCGCAGATGTTTAATAGACTGACACATACAACTGCTATTATTTGTGCATTGAAGCAATCTACGATTGTGAAATTTATTTTTTTAATAATAAAATAATACATTTTGTTATTAAATATAATTGGTTGTGAATGTTATTATTAAATCTTTGGTAATGAAACAAGAATGAGCATATAATAAAAAGGTTACTGCATTTGATTGGAAGAATATAAACTCGTTTTTGGATGGATATACTGCATTCCTAAGGTCGTGCAGTATAGCCATCCGAAAAAAAACTTGTTCATATTTTCCCATATAAATGCAGTAACATATAAGTATTTTCTGAATAGACTTTGAAATAGCTTTTGATTCGGTTTCAATAGCTTTCATTGGTAAAGTATTATTCTTTGTAAACTTTGTAGGAAATTTTAAAACCTCGATAAAGCGGTTTTACAAAAAATAATGAAGAATGTATTATTGTAAACGAAGAATACTCATCGTGGTTTAACATTGAAACATTGAAGGCATAAAAATGAATCACATAAAGTATCTCATTACACAGTTTACAAATGTTATCAAGTTTTGTTCATTCTGACCAAGCTTTATGTCACCTTTTGGTTTGTAATATTTCACTGATTGGTGACTCTAGATGCTCTGAAAAGTCACTGAAATCAGAACTTAATCTCCTTCGTCGACTCTGTAAATTATCGGGCTTTGTATAAATACCGACAAATCAAAAGCAGTCTGTAAAGGAAGTAGAGCACGTAGCTCTAAATAGTACTCAAGATACAATTTAGATTATGTATTAATTTTAATATATTTACCATGTGATAACATTTTCTACATGGTTTAACAACGTAGTTAAATTATTCTATTATATAAAAATTATGGAAATCAAAACTATACTTCAAAATTGGCGAAAAGAATCATTTACCTAAAGATCATTAACCTTTTTAAAATTTATAAAATTTTGATATTATCAACACTTTATCTTCTGCAAATGCGTTTACCCAATCCCTTTCATGGTGAGATATAGGAATTATGTTATCATTTTTAAAAGTTTGGTGTAAGACAAATTGAAAAATAATAATTATAGACGGCTAGTTCGTCTTAAAATAGCTAACATTATGTTTGTTGATTCTACTAAGATAGCCAGGATCAGAAGAATGGTTACTTTTCAGCCCAATGAAAATATAAATATTTTACTTGCTCTTCTCTAAAACACAGAATTATTTTTCCTATTTGGATTAGATTTTCTTAAAGGAGTTAATAAAATATATTTTCAGCTTACCTAAAATTGCAGCAGCTTACTGGTGTAAATTAAGAAGAATTTTTTCAAAGACAATATGGAGGATTCATTATATCATTATCGGAAATTATTTTGTATAAAGACTCGAGTGAAAAGGCATCTTTTAAAAATAAGTTTTTAAATGAAGATTGTTCATTTATCAGTCTTGAGCACTTTCTGAAAAGACTCATTAAGAGTCGAAAGCGCTTAGGCTAGTTAGTTACTAGTTTCGTACTGTTCGTCGTCAGTCTATTGCATCTATTTTAATCAATCCCTGACAAACGCGATCCCTTGGTGGATCCAGTACGCGTGAAAGGGTTGTTTACTCGCCATATGATTTGTGTTCTTTATATATATATATATATATATATATATATATATATATATATATATATATATATATATATATATATATATATATATATATATATATATATATATATATATATATATATATATATATATATATATATAAACGTTTGCAAATTTTATTAATGACTGTATTTTGTATATCTTTAGTTGAAATTTATACGTGCATAGCTTCTACCTTAAGAAACTATATAACAACTTTGCATAGAATATATAAACAGATGCTAATGTACGCATTTGGAGTTACTAATAATAAATTATTATTAAATATGATCACATGTTTTGGACTTTTTCTCACTGGACAGGTCAGTCAGGTGTTAACTTTGAAGACTTACGTTAGTTCTCATTGGATACCTTTTAAAATGTTAAAAGTTTGTTATTTGTTACGTAGAAGCATTTAAAATGTGTGTTGTATCCTTCCACCTTTATTTAAGTTCCTCTGAAATTTGTGTTTTTTATTTAATAGTTGAATTTTTCGGTTTTACGAAACATTTTTGTTTTTTTTTTCTTTCTATTATCTGGTTTATGACAGTTGTAAAAGTGCCATAAAGACCAAGAGTAGCATATTTTATGTAAACATGAGTTATAATATATATATATATATATATATATATATATATATATATATATATATATATATATATATATATATATATATATATATATATATATATATGTATATATATATAGCACCATGTATACTCACATCTATTTCACTTAGTCATTGATATACAAAGCTGTAATGGAATTTTCAAAACATACTTTTCAAATATTCATGAGCCAGCCTCGATTACAACACGGAATACGTATTTGACATCTTAAATTACAATGAATAGAATGAATTTTATTTTAATTGCCCTACAAAGTAAAAAGATGCCCTGTTCTTAAATGGCATCAAATTAAGATTTTATACAGAATTTTGACAATAAATGAGGGTCAAGCAATTTGTATTCTCTCTCTCTCTCTCTCTCTCTCTCTCTCTCTCTCTCTCTCTCTCTCTCTCTCTCTCTCTCTCTCTCTCTCTCTCTCTCTCTCTCTCTCTCTCTCTCTCTCTCTCTCTCTCTCTCTCTCTCTCTCTCTATCTCAGTACATCTTCTATGGTAGATTCCAAAAAGAGAACCAACCTTGACTAGGTTCATAGGTTGAATAGGTTATAGATTGGAGAAACGGCGAGTATTATGTCCTCTATTAATTGTATGCATGAAAGAAAATTGAACTTGGACATCTGCTTTGGATATTAGATTAAAAACTAATATTATCTGACCAACTTATTCATATAACAGTATTAATTATATATTTATAACAGTATATTAAAGATGAATTAAAAATAAGTTTGATTTAAAAATAACTGAAAATATACTTTCTGGCAGAAAAGTAATTTGCATACACAAACTGCAAGTTGGTAAATTTTGCTACAGAATGGCAACTCAACAAAGCAGTTTTTTAGGCCACATATAGGTTTATCGCTATTTACCCCATTTAACCCTTATTGAGGCATGTTCAGTCGGTTTCTGTATTCGTGTTTATATACAATGGTGCATGTTTCCTAGCCACCTAGTTTGTAGCAGCAATGCCTGGTACAGAGAGGTGGACATCGTATTAATGAATATATATATATATATATATATATATATATATATATATATATATATATATATATATATATATATATATATATATATATATATATATATATATATATATATATATATATATATATATATAAACTATATATATATATATATATATATATATATATATATATATATATATATATATATATATATAAACTCGATTATTACGTGTTTGAAACAGCGCTGGATTTTTATTTTAATACGACATCAACACATTATGAAAGCTTGATTGAGTTTTACACTACGTGATATTCAAAGTGGCATTACAAAAGAGAAAAATCGAAGATGCTTTTACTGTCATTCACTTTTCTACGCAGGCAAGATCCAGACCACATAAGCACGGTAACATGTTTCGATGGTGATCGGCCTGGATGGCAAATAAGTGCCAAACACTCAAGCACGGTAACATGTTTTCATGGTTAATGTTCTTATGAGGTGAGACTTTGCTCACACTACTAAACTTCACATCTTAAAGTTGGAACATATTTATTTGTCTTTCATCTCATTTCGTCGCTGTAGTGGATTTCTAGTAATATTGATAACTTATTTCAAGCGTAATAAATAGTATATTGTATATGATAATGTTAAGTTATCTTGTGGAAATTCAGAACTGTAACAGTATTTGCCGGAGATGAAATTCATTTCGAGGATTCAACATATAGTCCTGGATTCGAAAAATATTATGGAAAAAAATAACACGACTTTAAACTATGCGTACCAGTATTATAAATGAACTGTTCATTATCCCTGAAAATGGCAAAGGTGTTAGAAGTCTAGATAGTAATTCGTTTGAGACTAGGAAAAGAAAAAACATCATTTCCTATTTTTCTTATGGTTTTCTGTTGAATGTCAACTTTCTGGTAGTGGGGTGCACTTGACTAGAACTTATCTAACTTTTTGCACCTGATTTTACATCATTACCTTCCTCGTTATCATTAAACATTAATGTGAATTTGTTCTAAATATAACTAACAAGTTTTGCAAAAGTTCCACGTGGGATTTCTGTTTATATAGAAGCCATATCGGCACATGTCCTTATAGTACGCAGCAACAATAGTGATTCATTTCATTACTTACGGTAAATATTTTCCGGCAGAAACAACTGTCTCATCCTCCACAGCGTTACGTGCAATACTTCAACACATCAAAGAGAACGTATAGTACACTATCACACATTCAACTTGCAATTCCGAAGATGAAAGAAACCGCTTCTATTTAATATGTTGGAAAAAGACAAACATTCGCGAGTTTTGTTTATTTAAGGATGTGTTCTGAGGACTTTCAACATTAAAGGTTATGAATTAATTAGTTAATGAGTATCCAACACATGTTAATTAGTGTGACCTTTTACAGAAAACAATCTTTCAACAAAATGCCAAGTTGACTATTAAATGTTTGCCTCTAGGAAATATGTATAATGTTGTTATAAGTTTAGCATATTTTATTTTTATAATAATATTTTTCGGTTGCCCGAACGACCATTCCTATCGGTGCAATATTTGTTAGTCATTAATATTTAGTTGTCCTGGCAGATTTGTAGATTTATTGGTCCACCAAGCTGTTATGCATGCTATTTCAAGATCATATATGGCTGATTCGTTGGCTAGGACTTCTCATTCCGACCCACGGTTTATCAAATCAATCAAGTTTATTACCAATCTTAGTCATCGGCTGAATAATAGGTGAAATCAAGTTGGGTAGTACTTATTCCTTATTCCTGATTACATAATGTAAAAGTGAAAATCTAAAATACACAAAATTACATTTGTACCTATTTTCTGGGCGCTGATAGCTTGTGTCAACGTAGACCCGTGACTACGTTGAGAAGAAGAAAAGTCAGTGTCCTTTTGGGTACTGCTGCATTTATCAGTTGTTATCCTATGTACACTAATATGGATTACATTTTCAGACTAGTGAAGAGAACCTAGGATGATTAATTCTTTATATAAACGGTTGCCACACAATTTAAGCGAATCTCAAGATTTGCTAAGAATTCTTTAATAGTCTTCCTAAAATGGACCTATTCTCTTAACATGTTTGTTTAATCGATATGACTGTCCTCAAATTGCACAAATATCTTTATACATTTTCGAACTAGTATTGAGTCCATGCTTGTTATTTGTAAGAGACGGCTACGTCTTGCGGTCATTTATGTCGCATATCACTTGTGGCACATTTTTTCACCAATTATTTGGTACTTTTATGGACTGAGCATCTATTATAACAAAACATATTAATGTTCCAATTTGGCTAATTATATCTATAGAAAAGTTATCTTTAGACGGAGAATTAATTACACTTCAGTTGGCATGTGCCTAATTGCGTTGTGGCGTCATTATTGATCGTCCACTCTACTATTCATAATACACGATCATTTGCACTAATGATTTTCTTACGTTAGGTTTATGTTTTACCATGCATTTCAGTAAAAATGACAATAGTAGTAAAATCAAAAACATCTTTGTGACTTTAAATCTGGTGTCTCTTCAATTTTAGCTTACCTGATGTTTACCAGATCCTTATTATAATTTTAGTTAAAGATCGTGTCTTCTTGAGAACCGAGGATGTTCTAGAATTGCAAATTCTATTAAGTCACAATATTTCCAGAAAATGTTACTTGTGACCTGGGTCAAGTATATGGCATTATAAATTTGTTCATTGAGAAATTATTCATTATAACTTTGATGTTTTTAGGCCGAATCATTCTTATTGTTGGGTTCAGTATTTGATTTGGTCTAGAAATATTTATTTAAATTATTTTTCTCTAGAATTACAAAGTGCTTAATAATATTTTGGACAGAGATATTAATTTTTTAAATTATATGAATTTGAAGAAGTATATCATGAATTATAATTTTGTTATTCATTAATAAACTGTTGGTGCATCATTACACTTTAGGCTATTGGTACATTAGCACAAGCAAAACAAAAATGTACATTAACACCTTCAGCATTAGTGAAGTGGGACACCCGACGGACAATGCGACTTTACTGTTAAAACAGTGAAGTTGTATCCTACGAATAATAGGACTTCAAACATCTGGAATATCTGGGGCACCCTACGGACAATGCGACTATAATGATAATCATGTCTAAAAAAAGGGGGTTGTACCCTACGCACAATGGAAATTCCACATGGGAATATTGGACTTGTATAAAAACTATTGGGTCTGTATAGGAATGGAATAGGTAGGGTGACGTCACGGTACTGGACATTGACAACAATGTTGCAAGTGATTGACCTCATTTGGGTGAAACAGTGACAGCGGAAAAAGTTACCACATCATGTCCCTCACTGCCAAGCCGGTAAGTTCAGCTAGCTTAGCAGTGAAACTATACGAATAAAACAATGCTTGGCGGGGCGGGAAATATCACGGGATATAAAGCTTGGCGTGGCGGGAACACGTACCGTTAATAGAAAAATACAAACATCGCCTGTCGGGGAGGTACGAATTGGGGTGCACCGGCGGTGAAGTCGAGAAATGATGCATAGCAGCGGCTACCAAAAGCCAACACTGACCTACCTTCAGAAGAGACCGATTTTAATTGGAATTCAGTGGATTTTCTTTCTTCTTCTCAAGAATTTGTTCCCATACTAGCATCTTTGCGACTTTCTCCTTCTTTGCCGCATGTCGAGGATTTTAAAGAAAGACAGAAAGAAGATTTGGAGAAACTTTTTCAGCAGCAGAAAGAAGCAGAACAAGCTTTTCTCCTGCAACAGCAACAGCGAGAAGAAGAGGAAACAAAATGGAAACGATAGGAAGAATAAGCAGAGAAGAAAAAAGGTCGAGGAGAAAAGGAAGACTATAAAGTTAAAAAGTGATGATGCTCTTAGTTATTTTGGTAGAATTAGGGAGTCGGAAACAAATGTATTTGACTTCTTTATTACGACCCAAAAGAAAAAGATCTTCCTGAATCAAATAGACAACCATATTACGGCTCCTGAGACACACGCACTATTGATTTCGACCAAACCATCGAAAGGAGCAGGTCTTGAAGTATGCATTGAACGTGGCAAAAGGATAAGGCAGTTAAAGCTGATTACTTACCGTTCCTGAGTTTGTTTTAAAAACGTAATTCCCTAACGGTTCTTTGCAGGGCCATCCACTTTTCTCGAAGGGAGACTACTCCATATTTGCCAAACTCAAACATAAAATTCAAAATCCCTTTACCATATGATGCACATACGTGAGTTCATGAGTGTAGGTCCTTATTCTAAAAGTTAAAAGCAAGAGGCGCTTTTTCTTTCTGATCTATTCTGGTAGAAATTTTAAAATCTAATTCACCATACAGCACTTTAAAAAGTTCATTTGTTTTTCTTTTTTGTCTCATCACTCTCTCCGTTGGTGAAGAAATTCACTGTCATTGGTGTTTCCGCTTCTTTCTCACTTCTTTTCTTTCCATTCTTCTCTTTCATATAGTATCTGGGTGTTTTCTTTTGGATGGGTACCTCTCTTTCTTCATGTTTGGAACCCCTCTCTCACTTCTACTCCTATTGTTTATTAGGGAAGTCTGAAGACCAATGATCTTTCTCTTGACAATGATAACAGGTATCTTGCGTTTTGTCTCATTTAATACCTGTCTTGCTTTGACATTGTGGACATTCTGAAGACCAATGCCCTTTCTTCAGACAGATATATCTTGACTTTTATTTTGAAAGGAGAGGGAGTAGTCCGTCGGTTTCTCTGAAGAAAACCTTCGTATGATACCTCGAAAAGTTCTAATCAGTAGCTTGATCTCTCTTTCATCTTCCATCTTACTGGTAGGCTTGAGAGTAAAATCGCGAAATCACTGACCCTTTGTGTGTGTGTGTGTTATGCTGACTAGAGGTGAATTAAGGGACTATGACGTTTAAAATGTAGCCATTCAACTTTCTGCACTTCATATCAAACGATCGCATCATTTCGTGAAAGGATAAAATAAGAAGCAGACTCATAATCTATCGCCTTGCCCATTAGCTGAAGTGTTAACTCAAATCATGGCAGCGATATTAAAGATGACATGAGATAATCATACTACAGACCAAGAGAGTCTACACCAAACCAAGAACCACTACTATTAAAACCTGAAAAGTACTACTACATTCAAGAGACGGATAAACGTTCCTCTAGAAAATTTAGAACCACGGCCTACACGTATACGGTGAAATTTAAGGATTTCAGGTCCGAGGTACCGTTGGAGAAAGCAGAAGATTCTTTGTTCACCACACAGAAACAGCAATGTCAAGCCAAATAAGATAATCGCTTGAGACCTTTCCTTCATCACGACAGTCTAAAGTCCCCGTTTGGATCAAGTTTATCAACCCATCAGAATTGACACCTTCCAAAGTCATCGACAATATTCAACACATGCAACGTGTTATATCACCGATGGAAAAGCAACTCTGTTCATAACTCACGTTTATTTTTTCCAAAAGGGACGGGACGCACAAAGAAGTTATTAGTGGACAATATTCACAGCACCAAAATGAACCTCGTCCGAAATAACAACCCTCAAGACAAAATGTGTTTAGCCCGTGCATTCGTGATGGGACGAACGTATGCCGACTTGAACTACACAGCAGAATGGAAAAAGCCTGGCAAACTATTCAAAATTCGAACCGAGCCAAACAACAAAGAAAAGCTTAACTAATGCTACTGCAAACGGGGCTATATCTAAAGACACCCTAAATGGCATTCATGAAACGGAAAAGTTGTAAGAATCTTGTTTCGACGCTACACCTTGAATGTACACCCTCAAGAAGTGTGTGGACCTCTGCTGTTTCGAGGCAAAATTTGCAACGACGAAAGACATATTTACGTCTATCATCTCGATGAACATTTCCAAACCATTGTTACTATCGTCTCATTCCTGTCATACAGTTATTATTGTGAGAAATTTGGCTGGCTTATCCAATCGACACCAACACAAGGATTGAGGATCAAATTTTGTGAAGAGATGTTTAGCCTCTAAACCCTGTCTTGACGAAAGACAAGAACGAGTACATTGCCCTTTTGGTGCCACAGTCCAGAAGATCAAAATAAATTCAAAGAGAAATACTTGAAGTAAGAAAATATCACTTTAGACCACTTGTAGCAAAACGAATAAAGGCGATCGTTTGCCAAAGTGATGTTAAATTGCTTGTGGGGCAAAATGGCACAATGACAGTGTTTAGCCACGACGGATTATTTGCGATGTGTCACGTCAGTGATAGCAGAAAGATTCGGCTTATATGGAACACGCTCACTGATCTTCGAACTGTCACTAACTACCTTTATCGGGACCTCAATAATCTCTGGAAGGAAACTTTTCAAGAAAATATCGGTGATTTGCCTGTGGAGTTGAGAGACCGCATTTACCGAGAGATGGTCAAAATACGTAAACTCTGAATCACCGATTTTAAAACTATATTCTTTTCCAAACTAAACGAAGACTGATTATGCTTTTATGGGAGGACACTACTTCAGTTACAATATAAACGAGGCTATTGGTCACGACCCATTGATCTGCAATTCTCGGAGTACACTATTTTTATTAATTGCAACAAAAGAGGGTATAAAAACTAGCTACCAATCCACGACCTTTATCATTCATGATACAACCGATTACCAACACTTATTACGAGAACAATGTTTATTTGATTGGGGTAGCTGTGTAATATGTCTTAGTAACTTTCATGTTTGATTTTCGTTTGCCAGCCGATTCCTTGTAGACTCTTTACCTACCGCCAAAAATTTGAAAGTGGTCCCTTTAAATGTTCACGAGAGACTTACTCTCCTACAAGTCTTGCGCTTTCATCTCGATACATCTCGACCTCTACTGGTAAAAATATTGGTCAGTTTCCAAGTGCTGAAGATCTTTACGACGATGTGTGTGTGTGTAGCTTGTGACTTAAGACCCTCATTGGAAAAATGTACATGACTTAAACATTTGGCCTTCGAGACATGGACAAACCAATTGGCAAACTACATTCAAGATTTGGGATCATAAATCCAAATGTTCGGTGAAAGAAGTAACTTTATAACCTGTGTTAGTCACAGTGACAGAAGAAGTCGATACCGAGGAAAACCATTCCATTCAGAACAGTACCTACATCGACATGGACATCACCGAAAGACCATTCCGGAAGGACCCCTGTGTGACTGTGCGAAGTGTTAAGTCTCTAAGAACGTTCCAAACTGTCCCTAGGACACCACTCCTTCGTCAACAAATATGTTGTACAGGGACTTGATTATTTTCCACTTTGATCATTTTCATGTGTATTTTATCCATATACTTAACCATTTCGTTTTTATGTAATTTTGACTTGGTGTTATTCCATTTTAAACAATTGTTGGAAAAAACGTGTCCTGAAAGAGTATAAAAACCTTGTCTTGTCTATCAAACGTGTCATTCCCTACATCTTGAATACTTCTGATGTGTCTGCTCCCTCTTCCGCCACGTTCAAACTTTTCCACGAAATTTTAGATCGTGCCAGTTCAGAGGCCTTGTATGTTCGGCATTCCTTTAACATGGTAATTTCTGGACACAGCGGTTCAGGGAAAATCGAATTTGTCAAACATTTAATCGAACATAAACGTCATTTGATCAATCGTCAACCTCAACGTATTGTGTAGTGTTATAAAGAGTTGCAATCGGCGTACAGCCAGCCTCCTGTGCGAAAGTCAAGGCACTTCCACCGTATTTGTGGAAGTCAAAGTCGTAGAAAAACTAGTCAAACCCAGCTAGTCATCTTCGACGAAATACTAAGTAAAACGAAGAGATTAAACAGTGTTGTACGTGTAAAGGCATCATTGTAATACCAATTTCATTTACGTCACTCAAAATGTGTTTCAACAAAGTAAAGCCCATCACACCATTAGACTCAATGCTCATTACAAGACCTATAGATAAATCTCAAGTGTAAGTCTTAGCCAAACACATGAGAACGACGATGCTACTCAAACCCGACACGCTTATTTACTCGTAGATTTAATACCCATCTTCCCCGATTATTTGTGATTTCGTGCCCATTTGTTTCACCACTGGTGCTAAGACGAAGGGCATGTCGTTTCCACGTCCCCGTCGACTTAGCAAAATCAAAAACGTCTATAAAAACCTCGGACACTTTTGGTCTGTGTCGCATCTTGTCCCTTCAGTCTCATTTTTAGGTCAAATTGATGCGTTCCTTGTACCGCATCAGTCACAAAACATTCCACAAATACTCGCTCGTGTCTTAGAAGCCAGTTTCTAAAAAGTCTAAGAAGTGGTTTACGGTGACATTACATCAATTACTGCATGCACTATTCACTTTCCACATCAAAACAAACGCTTTTGTGACAGCAACAAAGTTGCCCTGATGCACATGGCAGATACCCGCATCGATACTCAAACCAAAAAACAAATAATTTTGAATCGTGGAGGTAGCGGTTCCCTAGGAAGTGTCATCATTCGCTCACTCTTAAAATGGTATACAAACGCCCAAAAAGTCCTCCCCAAGATCAAATCCACTCATAATATACCCAGAAGAAAAAGAACAGCGGTTTCAAGACTAGGTTACAGTCCAATTACAACACGATGTCCCAGTTATAACACAAACTGCAATCGAAAAAATCGCAACGGTACCCTCAAGTGGTGCAACGATGGCGACTCTTTCACCAGAGAGCTTTAGAAGAAACAGCTCTGCCAACTCTGAAAGATATTAAGGCCCTGATGAATTGTCAATCACCACCACTAACCCCTCAGCGGTCAAGACAGACGCAGCCCCACGGGTGCGTGAGGAAAAAGAGGCACGAGAAGTCTTTTAAACAGTAAGATTGTAGCCTCCTTGATGACCTCTTTTTTTAAACTCCATCAAGAACAACTCAAAGCTAGAATAAAAAGATGATGTATACTCATCCTGTTACAGAAGTCAAATAGATAGAAGGGAAACAAGAAGTGAAAAATGAAAAGAAGACCAACGACATCCCATTACTACCAACACCCTTACCCTCTACGTCTACTCCTGTGGCACATCTGACACGTAAAGCCGTTTCCAAACCGCCACTCGCCCAATCCAGATTAGCATCAGTGAAGAATGGGTAACTTTTTTTAAATGTCCTTATAGCGAGTGTAGCATTTGCTACGATCCATTCCACCCTTCGGGGTTTGGATGAGTTCAGAGATAGTATTCTGTTGACAAAACCTGACTCAAAAGTGTCCGTTTAACATTATTATAACTACAGTTAAAACCAACACAGCGATGAGAGACATTTAAACGCTATAATGTCCAGTCAACTACGTGTGCAACTTCGGTTTGCAGAATCTCAACCCTAGATGGTCATGTCCAGATGGCAAGAATTAGAGCAATATTTAGTCTTCTGTTTTGCTAAAGACCTGACAGATACAATTACGGAATTGACCAAGAAAGGTTGCTGTGGGTGTCAAAACGACAATCCCAGTCAAATTCAACATGATGAGATGTCTAATAATGAGTGAAGAAGAAAACTTGGACAAGTATCTGGAGGACGCTTGGGGTCTTAGAAGAAGCAGTGTTACATTTTTGCTTCTATTTACTTGAATGTCTTTTTCATTCTCCATTTTTATTGCGCTAAAGATCCATTGCATCGAAGTTCTCTTGACTCAGAGTGTGCAGACGGTTAATTAAAGCAAAACGTCAGGATTGAATTGATGACTTATCATTGCCTGTGAAAAAACCAGGAAACAAAATATGGATACCTGAGAACTTTATTACCTTTTGAACAACAGTTAGTGAATTGCTTTTTGGAATCGTTTCGTGTATGATAAAGATAAACTACCTCATTGCCAACCTCAAAACCGTCAAACTTATGTCAGCAACACGGACGACAGTCATCTCCCAGAAGCCCACTGGGTAGCCGTTTACTTCTCTAAAGTTGATTGTGTCGACTTTTTGAGAAGAAAATCCCAGACGATACGAATCAATAATGTGAAATTAAAAGGCACATATTCTATGGTATGTTGACAATATTGTGTGTATTTTCTGCATCATCGAAGTCTTGGATATCAATTAGAACATTAAGTGACTTATTTTGATCGTAACTCTTCTAGAAACAATGACAAGGTAGATCTATGATTTTGTGACCGTTATGGCTATCTGTTGTCCTTAGCTACCAAATGTAGTGAATATCAATGGCCCCATGACTTATGTTGCCAACCTTGTCAAAAATAGTTTGTATGATGTTATTTCAACTGTTATATGTTGGTTATTTGGGTGTATGTCGTTTTCTATGAACGGTACGGGTTCCTGCCCCGCCAAACGCTATATCCACCGCCAATTATTGTTTTATTTTTATAGTTTCACCGCTGAACTTACACCGGCTTGGCGGGGTGTGACATAACGTTATAATTTTTTTCCGCTGTCACTTTTTCTCCCGATTGAGGTCAGCCACTTGTAACATTGTTGCCAATGTCTAGTACCGTGACGTCACCCCACCTGTTCCATTTCTATATAGACACAACATTTTTTATCATATGCTCATTTCTTTCGCCATTAAATTTACATTGTCATAATTTTGCAATATTTTACGATATTGCACTCGCGCGCAATTTAATATTAAACTCACGTGTACCCAATAGTGTATTAGGAAATACTTTGTAAACAAATCATGTACACTCTCGGAGTAGACGTTCCTTTTTTGGTTGATTAAATTTGTTTCTGAATGAACTAAAACAGATCTTTCGTGGACTGTAACATACCAACTGCTTTGGCATATTCCGCGTTAACCTTTTTGATAACATGTTTCAGATTTTAGCTAGCTATTGATGCCAGATAGGGTTCGTACAAATAACATGCAAGTGACAAGGCATAAATTGTTTTCTTTAGCTTGTAATAAGAAAAGAGAAAATATACTTAGTTTTACATCCTAAATTTTCTCAAAATGTACTTTCTTAGTTCTACATATCCGAAATATATGAGCCATGTCATGGGTTCTCAAGCTTGATTACATTTTGAAATTGTACTATAATTTCGACTATATTCCAACTGCAATTACATCCTTCTTACTGCACTCAAAATGAAATAAACATTATAGTCCATATCGTCTTTTGATAATTTCAATTGAAAGACTTCATATTTTCCCCACATTATGGTTTCAAACATTCAAAGACAGAACAGAAACACACACGTCTCCCTCGCTGCTTCAATCCGATGTATTTCATGTAGAATTGGCACAGATAAATTTAGTCCAAAATCACGAAATTTCGTAGAATCGACAAAAATACCAAAATATATTCATTACAGATCAACGAAAACTTTTTTGCAATGTGCATTCATTCACAATGTGACTCCAAATTTTAATTTTAGTTAGACTAAAATGACATTTTGTATCGAAAGTTATGTCTAGGGAGCGACTAAGTTCAAATTTATCTGGGCTGAGTTATGTGCGCATTAATAATGTTGATGTGAAATTATGAATATGCGCTTGTGTATTTAGTTAGGAACATGGAAGACATTCAGTTATTTTCATTCTTGTAGTGTATTTTTGTTTATATAATTAAGCCTTAGATATAATAAGAAAATCAGCATTTAAAGAAAGGTTCCTGCATTTATATGGAAAAATATGAACTCGTAGCGCAGTATTTCTATCCGAAAAACTCGTTCATATTTTTCCATACAAATGCAGTAGCATATAAATACCGTCCCATTGTTCGTAGGGTACAATCCCGCTGTTTTAAACATGTTTAACATTAAGGCATGTTTAAGATTAAGGTCCCATTGTCCGTTGGGTGCCCCAGATGTTCCAGATTTTTCAAGTCCCATTGTACGTAGGGTAAAACCCCACTGTTTTAACATTAAAGTCCCATTGTCCGTACGGTGCCCCATTTCACTAATTTCAAAATTGGATCTTATTTTGGAATATCACTGGAATTTGATTAGAACGTTAGTAATTAGGACAAGATATTTTGGATTATTTGTTTTTAATTCTCAATGATGTAAGTTCATTTTGAATTTTCACTTTATGTTCTAGGAAAAAAAAACTATTTTTTTAATTTGACAAAACTTATATATTACTTAGTTTGAAACAAAAAGTAAGGTTGTAATAATTATCATCAGGACCCGAATGCAAGGAATGAATAGACTTTCGGGAAACAAATATATACTTTGTAGTCAATTCAGATACCAACTGAATAAAACCCAGCTCTGCCATCGCATAATGCTTCGTCAGATCTGGGTCAATGCTGTTTTGTATGAATTAATCAGTAAAAATACGACATTGCATGTGAAATGCCGCTTATTCTGCCAAATAAGGATCTGTGTTATTTGCAGGTATGCTCGACTTATAAGCGATTAAATACCGTATGTTCTGAAGTATCTGTTTCGCAGGTACGAAATCTATGTTGAATTAGAAATGTGAAAAATAATACATTAATTGACTCCTTTAAAAGTGCCTATATCTTTGCTAAACAAAACTATCAGATCAGTATAGTTCAATAGAAAACACAAATAGCATTGATTGGAACATAGCGATGAAAACCCGAATTCCATCAACAATAACTGTAGCAGAGCCAGGTGGATAAAATATTTTTTTTTAATAATTTAATAAGTGTTCATAGAGAAAAACCAAAACTATATCTAATTAGGCAAATATGACATTTTAAAGCTTATGTTAAAGGAAACATAATTAGTCACTCCTTGGATTCTGGTAAGACATTATTAACTGAAGTAGAAGAACTAAATATCAGAACAAGCAGAAATGGTACTTAAGAAAAAAAAAGAAAAACAAAGAAGAGTGACTGTAATGATATATCCAGATATGTTACAGAAACCGTTCTTACTCCTAAGTTATATTATGAACGTTTACTTTATGGTAATATTATTATAACCATTAACACATTTAATGAAACAACCACCTTTCATTTAAACTAGCATTCTAAATGCATTTTGAAATAACTTTTGAAATAATCTTATCATTTTAGAAAAAACAACCCACCTTTAATTACTTATTCAAGAAAACCTTTGAAAAAATCTTTCATTGCTATGTTTTTTATTTAAAAATTGACGTCTGTAATTGTCGACGAATCATTATTTTAGTAAACTGCTTCCTTCGAATTTATATGGCCATTAATGACATCTAGCAGATGTTGTAACTGAAATCTTTTAAAGACGATATCTCCGAAAGATTTATCAGTCTTTATTCACATATCAAATTAATATACCAAACATTTGTATTTATGTTTTACTCTTTGCGCCTTACAAATCAATGTGTATAGTATCTTTAACTTCCTTTTTAATTTTATGATATTAGGTGAAGGCCATGCCATCCTATTGTAGGCTAAAGATAATACCTTATGAAAAGGATTGAAATAAATATGGCAATACAGCCGTAATATTACATAATATATCTTGTATATTATAAGATCAAAAATGTTCAACGTCAACCTACCTTCACCATTTACTTTCAAAGCGAAGAAATTTCTTTATTACATTTATTATTTCTCATAGACATTAAACCTTTCATTCAGTTCTGAAGTAAAAAAACAACAAATTTCATGAGTGAACTTTGTTAAATACAATTGTACATTAAATTGTATCGACAGTTAGTGTCATAACTTGTCTTCTTTCTGGGTAAGTTAAGTTGTATCGACCGTTAGTGGCCTCCCTTTTTCTTTCTCTGTGTAAGTGAAATTGTAACAACCGTTAGCGACATCCCTTTCATCTTTCTGGGTAAGTTAAATTGTATCAACTGTTAATTTTATCCCTTGTCTTCTTTCTGGGTAAGTTTAAACTGTATCGATTGTTAGTGACCTTCTTTTTTTCTTTCTGGGTAAGTTAAACTGAATCGACCGTTTGTAACCTCCCTTTTTCTTTCTCTGTGTAAGTGAAATTGTAACAACCGTTAGTGACATCCCTTTTTTTCTTTCTGGGTAAGTTAAATTGTATCGACCGTTAGTGACATCCCTTGTCTATTTTCTGGGTAAGTTAAATTGTATCGACTGTTAATGATATCCCTTGTCTTCTTTCTGGGTAAGTTTAAAATGTATCAAATTGTTAGTGACCTCATTTTTTCTTTCGGGGTAAGTTAAATTGTATCGACCGTTAATAACATCCCTTTTATTTCTGGGTTTAGTTTAATTGTATCGACGGTTCTTGACATTCTTTTTTTCTGGGCGATATTCTCAATGAGAAAAAACTACTGACACAAATAAATCTCTCTTTGTGAGAGATTGCCACGGCTTACAGTCTTCAACCATTCGTATGATGATATTCCATGGCAGGCCACACTACCTCGTCTTTTTCTGAATAGTCCGCTTCTCTTTTGGCCAACTTCTCGTTCTTCTTTGTCCAAGGGCTGTCCTGAGTGGAACAGTCAGTGACATCCGGTATACACTCTGTCATGTCTTTTAACAGAAAGCTTCTAAACGTTTGTTACGTGGAAGATGCATATTTTCAGCTTTGCCTTAAAAAATTATTTGCAAACTTGTATTAACACTTTACTCATATAGTCAAATTTCATGATGTAAAGTTTATCGCAGTACAATAACAAAAAAGTCATTGAATTTACAATATCAATTGAATTATCTGCAAAGGCGACCTTTCCTAAATTTTCACTGATACATGATTATTTGTTGGAATATGTGCTTATTATTAGAAATCTTCCATGAAACATGAATCATCTATCGATATTGAGATAGATCATCAACTCACACAGTAACTATCTCACGTCATCCTGCACTTATTTGACAATCAAGAAACCTCAAAGTGTCAGTTGAACAAATTATTGACAGAAACAATATTTTATTTGCCAGCTAGATTGTGCTTTTTGAGGATATTCCTTCCTATTTTTGCGCATGACTAATACGACTTACTTCATAATTAATTTTATATTTATACCAGACAAGAATCGAAGCTTATCACATTCTATAGTCTTGGAATAATATATTAAATTATTTAAACACTTTGGAGACGGAATTAAAGTAAAGAGCTGTATGCAAGTCAAACTTAACCATGGCTGTTTCATCACTTTTAAAAAATATATTAATATTACTAAAAATGCAGAGAACATGATATTCTCGAAAAGAAAGAATTTTGAAACCCGATTTAATTGTGCACTTGTGAATGATGCTCATGATTAAAGGCCTTCACCAACAAAACCACTAATCTTGCCCAAAACCATAAATACATCACACGTTTATTAGTTATTCAACAATCCATTCTTTTCATCCGTTCTCATATGTATGTATGTATGTATGTATGTATGTATGTATGTATGTATGTATGTATGTATGTATGTATGTATGTATGTATGTATGTATGTATGTATGTATGTATGTATGTATGTATGTATGTATGTATGTATGTATGTGTGTGTGTGTGTGTGTGTGTGTGTGTGTGTGTGTGTATGTATGTATGTATGTATGTATGTATGTATGTATGTATGTATGTATGTATGTATGTATGTATGTATGTATGTATGTATGTATGTATGTATGTATGTATGTATGTATGTATGTATGTATCTATGTATGTATGTACGCATGCATGTATGTATGTATGTATGTATGTATGTATGTATGTATGTATGTATGTATGTATGTATGTATGTATGTATGTATGTATGTATGTATGTATGTATGTATGTATGTATGTATCTATGTATGTATGTATCTATGTATGTATGTACGCATGCATGTATGTATGTATGTATGTATGTATGTATGTATGTATGTATGTATGTATGTATGTATGTATGTATGTATGTATGTATGTATGTATGTATGTATGTATGTATGTATGTATGTATGTATGTATGTGTGTGTGTGTGTGTGTGTGTGTGTGTATGTATGTATGTATGTATGTATGTATGTATGTATGTATGTATGTATGTATGTATGTATGTATGTATGTATGTATGTATGTATGTATGTATGTATGTATGTATGTATGTATGTATGTATGTATGTATGTATGTATGTATGTATGTATGTATGTATGTATGTATGTATGTATGTATGTATGTATGTATGCTTTTATCCAAGTCATGATAACAACTTTGATCATATTTTAATTAAAATTCATCAAATTTTTTGCATCAATTATTTCATTGATACAATATTAGATAATTAGTGAATGTGACCTATATTGAATATTTAACTAATCCTTGAAAATTGAAAAGTTGGCAAGCAAATCCATGAAGGCATGAATGTGTTATGAAATTTGCTAACATATCTGAATGCTTTTCATTCTAATTGAAGAAAAGGAGAATATAAATATCAGTATCTAACAAGAAATGATATTCTAGTACATTTCGATAAGGCGAATTGACAAAAATTTAACACACTGTTCATGACATAAATGGGTAAGCGATCGAACAGACCTTTTCCAACCAAATAATTATTTCTCATAAAAGCCTTCAATGCTGAGTTTCTATGGTTAAAGGAAATAAAATGAGGCCTGTACGCATGACTGTTATCGGACGTAAATTGGCCATTAAATTTAGACTGCAATCGCTCCTTGTCACGGTAAGTGATAAAAACTGTTGTAGATAATCATCACAATTGCATGTTCGTGTTTCAGTCCCATCCCAAGGGCCCCATCATTGTCTTAACTGCTCACAAAAGTATGACGTAAAATGATATGGCATTCAACAATTTATGTTTTTTACTATTACTAAGGTTCAAGAGAGCGTAAAGAGACAACACGTTGGATACCAAAAAAGAAAATAATGTATATTTATCACCACTGACATACATCAATTTTACGCATGTAAAGCATATAAGACTAGTGTTCCGTGGTTAATCTAAAGAGAAATTGAAATGGACGTTTACAGTTATGGGTTAATATTAACCTAAGCATGTGTTAGGTTGAAGGACATAAATCAGTGGGCTTCGCACAATGCAAAGGAAAATCAATAGCAGAAACAATTGCTTATTTCATCGATAAATGAAATCGAAAGGATGATACATTTGCACAGAAGAAATTGAATGATTTCTTTTTATTTATAAATGAAAGAATTAGCAGCACAGAAATTCCCAGTTAACTGTTTGTATCCATATCTTGTTAATGTACTGTGAAAATGACTATACAACGTTTAATCTTCGCTATGTAATGTTACTACTCAATGGATGTATACCAAATAAACATCGTGGCTCATATTTGATGACATGTAACACGCTAATAACAGCTGTATCAATCAGCTTTCCAGTTACTTCAAGTTACTCAAGTAATAAGTACTCAATTTTTCGTTAATTTATTGGCGTTTATTTTCCTTCGGTTATTTTTAGGTGTAGTGATGATAGTTTTTTTTTCCAACTGTACTTTACAATAATGATTTCGTTGTTATAATTGTTATAAAAAATATACAAATTTGTCAATTACAAATTATGGTACATTTAGTTTAATATTGAAACGCAAGTGGAAATTAAAATTCCATATTTTTCTTCACTGGTATGCCAAGTGGATGAATGTTCAAAGGTATATATTATTTTCTGTTTCTTTTCGAACTGATTCTATCTTTGATTAACATGTTATACAAATTTCTGACCAATATGCTGTCATTCTCTGTTCTCCACTATTTTATTATTTAATTGCACATATTTGTTATGGCCTTAAGGACTAATGTTCATACCTTATTTTCGTACTTTAGATTACGGAGTGTCAGATTTCTTTCAAAAACATCAATAATCAGTGCAAACAATCAAAATATTTAAAACATTTGGTCACTCAAAAAAGAAACAAAAAGAAACAAGCAACCTCTTGAATCCAAATTTAGAAATACAAAAGCAAACATCAAATACATTTGTTACCCTGCTATATACTGGAGTAATTTAAAGAATTATATTTCTGATATATTAAACAAAAATATACATGGATTTTTTATTCAGAATTCAATCCTCAGTAGATAAGAAATTAATGTGTAGCAAAATTTATCACCCCAACCCCCCAAAAGAATCTTTGGAAATAAAGACGGCAGTAAATAAAAATGCCGCCGCTTTTATTAAAGAGATGATGATCCATTTCTTTCCAAAAGAACCCAACTTTTGATCAGGACACAGTAATGGGGTTTTAAATACACAATCCTAATATTTTTCAGGCAGTCATTCAACAACTTGAAGGAACAAGTTAGACTTGAGCTTGTGTTACGTATATGTGATTAAATTGCTTGTGTGTAAGGTTTAAAATTCTATTTCATTTTTGTTTTATTGTATTTAATAGCAATGAATATTGTTCACGGATTCGTTATTCGTTTTTTAGTAGTGAGATATATTTTTGTAACAAAGTTTGTTTATTCAAGACGAAGAAGTATTATCATTTAGTCCGTCTTACCCTCTTAACAGTTAAAACAATTGTCAGTATCAGGGAGGGGCATACTTTCTTTGCGTGATCACTGTGTGTAAACAAACTTTATATGATTGGTTCTTAAGTGGGGTTATACTGGCGGACGTGCTAAAGTTCTGTGTAGTAAGAGACCATATCACAAATCTCGAGAGAATTAAAATGAGGTTCTGCGGTTTTAAATACGTAATCCTTATATTTTTCGGGCAGAGTCATTTAACATCTTGAAGTATCAAGGTGTAATTTTTATTTTTTTCAGGATTGTTTATTCTGGTTTTTTGATCATTTATTCCCCTGGGGACTCAACAAGTTAACATTTTTTTAAAATAAAAATTCTGAAAGATTTTCAAGGAAATTTATTATGGAAATATTCAGAAATAAAGACTGATTCAAGTGAGGAGTTGTTGTCATTCGTATATTGGACCACATCTGAAGTCATCGCCTTCCATATTTGTTCGTCGTCGTGACTCAAACCTGAATTCTAATAGGACTATTTAGTGATAGGACTAGTGTTTTCATTCTTAGGATCAAAATGTAAGCTCTACTTACCAATTTGTATATTTTTGTCTTGGGAAATAAATTGTTTTGTTAAAATATACAAAGCTTGTTGGCTTTCACTCTTTTCGTTGTTACTGAGTACGAGGCATTGTCACGTAACACTTGAAAATTGTTTTGTTGATTTTTGGACAAGATAGAATGTGAATACTTGATTTGGAAATAAATCTTAGCCAGCGTATTTTATTTTATCTTTATCCGATACTGCACAAAAGTTTGGAACACTGCAGTATACAATGGAAAGTCTATTCAGTTTGTTCAAGTAAGCTTGTGTGAAATACTGAATGGCTATATTTTTTATTAAAACCCTTTTGGGTCAGAAATAGCTTTCCCATTTTAAACGTGCAAAAATAATGTCTGGAAAACCTGAGTAAAATTAATTCTCGTAAGAAGCTGTTTCCTAGCAACAGCAGATATGATAGTCTTGGTACTAACAAACATGAACATGCTTTGACTTGTAGAAGGGCGAGGCTTGATAATCAGTATCCAATTCAACCGGGTGATGAATATTACAATTTACTGAAGATTTGTTTTAAAAAGAACTACTATATTTTGTATGGAAAATGTTTTGTGTATCAAAGAAAGGTACAACCACTGGAAAGAGATTTGGCTCAGCTTATGCAAATAAGAAACAGTTGCCTGGGGGAAATAAATACTTGCAAAGGACTATTAAGGTACCATTTGTGTCTGTTAGGATATTTTCTTCATTTAAATCCAGTTGGAAGAGGACTAAAAGAGTATCGTAACTGGACAAAAAAAATCACCATTCGTCAATTAAAACTGTAATTAGTAAGAAGTGTAGATTTCTAAAGTGTAATATTGTACAAGGGAATTAATTTTGCGAAGGGAGACAATCTGAAAATATGGTATATTTAAAGGAAACTAACATTAGTCAATTTATCTGCAGACAGATAGTTTCCATTTACAGCATACGTTCTAGAAAAGTTTTCAATCCCAAATACAGACGTTCTGCTGCATTTACAACAATGAGCAAGACATCATGAGGTTTGTTCATTTTTTTTTCGCAGACATATGAGCAAGCTGTTAAGCAAATCATAGTTGTACAAATGAAATCCGAGGTTTTAGGAAGAATAAATATTCCCAACAAAGCACAACATTATTTTTGTTCATTGTTCATTAAAAGAACTTCATCCTTTGTATCAAAAAAGACTGACATATATTGTTTGACTTGCAAAAATTTCCAACGTACACCTTAGTAACAAATTACAAAAAAATACGAAATTTCTAGTAACAACCTAACTACTGAATATCTAGAAACCCGATGTAATTAGTGTGAATTAAAAATATTAAGACATGTGATTTCGAAAGAATTCAGACATACTAAAAATATCTATTTCGTATGCAGTGCAAACAGAAAAAAAGCCTTATGTGGGGAAAACTAAAAGGAATTTACGTGTAAGGATGGAAAAATATTTTTCGGATATATGACGGCAAAAAAAAAACAACAACAACAAAATAGCATCTTTCTAAACAAACATCGTTCTAAACTTTTCAGTACTTGTTGGTACAAACTGAAATTAAAGGTCGTTTGAGATCAATTGACATTGCTGGGCAAAATCCGATACAGGTAAAGGAGAACAATTATGTATTTATCGTACAGGAGTTAAAGTTAATATTCAAATTCCACCGACAGTGTAATCTCTATGGAAGTCTTGTGGAATTTTATTTCTAACTTTTTAATTTCTTTTTTGTTTTTAAAATTGCTTTACGTTGGTTTTTTTTTTTCGTTATCTCTAATTGAGAATGACCCTTGAGATGAAGATATTACGTTACATCTATCCATATATCGACCATGTGATTCTCTCTCTCTCTCTCTCTCTCTCTCTCTCTCTCTCTCTCTCTCTCTCTCTCTCTCTCTCTCTCTCTCTCTCTCTCTCTCTCTCTCTCTCTCTCTCTCTCTCTCTCTCTCTCTCTCTGGTACAAAGAAGGACAGTTTCGCTAAGATTTTAAAGCTCTGAAAATAAATTTCGTTTCAGTATTTCTTTCGAGTAAAGATAAAATGCTGAACAACATTGAAATAAGGGCGGTTACATCTTCTACTGACTATGAGTTTTACAATGGTCGTCTCCCATGTTTATATAATGGTAAGTTCAATCGAAAGAAACATTTTTCCATAATACGGTTTATTTGTTGTAAACTTTTATCAATGCCAATGAAAGCTTTAATCTCAGCAGAGATGCAAGAATAGAACAAAATTGAAAGAGCTGTACCGAGTTACCTCATTTACATTCAAAATTCATATTAGCACATCCTTTTTTCCAATCGCGAGAAATATAATATTTTAAAATAGAACATAATAAGGAATTTTTAATTTACTTTGTATGCCATATGCCTGAAATACTATAATTCTAGTAGACAAATGAAATCTGTTTCTGGGCAATATTTATTGATACTTAGCCTTAATACCGGATTACCATTGACAATCGTAGTTGAAATGATTATTTGATAAAAATCATCTTTGAATCAGAGTTGAGACGAAGCCACTTAATCATTTTACTAAGCTTTTGTTCTGCAGATTTATGGACTACTTTTTATCTTTTATTAATCTAGACTTTTTTACATTAACACAAGTAGTAAAATATGGTAGATTTAAGTCAGTAAGCAATTTACATCTCTACGTATTGATATCTAAGACAGTTGATTATTTTCATTACCATCCCTTTTACACATCGGTGATTCAGACGATTCTAAAATGTAACGATGTTATTTTATGGATACTATATTTGTTATTTTATGGATACTATATTTGTTCTCAGTTTTGCCTCTATGTTGTTGTTTGGTGTCGTTGGCTTTCTATATGTTTATAATTGCTCATGAAATTTAAAATTTTCTTATCCGTAACAAATGTCTGTTCATTTCTTAGCTGTAAATTCTTTTATTTGTATGAGAGAGAGAGAGAGAGAGAGAGAGAGAGAGAGAGAGAGAGAGAGAGAGAGAGAGAGAGAGAGAGAGAGAGAGAGAGAGAGAGAGAGAGAGAGAGAGAGAGAGATGTAGGGAAGCCTTGACGATTTTTATGTTTCTTTACAGGTTGATTAGATTAGTCTGCTACTTTACAGGAAACATTGTATTCACAAGATTTATTTTCCTAAATGAAATACATACCTAGAACAAATTTGCAAGAGAAGCCTCTGTCGAGAACTTGTTGTTCAGCACTATGCATAAATAAAATTATCTTTACTATTTTTTGCACACACACACAAATATATATATATATATATATATATATATATATATATATATATATATATATATATATATATATATATATATATATATATATATATATATATATATATATATATATATATATCTGAAAATATAATTCGTAAATAGCACATTCATTTGGTGTAATGTACAGGTATAGTTTTGCGTTCGTTTTTTTGTTTGTTACGCCACTGATAATACAATTATTTTAAAAATCCCTCGATGAATTGATTGCACTTAAAAGTCTATTGTATAAAACGTTCTAAAAGTTTTGAACATAACCTATATTGACATCACATGGATTAGGATATAGACATTCCTGCATTAAACGTAATGATACGTACGTAAACCGTTCATTTAACAGTGAAGATCTGTGCAATTATAAGACTGATACAATCATTTCGAAATTAAAAATACTGTAACAAACAGTCTACACCTATGCAAGACAATAATTTAGTTTTCAGCATTGCCATTTTGGCCAATCAGATGTGTTTTATCATGTAGGCTTTGTGTGCATTGAAATAAAATTGACCGATCCGAATTTCAGATTCAATTGCTGATATAGGAACTACTGGTACCTGTAATTGGCTGTATTCGCTTGAAATGTTCGAAAATTTATGGCCATCATAACTCTGCGAACTTGAATTAATATCTTTTAAATGAATACATTTAGCGACTTGACTTCCCTGTATCTTGGTATGTACCTATTGTTGCAGCAATTATCAAACCCTATCTCCACATTGTTTTAATCTTGTGATATCTAGCTTAGCTAGTGTATCTTATTAGTCACTTAGCCTACCAATGAGTGAAAATAATCTGATAAACATACGTATAGAAATCACATCTATGTTTAGAAAAAATAGTCACTTTAATATATGTCAATTGCTTCGTATTTCGTTATGTTACTATGTCAACTACAATGTGTTTTCCTCAGCTTAAACCCTTACTGCCATTTTGAAATCTATCTATCTAGATCATTAGCCGTCATCTTATTGATCTATAAGATTAAGTGAAAATTGTTATACCTTTTCAGGTCTAGACTGGTATCTGAAACAAGATAGAAGGGCTGGACATGTTTGGAACGTCTCCAGTATTATGGTGGTGATACCAAGGTCTTATTATGTCATATGCAATCTACCACCTCAAAGACGTGATTTTGATCTTCATGTTGAAGATCAGCTTCATTGTTCAGCAAGTTATACCCTCCATGGAGCTGTATTTCTTATTACACTAACGCCTCCATTTATTACATTTAAGTTGTTACTGCAGAGAAAATTCCTCTAATTAAGGAAATTATTCTAAATTTAGGTTTTGCTTCTCAAGAGCACTTGGCCAAGAACTCCAAAACTTTCACCCTGTGCAATACTATCAATAGACCTTTTTGACAGCTGTCACACACTTTGTTTGCTATGAAAACCCAAATAGACTTCGCGTGTAAAGTTGATATAGGTGTGGCATGCAAATCAAAACAGTTGACTAATATTGACCATTTTTAATCTCCCTGATAGGATCAGGTCACACTGTTATTACTTCAGGACAAATTGGAATATTCAGTACTCAAAGACAAGATGTAGAGGGTATATAGTAAAATTACTGTGAGCTGAGTCGCATAAAATATGAACACAGATTCTAAGCTATCTCGTGTTCTTGTCCCCGTTAATTTTAAATGCTTTGGAGTTCATGAATGTCGTTATAAACATAACTATTCCTGAGGTATATATATATATATATATATATATATATATATATATATATATATATATATATATGTGTATATATATATTTATATATATATATGTGTATATATATAAATGTATATATATATATATATATATATATATATATATATATATATATATATATATATATATATATATATATATATACAAGACTATAGTTGAATTAATTATGTTATTTCTTTTCCTATTTACTTTTTCTCAATCGTCATTTGTATCTCTGTTATCAATATCTAATGCTCAGCCACACTAGAACTCTTCAGAAAAATCCTCTTCATTGCATCCATATGTCATCATTTGACGATAGAATGCGGCAGTAAATCTTAAATAGTTATCTGATTTTACAATTTTTAAAAACTTTAAAATATTTAGCAAAACAAATATTTCTGGTTTGAAAACAATTAAATGCCGATAAGAGTCAAAGTTCAGTGCAATAAAAATGCATTAAAATAATATTTTTAAAGGTCGATGTACCCTTCGATGTTTTATAACTATATGACCAATGTAACTGTATACATTGTGCATTACGTTAGATTACATCTAAGAATTATGTTACTTGTAGAAGCAAACAAATGTAAGTGCTTGTTAAATGGTATTGCACACATTGTATTGACTGAAACAGAAATATCCACCTCAGCAACACATATGATAAGGTTAGACAGTTTCAGTGTGTCGTAGATATTGCAGGAATACATTATTGAGATACCACTTATCACTTTCCTTCATTTGAGTTTGCTTTGTACATGACACATTGCTGAAGACAGTACTTTGAAGGAATAAAAGCTTTATTTACTTCAGTAATACATATAATAAAAAAATATGTTTTTATAAATGAGTTTCTCTAATATTTTTATCTACGTAGCTAACGTCTTTGGTCAAGGAAGAAAATTGTACTATTTCTTAAAAAGTTCCACTCAGTGATAACACATGTCAATTATAAGAAAATACTTGAAATTGTCTTTTTTATCGAGCTGGCAAAAGTTATTTAACGTCTCACCACTTAACGAGCTCTAGGCCCAGAGAGGACGTATACATTATAAGCCCGTTGTTATATTATTTTCATTTGAAAAGATTATATGGTCTTAAAGTAACATAATATAGTAAAATCCAACAAGTATAGTAAACTTCAACAAATAATTTTCTCTTGAATTCAAAGTGAAAATTCAAAAGAAACTTACAGCATTGTGAATAAAATTCAAAGTAGAAATAAAAGTCCAATCATAAGTTCAAAAGTATAAAGTGTTCCGAATGAATTCGCACTATGTTCCAAACAATTTGAATCTTTAATGTGCTGAGTGGTCGAAGTCTTAAATGTTCTGATTTGTCGCCATTCTTGATGCATCACAATAATATATCTAAGATATCTATAAATGAATTCACAATAAACTCAAGATAGTAAAATTTAGTTCAAAGTATCAATAAATATTTTAAATAAATAAATATATTAAACTCAAGTTGAAACTTAAAAACCAATTTAGCTACAGATGTTAAGAAAGGAATCAAATTATTCTGTTAACGTCAAACATATTTAAAAACAGAGGACATACAACTACACCAGCATGATTTGAAAAGTTAAATTCAAGATCATGCTAAATTGTAAGGAATGTTAGGTTTTGTGCTTGAATTGTAGCAGCCAACATGTCAAAAATTCGGTAGACCATATCATTTCCTAAAGGAAATCCAATATCCTGAATTCAGATCTACGTAAACTTGTTTTTTAAATTGTATCTTAAATTTTTATTGTTATGCGCTCACACACAAAAGTTCGCTATGTAATGTGTTGCTTACAAAAGGACTCTTACAATCTACAGTCATGGACAACAACAGAATTAACAATCTTATCCACAGCAGTCTAAGAATATTGAGAAAAAATCATTTTTTATATTAAAAAAATACACATTACGCTGTAATTAATCAAGTGTCCCGCCCTTCCATAAAAAAAACTTTTTCAGCTTGCTTCAACTATAGGTACTGGAAATGGAAAGGAATATTATGTCAACTACAAAGTAAAAAGAAAAGTGATTTTTCAGCTTTATTTATTGTATTTGGTTTCCTTTTGCGTTGTGATCTAGATTATTTTAATATTTTAGAAAAGTATGCGACATATACACAAATAACGCAGTTCTTATGGATAATTTAAGGCCATTCGCTGGCAATGAGTTTTATTATTATTATTATTATTATTATTATTATTATTATTATTATTATTATTATTATTATTATTATTATTATTATTATTATTACTATTATTATTATTAATAATATCATTATTATTATTATCATTATCATTAGTAGTAGTAGTAGTGGTGGTGGTAATAATAATAGTAGTAGTAGTAGTAGTAGTAGTAGTAGTAGTGTTGCATACATTTGGACAGGTCAGTCGTATTGTTTCGATTTTATGTCTACAAATTAGGATGCGCTTATATAATGAGATCTTTGTATTCTATAATTTAGCTGCAAACTTAATTTATTGATTAATACGTATAATTATAACTTAAAGAAGCAATTGTTGCACACTGTATCAATCAAAGTTTGAATGAACACACTCTTCAGTCCATTTACCATTATTGCCATTATTTATACAAATGATATACCTCTGTCTGAATTTGTGCGAAGTGTACGCTAAACTTAAATCCACAAGAGTTATCCAACTTACATTATTAACATTAGTGTGGAAAGATAATGTATTCTTATACTAATGAGATTATTTGAAACGAACTCTGCACCTAATAAAAGTCTGAGTTAACACTAATCTGAGTAACACTAATCTATGTTAACACTAATCTATGTTAACACTAATTTGGGTACAAAACAGAAAAGAATCAACCGTACAGACAGTACTACCAAAAGGGATAAAAGGCAAAACAAATTTAGCTAATATATATATATATATATATATATATATATATATATATATATATATATATATATATATATATATATATATATATATATATATATATATATATTAACATTCACTAACACCGCAAGAGTTAAAAAAACAAACTCATCGTAAGATTCAAATATAGATACAAGCATCAACTAAACTGTGCATGAGAAGGTAAATACTCTCTCTCTCTCTGTGGTTTTTTTTTTTTCTATTCGCCTGTCTAATTTAGGTTCGTAAGCAAATATTGATTATTATAATTACTTTACAAAGATGGTGTTTGCATGTTTATATGTATGTGATATCAAACGAAATTCATTTCAGAATATTTTTGAATATGTTTGATCTATTATCAAACCAAAGAATCCAGTCGAAAGTTTTGACTTTAAAGTAAATAGACAACAAAGAGTATACTCCCTTTCGATCGGAGATGTTGTGTGCGCACGTAACTCTGTTACGTCAAGAACAAGACTGAAAATCAGCATATTCACGGAAAGCCACTAGTGCATCGGATTGCTTTGGACCCAGAGAATATTCAGCCCAGTAGGAATACTGAGCAGTGAGAGATGACAAACACGGTAGTATTATTTACAATCTGTAACTTTCCCCAGTGATACATCATTTCCACCGTAGCATAGTCTAAAATATTCTTTTTGCACTTGCTATTATCCATAGTTGTCCATGTAGTATTGCAAAATCTGCATTCCCAAAGCTTATTGCAGTTTTTAAATTTTATTTTGTTTTATTTCTATATTTATTTTGTTGATTATTGTACTGTGTGTATAAATTGTAGCATTGTTTGTACTGATGTTTGCATTTAGTTTTTAATTAAGCAAAGTTTAAAATTCGAAGGACTCAGAATATGATCCCGCATTAACAAATCTGCACGTCTCACACACTGATTAGGCGATAAAATGGTTGGAAAATGCAGTTTGTTTTATGATGACATCGTAAACGCATAGATTTTGTTTAACTGATAATTATAGCATGTAAAATTATTCTCTTTCAGCACAATAACTTATTCTCAACCTATTACAGCATCTTTTTGGACACATTTATTATAGGATATTGAAGTCTGTGAATTCGGTCAGTAGATGAAAAGTGTCACTAAATATTTAGATCATCTGAAGCGCCAACTAGAATAAATGAGACGAATGTCATTTAGACAAAATGAAACAGCGTGCCATAATAGCTTCTAATTTAAAGTTATTAATGTAATGTCTTAACAGAATTAGTAAATTAATTCTGCCAGCGGGACAAGGCTTTGTCATCATTTAGATGGATGGATAATGGATTGCATTTTGTCGATTGCCTATCAGCAATACTGCACATGTATTATTTTAGGTTCGTTACACAAATAATTGTGGCACGTTTGCAACATACAGCAATACAAATATATCACATGTATAAACATCCAAGTAATTTAATAGATATATAGTTAAATATAGTTAAATATACATTCACACATAGTTAAAAATGCACATCAACACTTACACATTATACATGTATATTTATATTATATACACATTTAAATGCACACACATGTATATATATATATATATATATATATATATATATATATATATATATATATATATATATATATATATATATATCACACACGCACAAACACACACACACATACATACATATATATATATATATATAGTACGGAACAATATATTCTTGTGTAATTATATCGTCACATATTTGTTCCGTGCTTATATTGTTACACACATACATACACACACACACACAGATGTGTGGCCTATACAATTCATCATCATATATTTGTTAAAATAAAAGCCGTTTCAGAAGAATACAAATGGAGTGTAATCAATGTATAATCAGAATTTAAAATGTTTTCTTGGCGGTATCTTAAGGACATACTGAATGAAATATGACGGACAATATGCATCAATAGGTGAAAGATGATGAGACGAGATTAGTTAGAAAATACTAATAATACTATGAATAACAATAAATCAGATCATGTACTTTTTGCTCAGTGAAGTAGCGTTTTCGGTATTTTTACGTTCAGTTTGTTTTCTATGGACATAATATCTCAAATTTTGAATCTTTGCGAATTTCACGAAATTTAGTAAAAAAAATAAGAATTTCTTTACTTCTTTGTTAGCGAGTTAGAACATTGGTCGTTGAATCTAATGGGATGGATTGTGGTCATTTCCATATTCCGAAATCAATAAGTACCATATAGGCAGAAATGTTTTGTGTCATTTATTTATTTATTTATTTGCCGTGTGCAGTGCGTGCAAAGACATTTAACAGCGTCGTCATCAAGGTGGAGAGCCTGCAGTCTTCCGGACCAATTTTGTTAATACACAGTTGTTCACAGTGTGTGACATCTGTAGAGCTCTAAAGGAACAGGAAGAGTCAGTGGCCCGGCCACATTATCGGACAAGGTTGACTGCGGAATACAATGTCCTGTCCTGAAAAAGTAAGCGTGGTCCGCAGATGACGTGGAATGTTAAGCCATAAGGACAGGTGGCTGAGGTATGAAGAAGTTGTCTACATCATCTGTTCACGATCACTCGACACTCCATGCCGAAATAGATTTTCTCTCCTCATGCAATGAACCTAATCGGACTAGACGTCTCAAAGTGAAGCGGACTGCTGGATGTGACGTGTTGTCCATGTACAGTGGAAGTTTCTCACCTTAGTCAACACTTATATGGTTGATTCCTAACGACGCAGATATGGAGGAGGAATGTTGCTGAGTAGCAGCAGCCATGGTATAGAGTGTGAGGGATTACACGCATTGTTGTGTTGAGCTACACATGAATTAACTTGGTGTGGAAAGATCGATCCCAGACAGGAACACAATACTCAGCTGTAGAATAACAGAGGGCCAGTGCAGATGTCTTGAGTGTTTGAGCACTAGCGCCCCAGATTGAGCCAGCCAGTTTGTTTTGAGTACTGAATATCGCTGAAGTTTTCTTCAGGTGGTTGTAGAATTCCAGTGATCTGTTTTGAGGCTCACCAAATTATGTTGGTGCCGGATCGTATTTTATTTGCTGATCATTGATGAGTTTTGCAAAGCGTACGGTTCGCGTTTGCATTGTTAACATGGAAGACACTGAATACTGTTTTTCTTTACGCTTGGCTGTAGACACCATTCCTTTGAAGAAGTCTGTAATATCCTCTACGTCCATGTTCAATACCTCCTCAAGTCCAGTAAATTAGCGACTTTGGGTTTTGAGAGCTATGTCATATACAAACATGAACTTGCGAGACAGTGTGACAGGTAATTCATTGCTATAAACATTGAACAAAATTGGCGAAAGAACAGACCATTGTAGAAGTCCAATAGACTGGCACCTCTCTCTCTCTCTCTCTCTCTCTCTCTCTCTCTCTCTCTCTCTCTCTCTCTCTCTCTCTCTCTCTCTCTCTCTCTCTCTCTAATGTGCACACTTAAGCGCATGCCTCGAAAAAACAGTTCAGCGAGGGAATACTCTGTAAATGTTCAACAACAGACCAGTAAGCAGCTATTAAATCAAGGAAATCAACTCCAGTTCTACGGTTATTCTGAACATCGTTTTCAACAAAAGTAATCAGGGTAGGGACTTGATCGCAAGTGCTACGGCCATGAGTGAAGACTGCCTTCTCAATAGCAAAGATATTTTCCAAGTCTGTATCAATTCTTTAGAGAATCAGATACTCCAGTACCTTCAAACAGACTCAAAACATGGAGATCTGCCGATAACTCGATAACTGTGGTTCTTTACCAGGCTTTTGGATCGCATTAATCTTTACCTGGCGCCACATAATCAGCATGAACTTTCCCTAGTAACCCGGGTGTAATAAGCGGGTAGCCATTCCTTTGCCATCATGCCAAGATGCTTCAAGAACTCAGGCAGGATGTTGTCATATCTAGTTCATCTGACTTCCGACTCCAGTAATGTCGCCACTCATCCCGTGCTTGTCGAGGGATGCTTGTGCAACTTATAATAAGTGGCTAGTTACAGCATTTGGTTTGGCAGCATGGTGAAGTTTAATGCAGTTTAATGATTCAATAGTTTCCTCACAGCGAATGCACATGGCATTATCCAGGTATTCGATCAAGTGATCTGCTATGTCTGGGTTACCAGATGCTTCATACTCATTGAACAGTGCATTATATTCTTCATGGAAACAGGGTTAACAAACTGAAAGTCCGGCACGAAGGACATACTGAGTGGCTGCCTTGAATATGGCTATTTTGGAAGCGATGGTAGGATTACTTCATTAAGAGGCAGCAAGAAGGTATAGTGAATATACTACGCTCCAGTATGTCAGTGTACATCGTCCAGTGTGCTTTGCCGAAGTTCGAACGCCGCTGTAAAGAGCTGTATATAGCCGGCATCTGAAGTTTAATATGGATAAGTATTGGTCTGTGCTGACTGTGTGGGAAGTCGTCTAGAACAGATTAGCTAATTGGCTAAGGATGGTCACAAATTGAGTTGACTCAGCATAGGTCGGGTGTATAATCCTTTATCCATCTTGTAGAATCAAAAGTCTCATGTTGCTTAAAGTCGAGAGTCAGATTGAGGTCATTGTTCATGGTCCATTCTACCAAGTGTTTTTCCTCGGGGTTGGAGTAGTCCGTTTATTGGGATGACTTAAAATTGCCTATATAGATGGATGGCTGATCTTGGTAGTGGCACATAAATTATTTATTGCTGAATTCGGTTTGTAAGTTGAATACTTTTCTTCCTCAGCCTCGGGTGGAGCCTTGCCTGAGTACCTTTCTATATTCTTTGTGTTAAAATGCATTCTCTTAATTGTCTTATTGTTACTGCATCCAGACACTCCTTATAGTTCTCAGCTGGTGTCAACTTTGTATAGATCGTAGCTCTTGAATATGTTTTGTTAAATTCTAGATTGAGAATATTGAATAAACGAGTTAGCTTGACGTTGTTTGATGAAATGTATGAAAATCTTTATATTCCCAATAACTTGATTTATTCACACCTTCACCAGGTAAGAATACGTAACGAAGACAAGTCTTAAGATCCTTTTTTTTCTTTTCATGTCGGTTCTTAGTGACACAAAAAATAGGTTTAATATGACAAATATATTTTCTATTATCTTAGGAAGTAAGGTAGGAAATATTGCTAGAATATTAAAATTAACAATACAACTGACAAAGAGAAAATCATATTAGAATATTCTTTGGTGCAGTTGAATGTCTAGATATACATTTAATATAACATAAATGCATATTACTTGCAATTTGCATGGAATAACAGCGTTCTAGTTTGTTATTTCGGTAAATTAAGTAAACTAAACTGAGTCTGTGTTACGTTTCAATATATATATATATATATATATATATATATATATATATATATATATATATATATATATATATATATATATATATATATATATATATATATATATATATATATATATATATATATATATATATATATATATATAGATGCAATAAACTGACGACGAACAGTACGAAACTAGTAACTAACTAGCCTAAGCGCTTTCGACTCTTAATGAGTCTTTTTCAAAGGCAAATACAAAACATAGTTACGACAAACAAATAAACACAAAAACGTTGTGCTTGTAAACCTCTACATTTCTGTCTTCACATGTGCTAACACTATAAATACAACCAGCTTTTATAGACTAGTTGCGGAAACTGAAAACGTTGTATAATTCCCTAAAAGTCTATAAGCCAAAGCGACATCTATTTTTACTTTGTGTACACAAAGTAACAATAGATGTCGCTTTGGCTTGTAGACTTTTAGGGAATTATACAACGTTTTCAGTTTCCGCAACTAGTCTATACAAGCTAGTTGTATTTATAGTGTTAGCACATGTGAAGACAGAAATGTAGAGGTTTACAAACACAACGTTTTTGTGTTTATTTGTTTGTCGTAACTATGTTTTGTATTTGCCTTTGAAAAAGACGCATTAAGAGTCGAAAGCGCTTAGGCTAGTTAGTTACTAGGTTCGTACTGTTCGTCGTCAGTTTATTGCATCTATTTTAATTAACCCCTGACAAACGTGATCCCTTGGTGGATTCAGTACGCTTGAAAGGGTTGTTATTCGCCATATGATTTGTATTCTTTATATATATATATATATATATATATATATATATATATATATATATATATATATATATATATATATATATATATATATCTTAGAAAACGTATATAACTTTGATATTTCGAAAATATAGGTGGCATCTTTATTTTTAGAAGGCTTTCTACTTGATTTTGAGTGTTTCTGGGAAAAAACAAAATTTTCAAAATGTGACACTTCCGGGCTTAAGAACTATTCAAAAAACGTTTATAAATATTATCAAGTTTAGCACGACTCTTAATAGATCAATATGGTATTCGTCTCTTCTTGCTCATTTTTCTTTGGCTTTGTTTGCCAGTTTTATTGTTTAAATTGTTTCTTCTTTTTGCAGATAAGATGCTGATTATCTTTAAAAAGTTACAACAACGCCTTCCACCATATACAGCTGTAGGAGTGATACAAAAGCGACTAATGTATTCAATACTAACCATGCAATTTATTTTTGTACAACAACAGATGGAAAACATTTCAACAGATTCTTCAGTTTATTGACCCTTGTTCTCCTTATGAGAGCTGGTTTGTACTCGGTTACCCATTTTATTAGTAAATCTGAAAGTTCTTAGGTTGGACGTAACCTGTTTTTATGTAGGTTCCATTCCGGATTAATCCTAGAAATAATCAAAAATAAATGTAACAAGTTCAAAATTTAGGAACATTACAAAGAAAGATGAACAAAACGTGAACAAGAGCTCTACGTATTATTCGTTTGGTACATAAATGAGGAGTCACAGCAATACATTGAAGGATAGAAGCTCTGTTTTAATGGAGGATGTACAAGTTGTCAATGCAGTCTTTCTCAACCTTATATGTGCGTGTTCTCTGGTTGGAAATACATCCCTCTGGATTATTGTCTGCAGGTCACGCTCGCTAAGGACGATCACAAACGCTTTCATTTTAAGTTTGTCCGGTACTGATCTATTAGTGTCTATAATAAGCATGCCTCTTACAGTGTATGCAATTATCAAGGGATCGTGGGATTTGTCCGAAACAACATGCACAGTCTCGGGTTATTTTAATATGGTAACGCTCACTGCCAGTATTATGTCCCTTTGTAATATCAGCATCAATCGTTACATAATGGTTTGCAGACCTACTTGTTACAAGAGAATCTATACCAAACGAAATGCCACAATCATGATAATAGGTAAATCACTTTTCATCTCCCTCTCCCCTTTCTCTCTCTCATATAAATTTCTCATGCCTTATAAAAAAAAGTATGTTTCCTATTTGAGTAGTATGTTAATAGAATGCGAGTTAAAAGTATTACGTACACTCACGTACCAAAAGAGGTTATGAGTTTGTCATCAGTCAGGAATATCGTCTTGTGTTGGACGCACATTCATCTCCAACTCCTGTAGAGATACTTCTATTTACATGGGCGTTTACTAACGTCTCTGCTTAGCAGTTTTAGAACACCATTAAAATGTGGCCAAGAAAAATGGAAAAGTTGTTTGTTCTACAACTCTAAGAAGGTACAGTACATTAAAAAGTATATACGTGTTCGTTACTTACGTTAATTGACATTTAGGTTTGATCACTGTTAGAAGCACTTTGTGTTGTTTGTCTGAAGCGGTTAAAAATTATGTTTGTGTGAGTGTGCTAAGAAAATGAACTTGGAATATTACAATGTATGTTAAATCAACATGGCTCTTTAGGACACGCAGTAGTGATGGTATGGAAAAATTGAAACCAGCCTGGAAATGGGTGAACATTTAATAGAGTATATATGGGCTGGCCAGAATTGGTTAATAATATGTTTCAGGAAAAAGTATCTTTTCGGCGCTTATCTTAGTTGTAAGAGATAAAAGAGACATCGTTCTTATTAATGGAATTCCAGTCCTTTAACAGTCTTGAGCTTGGAATACTCATTAGTAAAATTAGCACCTGACTCTTTAGTGCAGAATTGAATGCTCATGTTTCAAACTCATACAGGTCCAGAAAATTCCGCGGCTCATATTCTTTCCTCTGCACAGGAGCGGACATCTAGGTTTCATCTATACTTTTTAAATATAGGTTTGATCATGGGCACTCCTAACGTTTAAGTTATTGATTTTTTTAATATCATGATGTTTGCATAGGTTTACTATGGAAACTGAATTAGTACCGTGATTCCTAGAATACATAAATGAATTCCCACAATGTATGCATTACCATTTTTGTCAGAAGGGAAAGCATTAAATAAATTTTAAAATATCCCAAATTGAAAACATCTATTAGCACTCTTTTTACGTGTAAAAGACTGTGATAACTGTAGCCATGTAAAGCTATCAATCTTCTATGAGATGCACATCAGAAGTAAGGTCTAGTTGTATAAGCTCAAATCAACGCCATCATTCAGATTTAAAGATCAATATAGCCATTTAAAACCTGCCCAATGATATATCGTTTCATTTTCTGTATCAAGGACTACTAACGTGTTAAACCATGATATACCGTGTCTTTAAAGTTTAGAACCTGTGCAAAAATGTCAGAATCAGAATTTAGCATAAAGTTTTAATTCGCTAACTTGCTTTTCTACTTTTGAGGTCATCAGGCACGATGCTCGGAATACATTGGGCATTAATATTGTTGATGTTTATAGAAAATTTGCTAATAAGTCTAATTTACTCTTCCTCTTACAAGGTGCCATGTGTCAGTATAGTTTGTGAAATGTCCTTAAATATGGAGAAAAAATCTTTTGACAAAATCAACTTCAATTTAAAACTGTTGTATCAAACTAAAGAAAGATATATGAAATGTGTTCGTGTAATTCATGTGTGATGATTTTAATGCACAAATTACAAGGCAGATACCAATGTTTCGATACATTATTGTCAGAAGAATTAGCAAACTTTTGGCTCCTTACCATTTGCTCTCTGTGTTGTAAACATGATTCGTTCCATCGCTTATGAAACGTTAGAGTGTATCATTGAATGCTAGTAATTGTAAAAAATTTCCTGGTTATTTCTCAGAATATTGACAACTGTATTCACTTATCGATTTGATATGGTACTTATATCGGGGAATTTGACCAATGACAACTTTTTGCTAATAAGGAATTACTGAAAACTGTTGAAAAATAATGCATGATAGTTATTCAGAAGATGTATGTTATTGAAATGTTTCAGCTATGCCACCAAAGTGATTTATAAAATAATAAGATCTGTTTGGTCATTTATGGATCTTCTCTTGGCTTGACATATAGTTGAAAGTGGACAAGACGCATAAAAATGTTATTAGCTTAAAACAAAACTGCAAGTCCAGAAGTTAACATTCATATACATGTTTCTTAGATGACTTGATTTTTCAAATACTCTTGATCGCTATTTGGAAAACTATGCGCCGTCTGAAGCAGAAAGCTGATGAAAATGAATGGTTGTTTCTGTTTGGAAATTTTACCGAAAAATACTAACTTTGCATATACTTGAATACAAAAATGAATTTTCACAGTGAAGACATTGCTATTGTCTGAACGTGCACATATTAAACTATAACATGACAAAGAATTAATTGATCGGATCATTTCATAATTGACCTCTCCAGTAGCCATGCATAGCCTGGAATCCTCTATGATATATACATGACAAGTATGGTCTAGCTGTTTACCTTCAAAGCCATATTAACTTCATTATTCATAAAGAAAATTATAGACGTTTTAAGACAACCACAAGTTATATCCTGTTCTCTTTTCATAACAACAGTAACAGTGATCAAATGACTTTTACTTAAAACTTAAATCCTGTGCAGGAGTGTAACGAAAGATTTCTTTCTGTGTTTGTACTAAATCGACATGCTAGCGATCTGATATTTAATATAATTTCAACGGTAGACATCTTGAAAATGTTATCGCTACTGCTCCGGAATGGAAACTCATTTCGGCATAGGAATCTCACCATTCCACCAGAAGACTTATTTTAACGTCTAAATTGTACTAAGTCAAAATCGTACCAATTTTATTTTTATTTTTATTGTCACAATCATGGAAATCATGTTACCTTTGCTATTTATGTATTTATGGTTTTATTGACACGCGGTTTTTACCACAATATTTTCTGTGATATCATATTGGCACTAAATGAGAAGACTGGCAATAAAAAGAAGCAATGGTGAAAAGCTTCTTTTCACTATCCTACTGAACAGAAAGTGATGCCGACATATTCACCTGATGACTTTTTATAAAGTCAAGTTAGTCTGGAAATTCAAGTGGTGTCGATCTAACATCCAGTATTATTAATATTGCTAACATCACTACTCCTATATGATAGTCATATCGACTTGAGAAACCGTAATGATATCGAGTTGATTCAAAATAAAAATAATGCTGATCTGCCATGGCAGTAGCTTCAAAATCTTGTTATTGATACTTCTCAGAACATAGATATCTGGTTGGTCGTAACCAATATGGCCCAAGCGGCGCCATCTTTAACACTGTTTGTACCCAAGAATGTAAGGGATGGTTTCCTCTTAAACAAAAGGTCATACCGATCTAAAAATAGTGTCGATCTGACATTCAGTATAGCCATCATATATACCATGTGATATTGACATGGGACATGGAATTTTGTAACAAAATAATCTTGAAATTTCTTGTTGGTCGAATGTGCAGATGGTGCCGATTGGACATCATCAAATATGGCCTCATTGCAACTCTCTTGAAAAACTTGTTACAAACACTCCTCATGAACGAAGAATTGTCTCGACATGAGGTTTTCTGCAGAAAGCTTCTATTGATATATATTTGATCTTGGACGAATGTTGGCTTGATTAATGTACAATATGGTCGCAATGGCTTCGACATTGAAAATATTGCTTCGATTCAAGAATGGTAGACGTGATTTCAGCACTCATTACCTAACAAAAGAAACTGGATTCGTGGATATTCTATTCGGCCGATAGAGAAAATTTATATTCGTGTAACTATTGTTTCATCAATACAACAATTTAGAAACGTACATCTACAGTTCTACTATTCGATAAACATTTATTTATTCATTGTCTTACACTAAAATGGTGTGCTTAAGACGCTTCATAAAAAATATGTCGCAGTGGAGTAATATATCTACATGTCAACAGTTGGAGATGATATGCACATTTTGATAACGTGTGGTTGATATTATAGACTGACTTTCTTACGTATCAATTCCTTGAACCGAAGCTATAAAACTCAGCTAAAGTCAATTAAACTATGGATTCAAGAGACTGAAAATTGTGCAAGGTGTAAACTACACTATGCTTCTATCATTTGCGATTCTGCATCTTGTAAACTATGTATCAGAGAGGAAATAGACTACAAAAATTACAAAACTAATTTATTTACAATAAGTACAAAATTAAGATGTTTGATTGATGAGACATAGCTGTCTTTTTGTATTCGTTTAATTAATGCTTACAGCATATATATATATATATATATATATATATATATATATATATATATATATATATATATATATATATATATATATATATATATATATATATATATATGCTGTAAGCAATTATTAAACATTAATTAATTAATTAAATATTAATTATATATTATGTATGTGTGTGTAAGAAAGAGAAAAAAGGAATGTTTAACATTTTTGCATGATTGCAACTTGCTACGTTGCTCTGTTTTGTGTACGTCAGTATGAATTATAAATTTAATGTACGCTATTTTAAATTGGCTATGTCACCAACGTACGTCCGTGACAAATTTAGAGCTTTTATTTCTTCCAAGCGACACATATTACAGTCTTTATAGTTATATCTGCTGTTGCTTTCGTCATTTCATTTTGAGTTTGCGTCATTATAGTTATCGCAATCATTAGAACTAGTTGAATTCGTTCCTCTGAACATGTTGTTCCTGTTTTATTTTGAACGAAACTCGAACGAAGCTCATGTTTTTAATCGTAGGCCACATTTTTTAATTCATGGCTTCTCAGCAGGAACGTTGACCCTTTCAACGAGGTTTCTGTGGTTTGTTCTAAGAATTGGACATTTAATTCATTTATAATGAAGCTTAACATTATTACATATAAAAAAGAAAATTATTGTACTAGAATAGTATACAAACCACATATATTTCCATTTATTAGAGTTAGAGACAATTTTCTTCTTTGACAATAGTCAGTGATTTTATGTAGTGATTTTAAATTACCCGCTTATATAGTAATTCTATATTACCGGTGCATTTTTTGTCGGTCAAGCAACATTTTACTGCGTTAACTTCCCTCGGTACCTGATAGCTCTGCTATCAACATCGGTAATGGTATTGTTTAGCGATTTGTCACTTCATTGGTTTTGTTCTTTTGTGGAGAATATTTGGTTGTTGATGATATTTTGGATTCTTTATCCGACGTTTTTGAAATAGCTATTTCTATCTTTCTTTTTTGAACCTGCATTTTTGCGGGCATCATTTACTTAACTGATATGATGAAGCCTGCTGGATGCAAATATATTAAAAGCATCAAGAACCGTAAGTTCTGTATCAATATCAGTTGTTTATCTTACAAAGATAGTTTCGAAATATGCATTTTCCTTTTCTAATATGGTAATACTTTTGTCATGCATATTGACAAGTATGATTCCGTTGATTATTATTTTCTATTTCATTCACTCTTGCAAGAAGACAATGCAAAAATGCTAGATGCTCTGATGCAATTAGTTCGATATAACCAGATTCATTGTTACAAATGATAGAAACAGGTTCATTGTTACCAATGATAAAACCACGTTCATTGTTACAAATAATGTAATTGGTTCAATAGAACCATATTTATTGTTAAAATGAAATCATTGGTTCGATATTCTTTAATATTCTTTATTACAAATGATGTCTGAGGAAATATCTCGTCTATCTCTATAACTGTTGAAAAGAATTACAAAGAATTAATTGCCCTTGAATTGACCAGTGATTTAGTGTTCAATTCTATCCTTTAGATACACTGTTGAAAAATATTTAATTTGTGACTGTTTGAAGAGTGAATATAATTGCAGCTGTTGGAAAGTATATGTCAAAGCATCTTTATTAAACAAATACCATAACTGGTTAATATGTCTGTAGCATTTCTTTGTTCTAGTTTATCTAAACGAAAAGCAAATCAATAGTTGATTTACGAAGGTACTGTATGCCTCTGTCAGTAAATGGCGTAGATAACATGAAAATGAATCTAACTTCGATGCATTTTCAAATACAAGGGTTTAAGTCATACATAAAATTCCCACTTTGATGTATCTATTATAAAGTACTTAACTCAAATATGGATTGCTGACAATCATACAGAAGGGATTACTGCCTGGACAAATTCCTATAATCACTGGAGTTTAAAAGTACTTCAAGCTCATGATTACATGATCTCAAATGTCAGAGAGCACGGACATAATAGAACGTTTGTATATGCAAACGTATAACATATCCAATGACATGGGATGGCGTGGTTATGATTGAAAGGTGTATATGTGTAATAAGCACCCCAATCCAGTTACATGGGATGGCACCGACAAGATCGAAAAGTGTGCATAATATGTAAAACGAAAATAACAACCGTATCCAATAATATGGGGAGGCAAGGACATGATCGAAAAGTTTGTGCACGAAAATGCAACTTACTCATATTCCAGGTTTGACGTGAGGCGAATTCAAGAGGGCTATAAAATGTTCTTATCAAGACATAAAAATACAATTTCATACATCACTTTGTGCAATAAGGTGTTCACCTTAGAATAGAAAAATGCCCATTTTGTATGAAGAAATTATATTTTATGTTGTACTACATTCTTAAAGGCATAACAATTTGTGTTCTTAATGCACCATATTAAATGAGGATGCATCATTGAATTTCATTTTGTTTCATTTCAGCGGCATTTAGCGTGTCTGCGCTGCTGTCCTCACCACCTCTTTACGGATGGGCCCAGTATTCTTATATCCAGATGCAGCATTTTTGCTTTTGTGACTGGACGAAGGACAAAGGCTATGCCTTTTTTATGATAGGGGCGTGTTTTGGTGTGCCTTTCACTGTCATGTTATTCTGTAGTATTATGATCTTCCGCAGAGTACGTGACAGCCAAATGAAAGTCCTTCCGGAACTTCCGGTGTCAACGGCTACATGGCAGGCTTTAGAACAAGCTCAACATAGTTTAGATAGCAAACTGGAAAAAGGTATTTATACAAATCCAAGTAAATCAAATCAACGCTATGAAGTTTCAGTTTGTTCACGCGCTGTTCAGGTGAAAAATGGCAAGCCGAAAAGTGACCAAAGTTTTCCAAGAGAGTCACCTTTAAATAGGGATAACATTCAGAAAGACTATTCAGAAACAGTTTCACACGGAGAACCGAATTATGACCAAACTAACGGGATTATAAAAGATGCCAAAACATTTTCAGTCAAAAGTAGAACACGGCGGAATGATGCCCAAGAAATGCATTTGACAGTGACTTTAACCGTGGTGCTCGTAATATTTTTCATCTGTTGGTTTCCGTACTGTATAAGCGTGATGCTGTCTATATTTTACGTAGAAGGCGTTCCAAGAAGTTTCTACGTTTTCACGCTTATGATCGCTTATTTCAACACTTGTTGTAACCCAGTAATATATGGGGTTATGAATAAACAATTTCGTGCCAAGTTCAAACAATTGTTTTGTAGCTGTAAAAGAAACAAAAATAAGAACCCTGTGAAATAGTTATTTTAAAGTGACTCGTCATTGCATTAGATTCAATCTAGTGTCATTGACTAACTTCTGAATACTGTGACATGGATTTTAGTAACCGTTTTCAATGACAGCCGTAACCTGCTTTGTTTGTATTACCCAAAAAGAAATAACAGGGAAGCCAAAAATATAGGTTTTGCACTGCACAGAAGATGCCATTTTAAAATTATCAATGCAAAGGATAAGAGTTTGCTGAATAATGTAAAGTTGATAGTTATATACGAATTACCAAGCTACATCATGTAAGAAGTTAATAAGGGAATAATATTGCTACAACAACTACTACTACTGATACTAATACTACCTCTAGTACTACTACTACTACTACTACTACTACTACTACTACTAATAATAATAATAATAATAATAATAATAATAATAATAATAACAATAATAATAATAATAATAAAGTAATTTTAATGACAATTTAAGTAACATGATCTTTTCGAAGTTCTAAAATTACAAAAGTTAAAAAATATTTCTAAAAGTCACAACCACATTTTGTCATGTCTACTCTATTTCCTCATTTGTCATTGTCGTATTTTTTTAGTAAAACATTGCAGTAAAAACAAATATACTCATTCAGAATATGAATGGGTCGTTACTCATAAAGCAGAATCCAATAATTTACAAAGTACTACAAGTATTTTAAAACGATAATTTAACAACTGTAGAAGTTTTGGAAATTATGTGTATAGGGTATTCCAGCTTTGATTATCTTGACTTGCTGTCTGGTTATCTCTGTCTGTCCTCAGAGGATTTCTGTGCAAACATGTTTTTTATGTTTTTATCGTCATTATTCAATAATTCATGCAACACTTCATTGTACACGAATTGACTATATTGTATTGACTATGCTCTTTTCTGCCTACGTGAAATTAAAAAAAAAATCTTTTCTGTTTATGATTTTTAATTAAACAAGCGTCCACACGAGTTGCATGCCTTAATAAGACACCAGTGTTGATGAGCTATTATCAAATCATATATATTTGATACAACTGACAACGATCAAAGAAAATTGCCGACGACAATACATGTGTAAGGTTGTAAGGAGCTATACATTAAAATTAATTAAACCCAGTTAATGCATTGTACAGACTATACTGAGGCAATAGTCACTGTTAGAGATAATGAATGTTTTCATGTTTTTATATATGCAAACATACCTATCAACAAGGTTTTAAAATATAACATTGCTTTCTGTCAAACTCAATTGTCCGTTTATGTAGTGCCATTTCATACAAATTTGTAAAGCATTCAATCTGTTCTAGAATAATAAGAAAAGCATCTGCAAAATATTATCGAAAGTTTTTTGCATTTAATACAAGTAAAGTTTCGTATGTGTACAGCTTTGATGGCTTTACCTAGGTCAAACAACGAAGGTAATTATGTTGATACCTTGGTCACTGAGATTTATGTCCTTACGTTTCGGACCAGTGAATAATATCACAGATATTTATTGTAAGATGTTTGCATTCTATTGATTGCTGCTTTTCGGTATTTTCAAAGTACAGAATCATTTTTTTGGAGATAACATTTCGTGAGTTCTCACTTGTTATCTTATTAGCTAACAAATTCTCAACTAATCGTGAACTGTGCAATCTGGAATCGTCGCTAAAACATGGCATCACATACAGAGTGTGTACCTAGTAATGAATTTACCTCAGGGTTGAAAAGACGTCATACCCTAATAAAAGTTGCATGCCATACCATTTGCCTGTCAACAATAAGTAATTGCTTCAAGTTTACTCTAGCGCTGAGAAGACATTACTTTGCGTTATTAATTTGCATCAATTTTCGTCCAGGTATTTTCAGATGGCGTAACCAGTGCTTTTAATAAGTAATTACTTTAATGCTGAAAGAGTCACTAAACAAATTTTAAACTTTAAATTGTTTTAGATTTGTTTTAACAATGAAACACTCGTACAAATTACAAATGCGTTAAGAGCAAGAATTTCTGATTAACATACAGTCTTTACTGCATAATTAGTTAATTGCACATCATTAATATGGCGTTCATTACGAATGTTCAAACCGTGTTTTCGCATTGAACTCATAGGTTTGATTTATCTACACGTATTGTATAGCGCAGTCCCACAATCTATTTACCAAGATTATAGCATAATTTACTGAGCGGAAAGAATTGGGACAAATATTGGCAGATTAAAGCTACGGACCAATAATCGTGAGGAAGGAGAGCCGTTGAAATTTAAAGAAAAACTACGTTACCTCCATAATTTAATTCGGATGTTTAAGCCTCCATATTTTCGGATCGGACAAAAGCAGCATAAGTTTGGTCACCTGCGGTTACAAAGGAAAACCAAGCAAATTTTGATATATAAGGAATTTAGTGAATTTGATATTGAAGAGCGAGTTTTTGATTATGGAATGATAGATGTGTTTTCCAAAACATACATATGGTCCAGAAAACAGTACAAAAGCATTTCAGCAAATGTATTTTCGGAAACGAAGGCCCACGTTACAAAAATTATCCGCTAAGATCTGCACTTTGGAAACGATCCCCCTTCCTTAATATTACTACAATACAGCAAGACTGGTCAAGTTATTTTAATAGGTTTGCAATTTAGACTCGAAACTGCAGTAGCAAATCTTTTCAATCATCAGGTTCAGACTTTAGTGGAGCACGGATTAATTTCAAACAGTCTAAATTTTATACTGACTCCGGAAGATATTGTCCGGAAGAGGATATATAGGTTTTGAAAAGCGTTTATGGTAAACATTTATTTCAACAATTTGGCAACTCAGAATCGAAATTAGCAGCCCTGCGAATCTAATTATTTTAAAAAAGCAAAACACCCCCTCCCCAAATTTCCCATGCAGTTGGTAGCTTGCTTATGCACCATAGGAATATATAATTACATTTTTGAAATAAAATATACAATTATGGCTGACATGTCAATAATAATTTTAACTTTATGAAATCAGAAAGTAGTGAACTTCAACATTTATCCACAAACATCGTTTTTTTAAAAAAAAAAAAAAAAGACGGCACAAAGAGAAATATTTTCGTTTTTTTTTTTTACCTATTTCGGTGTCTATTGGAAACGAAATGACAATAGATAAGTGCCAGGCCATTTCAAAACCAGTTTATCATGATTCAGCACTGGAACTCAGACGTTGAATTACGTTATGGTGGTTTTGGGGATAAACGGGATTTTTTTTACTTCATTCCGAATAAATGAAGATCAATGCATATCCTCTCTCGCATAAATTCAGAAATATGTGAGAAAGTTACTATGCAACATCTAGGCCCATTGTTCGAATAAGACTGAGCATACTATTAAATGAATGTATTTGTATTTTAACCCTTTAGGCTGGAAACAATTTTCATAAGGTAAAAATAGTTTGGTTTTTTCTTTAGAAAAACAGAGTAAAATTACAACTACTAAAAGTTATTTTCTCGTTACATCATGTATTAAAAGCTTTCATTCTAACATTGGACATGGACACTTTTTTGACTTAAAGAAAGTAAGTGCTTGAAGACCTAAATTAATATCGACCGGATGGCGAAATTATAAATTTACTGAAAATTGGTTTTGAAAAGAATGATTTTATGTGTTATGCTTAAATGGCTGTATCTCCAAAAAGCTGTATATTTATGTGGTAACATTTATATACTTGAATGGGAGAATGAAATATATCCCGACGCTCTCTAAAGCTAGAATATTTCTATGTTATGTTTATTAATTTTTTTTCTTTGGAACCACTAGGAAGTAGAGTTAAAATAATTTCCTAATTGGATGAATAACCAACATTCATCAATTAAAACCGGAAGTAAAGTTAATAAGAAAAGTGTTTTCTTCTGCGAGGGAACAATATGGGAAAAAACTTTGCGAAGAGAGATAATGTGGACAGATAATGTGGATAATAGGGTATTATTTTTTTTATTGGAAACTAACATTTGTCAGTTTAGCTACGTACAAATAAATTTCATACACGGCATCCGTTCAATTAATAAATCACAAACACTGACTTTCCGTTGGATTTACAACAATAAACTAGAACTCATGACGTTTGTTCACTGCACTTTCCATGCCTTCAAAAGAGGTTACAACAACAGGGAACAAAATGAAATCTGAGGCATTAAAACGAATAAATATTTGTAAGAAAGCTTACACAGTCTCTTTCATTATTCAGTTCAAAAGACTCTGCATCAAAAGTATGTTAAGGAAACTTTTGTGATCTACAGCAAAATCTCTCCTGAAGTGTTTGTAGCATGTGCTTTGTTTACAGATTAGAAACGAAATAGGACCATATGTGAATTTGTAATACGATCCAAACTTCCGAATGTCGAGAAAACTGGTTGTTCCAAGTGTGAATTTAGCTACTGTAAACCAGCTGATTTTCTAATTTATTCTAGCATTGGAAAGTTATTGAAAGCAGGTAGACATTTTAAAATTTAAAGAATATAATGGATAATCAATGAAATATATATATATATATATATATATATATCTATATACACACACAGACCCATATATACTTTATATATATATATATATATATATATATATATATATATATATATATATATATATATATATATATATATATATATGGTGTGCTTAAACCGTAAAATGCAGTATAAATGGGAAACCGAAAGGTATTAACGAATTACGGATGGCCATTTTTTTTCTTAAAATTGAGCCAAAGATACGCTCGTCAAAGGCAAAAAAAATGAAAAAGAAAACGATTCTGAATTCACTGTATAGGGTCTGATAATTAAGTTTGAAATTCCAAAAGTTGGTGCACTCTCGTTGGTATTGCTGTAAATTATTTCTGTTATGTTTGTTTTATTTCTTGTTTTTAAACCCTACTTTTTTCTTTCTTTGTTAAATATAGTGCGGCATCATTGAGATAGATAAATTTAGTCGCATCCATCCATCCATCCATCCATCCATCCATCCATCCATCCATCCATCCATCCATCCATCCATCCATCCATCCATCCATCCATCCATCCATCCATCCATCCATCCATCCATCCATCCATCCATCCATCCATCCATCCATCCATCCATCCATGTGACTATGTGATTAATTTTTCTTACTGGTTTCAAAACTAAGCTTAATGATAAATAGACAAAACTACTTATGTGTTTTGTTCTGAGTAAGCGTAAAGAACGAGTTTGATGCAGCTTTGGAATATGTTTAGGTCATTAAGACAAGACGTTCTTAACGCTGTATCAAATAAATTCTTAACCCCCGACTCGGAACAAAGCATTGTTATAGTTTTATATTTGTTATCTATCCCCATTTTTCACACACATTCATTACAATTTTTTGTAGCGTATACTAAAAAATCTGAATTGGGCATTTGGCATTTTATGAAAGAAATTGTACAAAGATTCATATATGATGAAATTAACCGAGGCTATGTCTAGATATACACTGTGCAGTTGTGTAATTTGTCTGTGTCGGTTATATGATGATTTTCGCTTCAACTTTGTTTCAAAAATTGTGTATGGAACATATAAATGGGTTTTAAGGGCAGTCACAGGTATGTGAATATTTCCTCCCTTCCCTAATAAATCATATAATGTGAACCAATAAGTAACCCTTTTTTTACTCAATATGAACATTCTAATTTCATTTTTTACTCAATACGAACATTCTAATTCCAAGCAAATTTTAGCGCAAATTACATAGAATAACAGTAGTGAACTACATTCAATTTTATGAGACAGCTTATCAATTTGCTGTGCTTTCAAACTGTCTATTTCTATGATTTTCCGTACAAGAAATTATTGATCAGTTGAGTGTTATGGTAATACGTCAAGCATGCGTTCTAAGAAAACGAAGATTCGGTTTCTTCCAACATGCAGACTAGAAATTTAATAAACATTAGGGCATTTTTTAACACTAAATTAGAAACAGCATAATTTTGTTTTGTTCTCTGATTTTGCTAATTTGAGCAGTCTCAAACACTTAAAATAAAAATAATACACATTTCCCAGCTTGAGCACCATATATGAAAAGTCTCAACAACATTGTAACTAGATGTAATTCGTCTAAATTTGTGCCATTATGAAACACAAGCTGCTGCTATCCGGTATACATCTACCTCTGTGATGCAAACGTTCGTCGGTTTTACCCTCAGATGTTCTAAAGGAGATCGATTCCTCGGAAATATTAATGGAAACATTAAAAATTCCTCCACTTAAATTGAATCGTTATAGTTCCTCCACCTAAACTGACTCATTAAAAATATTAAATAGAAACAAATTCCATAGGCAATTTAGATGATTTACATACTGGAATGTCATTTCCCTGTGTCATTAGTGCTACACTTTGGAAGAAATCAACGAGTGCGGGGTTTAAAAGTTTATGTCCTCCAATTTCTTCAACCATTTTATTTGAGGTCGTTGTGCAATTAACTAATTATGCAGTAAAGAATTCATCGCTTTGTTGCAATTTGCGAACTCATTTGAAGAGTAAATGCTGAAGCCATAGTTACTATCCCTTAATTACCTGTCTATAGCTCACTTGTTAGTATTAAAACATCTGGTTCTTTGTACAAAGTCACCAGGATAAGATCTATTTAAATGAATAATTAAACATGTTTTGAATCATAACATGACTCCCTGGGTCTTTCTTATTTTTTCCTATTCTTTATGCTTTCTATTAAAGATTTCAACTGACTTGTACATTCTCTTGTCGTCGCGACTTAACGGTCCTAATTATCCACAACGAAAGAAGCAGCCATTTTCACCCTATAATACAGCATTTTAAAAATTACAAACGTGTGTAGATATTTTTGAATAGATTAAATGACTGACGATATTTTAGAAGTGAACTATTAGCCATATAAGATTAAATGGTTAAATAATAAATGATAAGATGTTGAACCGTTTGCATCAATAAGAGTTATAGCATCTCTCTCTCTCTCTCTCTCTCTCTCTCTCTCTCTCTCTCTCTCTCTCTCTCTCTCTCTCTCTCTCTCTCTCTCTCTCTCTCTCTCTCTCTCTCTCTCTCTCTCTGATGTAAAGGAAAACTTTTTGACATAGATAAGAAAAGGTTGCAACAAATGAGCCTTTTTGAATGAAAAAAATGATAGAAAATATTTTTTAATATTTTGGAATTTTACTAGGGTTTTCTTGAAAAAAAAAATATTCGGCATTTCTTGCAAATCGAAAAATGGGACTGAACAATTTTGGGATTCATGACACAGGTCTTGTAATAGTTATCTCCCATTTTGACTCTGGTGACACGTTTAATTCGATAATAGGTTTGATAGTTACCGAATTTTATCTATATAATCATGGAAACTTTTAGTTCAACAGGGATAAAAGAATACAAGGAACATTTGAAACTGTACCAAGCTGCCTTATTAATCTCCGAAATTCATTTCTTAACGAGCCTGTCTTCCCGTTCACTAGAAAATGAAGAAACTAGATTTTAAGGTATATACGCCATATACTTCAAAGAAATGATTTACAAGAATAAGTGTATATGTCTTTACAAACTGTTAAATAAGAATCACAAACTTTAATGTCGGGTTAACATTAACAATCGTAGTTTTCACGATGATTGAATGTACTAGCTGGATGTAAAACCCACCTAATTTGACTGCAAGAATCGACTTAAGGATTTAATCATGTTTGCTTCCATAATTATTATCAGCATGTTTTGCTTTCATAATTGCATAGTGATTATTTTAGTAATATCTTCATGTATGTTTTTTTTTCGTTGTCTTGTATTATAAAACTTTAACTTCTAAAGAATTGGTGCTGTACTAAGTCCACATTATTATTATTATTATTATTAGTAGTAGTAGTAGTAGTAGTAGTAGTAGTAGTAGTAGTAGTAGTAGTAGCAGCAGCAGTAGTAGTAGCGGCAGTTGTAGTAGTAGTTATTGTAAATTGTTTCTTGAAAACTAGTTAAGATTTTAACTAATAGTGATAAAATGTAAGTAAACTTCCTTTTTAAATATATAGCAGTTACTTAACAAAAGCAGCACACGTTGCAGATTTGTGACGCGAAAAATTATTCTTCAATGATGCAATGGCCGAAAAATGCCTAAATGCATTAGCCTATCGGTTATTTAAAAAATCTGTCTTCTAATACAATTTTATCAGGCTGCTCAACGTTCTTACATTCGCCTATTTAAAAGATTTAAAATTTATAAGTGAATTGGCTTCACATATATCAAACACCAATATAGTCTTTGGCGGGAAGACAAATGGAAACCTTTTTGAAAGAAGAATTTTAGACGTTACAAAGCAGCCTTATCCAAGCAACTACTAGCAATGTAATGTAATATTGGAGTAATTTGGTCTCATAAGTGGAAATGGCTACTGTAGAGAGGTAGATTTATAATCTACCTGGAAAAGGTGATCTTGGAGATAATCGACAATAGGGCTTGGACTGTATTGATTCAACGGACTCAATTATTAATTTTCAGTGATGCTTGAAGCATCCTGGACAAAATCCGAATTATCTCGTTTTAGTGAGGGTTAGGAAAATTCTTACGTACACTGCCGTCTCTTGTACCAATTGGAACTTCCTTTGCTTACTTGGAATTCTTTGTTTTACTTTTTATGATAGTGGTGTTTATTTTCATTTTCAACATTTTCTGAATTCTTAATGAATTTTAAATCTTTTTGCAAGCTTAATTCTCAGCTGTACACCAAGCTGCAACATTACCATGTTTGTGATATATTGATGTGACGACCACAGCAACCCACTAACGAACAGATATGACAAATGTCTCTCCAATCCCAATCGCATAATGCGACCAAATATTATGCCAAACTCTGTTGTTCAAAGTGAAACAGATTGCTGCTACCAATTACAAAAAAATACCAAAGCTGATAATCCTGTCTCAATCACACGAGTCTGTCCTTTCAAGGCAAGCTAAGCACCAACATCTTAATTGGTATTGAACCGATTTTTAGCCGAAGAAAATGAATCCAATTTATGGATCTGAACTTTTTTGTGAAGACAAAATGGCTTTAACCAAGCCTAAAATGCTTTTGTCCATTGAGTATAGGTAAAGATGGATTTGTTAAATGCTTCTTTTTACTATATTACCAATAGCATATTTTCTTACATTCCTGTTTGTGTACTATCATTACTGTTGTCTTTCATCGCATGTTCCACTACCAGGGGCAAAGTGAACACGAGGCAAAACCTTCCATATTTTCATCATCATTTGAAAACCATGATTTCCATCATTATTTGAAACTCAGATTTCCATCATCACTTGAGCACTCCCCGATTTCCATCATCACTTAAGCACTCCCCGATTTCCAACATCATTTGAACATACTTTCACAATAATCAGAAAAACATTAATTACATCAATTTGCCCTCAAAAACCCAGCAGCGGTTTTAAGTCCAATGTCTCTCAAAGAGGACTGACTAGCTATATCAAAGTTAAATCGAGACTATGTTATTACTTTTGTCAGTCTCCGCGAATCTTTCACATAGCAGCGGACATTAGTTTTGTTCGAGCTGTTTGGGTTTGTATAACTGCGCAAGGTATCTACAGTACTGAATTCCGACGCTGTTTATTATCACGACATTGTAGTTTTGAGCACTAGTCTTTAAACACTGATAATGTTTTTGAACAGCATTTAAATTTTACACTCAAAAGAGTTTTGTAATTTGATCTAAGATGAAAATACTTTCAGATGTTTTACTCCTTAATATCAAATTCACGGTATTCATTTTGACTTAGAACATCGTTATTCGATTAGGAGAGAATAAAAATGATGGTCAAAGTCGGGATCCGAATTTTACATCGGAAACTGCAAAGCCTCGTGTCTTACGCAAAATTACGACTAGTGGAATTTTCCTATCCATCACCGATGCATTTGAAGGATTCCAAATAATTCTATAGCACTAAATTGGACGTGAATGATGTTACCAAGGATAAGAGTGAAGTGTATTTAGTACCCAATCCACTGATTGTAACAAAATAACCGAGACGAATTTCGGATTTATAACACACACTTTTGATGGTGATAAAAATACAATGTTTAGTCATGCATAACTTGAATTAGAAAAGAATATTGATTAATATGTGCGTGTACAAGATCCAATTATTGGACAAATTAACATAATTCGCACAAACCTAAAAATGCAGTAAATATAAATACAAATAAATGACATAACACAATATAAGGACAAAGGTGAACGATTCACAATAATTTCATACGATGAACAAAATTTAAAAAATGATGTGTTTTACTCCATAGTAAAAATGTATTCACTCAAATAGTGAAACCTGACGTATTTTACTCATACATTAAAATGATGAATTGATTGGACAGATATCATGCAAAATTATATATACATTAACAAAACCCCAAAATTAACCAGTGGCTAAAAGATTACATGCATGGAATAACATAAAACACTACCGTCAATATTACACTTGGTTACCAAAGTCTCACTGGTCAATTAAGCAATCATCATTATAGGTAGTCGCCGACCACCACTCAATTTCTTGGTCAATCAAGCAATCGGCGCCCGCCAATTCGGTCAGCAACGCCCGATCACCTGCAACACGACCAGCAACCCTGTTCACTCAGCTCTACGGCTATGATTCAGCTTTGCAGCTGCTATGGTCGACTTCTTATAATTAGCTCTGTAGCTGGTATCCCGTCGACTACGATCGGCATCGATCACTGATCAGCTGGATCAAATTAGCAATAATTTCATCTAACGACGTGTACTACGCATGACACAAGCATATACGACAACACGTAATGACTATATACGGCAACTTATACCAATTATATCGGTACACCATTACAAAATAAGCATGATCAGAAGTGAGCATGTGTCCGATAAGATTCCTATGGTACTAAACATTTCTTAATGAACTGCAACTTTATATTGCTTATTTAAATCTTTTGCTAAGTCGCAAAATAAGAATAGAAAATACATGCGTTATACCACGCAAGCCAAAGCTACATTGAAAACACAAAAATAAATGCGATAGTACAATAGCTATACCTTACAATATACCAATAAATAATATACATAAGAAATTAACAAATAACTTACATACCTCTACAGCTGAAGATGTGCAAGTCATGTGGTCCCTCTCAGATTAACATCATTTGAGTAACCCGCTTGTGACAAAAGTTGAAGTATTTTAGTGTTCATGTTTTTTTTCATATGTACGTGTTTCTTGTAATAATTTTATTATTTTTTTCATTAAATTTTGAGTAAAGTTTTGTACAGCATTCAAATCTTATTTCTTCTAATATATCAAATTTCTGGAGTTATTTAATTCATACCCATAATAATAAGTCTAAAATTTAATAAATAAAAGCTAAATTAAATTAATTCATTTAATTTCTATTAAGTATAGTTTTAAAATTTCCTTAATAATTATATATTTTAATGTTTCTGCTTTGCGTATAGGTCGAAATCTTTGATTAGGCACGAGCAGCATTCACACTACGCTTTCGTGCTCTCGTGAACACTAGCCCAGATGCCACGAGTTTCTTTTCTAATACATGAATGAATTTTCATCGTAAATATAATATTTAAGCGGTTATAGTTATATTACTAATAATTTAATAATTTACTAAAATACACAAATAATTGTTGTTGTTTATTTTTACAATTTAAACGTAATCAGTAAATTTTGACAATTTAGCTATAATATTTATTGGTAAAGTTAAATTAATCATATTACGGTATAATAAGTGTTTTTTCGCATTCGTTTAAGTTGTTAAAACATTTCGTAGGTAATATGAATCATAAGTCCGTTTTCCATTGGTCAAGTCATCTTTTAGTCCATACAGTATGGCGAGTGTCCTTTCTCCCTGGTCAGACGAAGGAGTCTCAATATTGCAAGTTTGTCTATCTGTCCTTTCTCCCTGCTCGACAGGAAGGAGTCTCATCATTGCATATTGTATTCCATTTCTTTTGTATTTCATTAATTTCTTTTAATATTCTTGCTCCATGTTCTTAATTCAAAGTCCAATTCGTTTCCGTTCGTTTGATTCTGTAATTCTTCCTCAGTTTATCTGACATTTTGAAACTTGGGGCTCTTGTACTGGGCAGAGGGGTTCGTTACAAAGAAAACTGAGTCTAACCTGTAAGAATATAACACAGGGGAAGACACCAGTCCGCATCCCTCTGTAGTTCCATCCATGCTACTTTATCCTGACTGCGTCTACTAATTTCCAACTTGAACCAGTCGTAATCAAAAATAGTTCAATTTTCAAAACAGTTTGTGACATACTGGAGAAATTTCAAAAATTGTTCAACGATTTTGACGTTTGGAATAAGATGGCCCGGAAGTGCCGTTTGCATTCGGATACTCTTGGATTTTGCCATTGACAGAAAGGTAAGATTCGAACACCAAAGTTAAAACGCAGCACAATATACATCAACGATATTTACTGCCGACACGAGATTGTTCGGATATTACAAGTTAGATTCAATTTTCTTTGTATTGAACCCCTGTGGTACTGAGTAGACTACTTTCTGACAAGACTTTCCGTGATATGAAAATATTGACTTACGGTGAGGCATTTATACACAGACGATTCGATCTCAACTGTTTCGAAATATTGTACAATATACATAACTCACCCTCATGTTTCATTGCACACAAGAAACGAAACCCGAGTACATGTATTTAATAATTAATTGGATTTATACAATTCTATGACACTGACATGGCAATTAGTTGGTAATTATAAAGTTAGATGGAAGTGCATTTAGTATATAATGCACTGACATCACTATCATCTGGTCAATATAAAGCCAGAAAAAGATCTATAGTGGCAAAAAATTAACTTATATTTGGAATCTTAAGGAGAAAGATTAGTCGAATTTTGAAGGTACTTTTGAAACACCTTAAAGATATTCAACTTTTTTTCATTTGCAAGTTGCGGGGTGCACAGAAGAATGGATTGGGTCACTTAAACTTTCTTAAAATATTGTACCATGAGCATTATTCTCCAATTTCTTTATTTTTCTTGTCGTCGTCGTTGTTGTTGTTCATGGTCCTGTTACAATTGATATTGTTAAGGTATCAAAAGAATTTGAAACTCAGGCTCCGCAAAATAATTCCGATATGAGTGAGAAAGTAAATAACCCTTACTAAAGAAAATACTTAAGGTTCTATCTCAATGATTAAACATTAAATAAACTTACATAATGTTTACATTTGGGATTATGAGTTACAGTTGTGCCCCATTAATTATATTACGGACATGAGAGATTCTGGGCATGACTTCTTGTTTACATTCACTCATGATGAAAAATGGAATTATATACTGTCTTTAAGTTTGCGATGTTAATAAAGTTGTACAGGTGTGACATTCTAATCAGGATCCTGGATTTTCAGTATATAACAGTGCACATTGTGACCATCTCTTTTTGTTAAATACAAAAACAATAATAACTTATTCGTAATGCATATTTTTTGCAGATAAATCATGTATTCTTGTCATTACAAGATTTGTGGGTTATGCATCGATATAATAGCTCTTAAGCAGCAGGTAATCCATTTTCATACAGTTCTTCAATGTGTTATTTCCACCTGTCGTTCCTTTTCTAGGTTCCAATAATAATTAATTCCAAAAGGATTGACAAAACTATTAATATGGTGCTAATCCTTCGATGAACATTCACTATTATAAAACAGATATCTACCAGTAGGAACGTATATGATACTCGAGCAGGGTACACATATGAATAAGACTTGGTAAATAATATAAATGCCATTCAAACAATCCAACATATTGCGTGTAATAATTTTAACGTATTTAATACTATCATTAACATAAGATGATGCAAAAAGACTGCCAATAGTAATTCTTTATCATTAGAATATTTTTATAACTGTTTTGAATTTTAAAGGTTTTAACGTAACATATAGGTCACATTGAACGTAACATATAGGTAACATTGAACGTAACATATAGGTCACATTGAACGTAACATATAGGTCACATTGAACGTAACATATAGGTCACATTGAACGTAACATATAGGTCACATTGAACGTAACATATATGTAACATTGAATGTAACATAAAGGTAACATCGAACGTAACATATAGGTCACATTGAACGTAACATATAGGTAACATTGAACGTAACATGATCACATTGAACGTAACATATAGGTCACATTGAACGTAACATATAGGTCACATTTAACGTAACATATAGGTCACATTGATCGTAACATATAGGTCGCATTGAACGTAACATATATCAGTCACATTGAACGTAATATACAGGTCACATTGAACGTAACATATAGGTAACATTGAGTGTAACATATAGGTAAAATTGAACGTAACATATAGGTAACATTGAACGTGACATATAGGTCACATTGAACGTATAGGTCACCTTGAACGTAACATTTAGGTCACATTGAACGTAACATTTAGGTCACATTTAACGTAATATATAGGTAACATTGCATGTAACAGAAAGAAAACATTGAACGTAACATATAGGTCACATTGAACGTAACATATAGGTAACATTGAACGTGACATGATCACATTGAACGTAACATATAGGTCACATTGAACGTAACATATAGGTCACATTGAACGTAACATATAGGTAACATTGAACGTAACATATAGGTAACATTGAACGTGACATATAGGTCACATTGAACGTATAGGTCATATTGAACGTAACATATAGGTCACATTAAACGTGACATATAGGTCACATTGAACGTAACATATAGGTAACATTGAACATATAGGTCACATTGAACGTAATATATAGGTCACATTGAACGTAACATATAGGTCACATTGAACGTAACATATAGGTAACATTGAATGTAATATAAACCTAACATTGAACGTAACATATAGGTAAAATTGAACGTAACATATAGGTCACATTGAACGTAACATGGTCACATTGAACGTAACATATAGGTCACATTGAATGTAACATATAGGTCACACTGAACGTAACATATAGGTAAATTTGAACGTAACATATATGTCACATTGAAAGTATAGGTCACATTGAACGTAACATATAGGTCACATTGAGCGTAACATATAGGTCACATTGAACGTAGCATATAGGTCACATTGAACGTAACATATAGGTCACATTGAACGTAACATATAGGTCACATTGAACGTAGCATATAGGTCAGATTGAACGTAACATATAGGTAACATTGAATGTAACATATAGGTAAAATTGAACGTAACATATAAGTAACATTGAACGTGACATATAGGTCACATTGAACGTAACATATAGGTCACATTGAACGTAAAAATATAGAGGTCACATTGAACGTAACATATAGATCACATTGAACGTAACATGTAGGTAACATTGAACATAACATATTGGTGACATTGAAATCCGATTCTTCTGAGTCCTTTAAAGATTTTAAATAAATATTGACCCATCTTACATCTGTTTGAATATCAGATATTGCTGAAAAGTGTATATATTATTTTTGTCTAACAATAACATTTCCTTGTAGATCTGAAATTATTTACTCAATAATTAATAAACGGCTCTCTGAAACCTCTGAGCAGGTTGTTGTAATCATTCATTTTAAAAAAAATTAAATTCACAAGAAAGAATTGGTAGATGCAAATTAACTCTGAATATAGGTCTAAAAATTCAACATCGACAACAGCTGGAAACGACATGTAAAGTTTAGCTAAGAAACCATGCGATTGATATGCTTATGGATGGACTTTCTTATAAAGAAACTCGTTGTGTTAAAACTATAAGAACAAACTAAATTCAATATAACATTTGGGATTGAAGTTGTGAACATACATAGACATTGTGATGCTGTCATTTTCGTTTCCCAATTTTGGCCAAGAAGGTTCAAACTTTCAAAACGGACAAAAAGTTTTTTAAAAAATCAAATGTTTTGAATTGCATTCCTGACCTCGCTAACATTTATTTTGAGTATCTTGTACTTTTCTTTTTATTTTCCTCCCAGACTTTGTTAGTTAAGTTTAGTATTTCATATTGCATACTTATTTAGAATCAACAAATGACACCAGATGAGGATGCTAATTTCTTTTTTTTGCAATAACGATGTTTTTAATTTGCCTTCTACAATTGTACGGGGCTTTACGATATAGTGGCAATTGTCACTAGAAATCATTTCCACGGAGAAGCCCCAGCGCTTCTATTCAAAGCAGTCAGTTAGAATCGCTCAGGTTAGCTTGTGATTTCAGTGCTGACGGTATATTATTATGAACAATTTCTGTCGACTAAAGATAAAATCAATTATTGTAATTAAGTTAATTTCATTATCAATAAAATGAATGTACAGGTGTACAAAAGGTGTAAATAACAGGCTTGGAAACGGTGACCTGTATGAGTTTAAATTAATCATGTGCCAGATGAATCTAGAATATGAGAAAATTGTGGTATGAATTTTCTAGGATCACTTTCAACATTAGCCGGAATAATGATGAAGTCTAGAGAATTTTCTCTTTTGCTAAATCCATGGCTAAGCAAAATATTATATTTTCTTCCTTAAATTGAGATTTTATATTTTTAAATTGATTGGTTGTTTGGAACAATAGGTTTTTCCACGGAACTTTAAACAAATAACATGGATTTAAAAACAAATATAATATCATGGATCCTGTTGACAAAATGTGCGACTTTTGAGAAAAACTGAGGATTTTCTCAAAACTGAAAATTCTTCAGCTTGTATTTAAGTAATAAAAGTACTCTCAGATATTCAAGTTTAAACTCTAGAGTTAATTTATTGTACATCTTCTTCAAAACAATAAATATATTGTCGAATTTTTCATAAGGACCTATCTTATAGAGTTGCCTAAACGTTTATCTAAACTTTGTTTTAATGTATTTTATAGTTGTTTCATGTCGAATTAATGTAATTAAATCAGATATTTATTGGTGTAAAAAAAAAATTTGGACTAGTCTACATATCTCTAGTTGCCCAAAGAAAGATTTATTCTTACAATATAAATATGACGCTGAACTTTACGAATTATCTAACTCACGAAGTTGAGAGAGGGAGAGAGAGAGAGAGAGAGAGAGAGAGAGAGAGAGAGAGAGAGAGAGAGAGAGAGAGAGAGAGAGAGAGAGAGAGAGAGAGAGAGAGAGAGAGAGAGATGGATGTGAGTAGTGTTGGTGGAGTAGGAAATTGCTACTGATTGGTACAGTAGTATTCAGTGCTTTGATTATTGAATTATTACTTTTAAGATTTTTCGCAGACTACAATTATTACTGTGTGCATCTCTACATCAATGAGCGATGCACCACTAGAACTGTACAAAATTAAATGATCGTATAAAGAATTTTTTGATCTAATCCTTGATTGATCCAAGATATTTGTGGAGAAAACTGGATCTTCAAAATGAAGCTTGGTCTTTTCTGGTTGCTTTCCAGCCTGAGATGATTCAAACGTGTAGCAGTGTTAAGGTATAATTATATTAGCCAGTCAACTACAAAATCTTCTCTCTTATTTAGCACTTACATATTCTCTCTCTCTCTCTCTCTCTCTCTCTCTCTCTCTCTCTCTCTCTCTCTCTCTCTCTCTCTCTCTCTCTCTCTCTCTCTCTCTCTCTCTCTCTCTCTCTCAAGCACGCACATATGAATATAAGAAACTAAGAATGCTGTCAATATACTTAGTAATATCGACAGTCTTCAGAGATTTTGACCTTAGTGTTGGTGAGCTTGAATTCTCAGTGTTCCTATCAAGATTTGTTAAAGTTACATGTGTCCTGTTAATGCATTCGTTACACATTTGGTTTGATTTACTGACTGGAGGGTAGCGTGTAAACTTAATTTCATTGTTATTTTATTTGATCTCATATATGTACAAAAAGATTATTTATCGTGTTCGTACAACATTTTCATTCTGTTGATTTCTGTCACACAATTATATTTTTAGCATTTAACGGTATTCATGTTTTCATTGTTCTGACTGGTAATCACATACTGGTGTTTGGACTCGGTTCAAATATTCTTAATTATTACAGCTATTGCGTGTCATCATTGCGGAAATGATGCACATATTTTCATTTTTTTGTTTGCATAAGTATTTTGGGGGGTATTGAGTATTCTATGAACGTGGGAATTATATTCAAATTTTGCATTTGCATTAGGTCAAATTTGATTTGATCGTCTTCTGTGCCTCCGTTTCTTCTGAGTTTAATCTGAAACTTCTCCGCTGAAGAAATCATATGGAAGCAGTCATGATAGAATTCGGATGTAGAAAACCGGACACAATGATTTTTAAATGTGTATTGACACGTGCTGCCACGAGAGCTCTCTTGCGTCCGATAAATTATTCTTCCTCTTAAGAATGATTTGTTTAATGACACCTTAGTGTCAGTTCATATCATGTTGAATTCTTTCTAGATTGTTTATTCCTGCGTAGTGTTACGTAGAAGGATATGTAAGTTTAATTAGTATGAAAAATGGAGACAGGTCAAATTAAGTTATAATTTGGATATAAAAATTATTGTGCATGACCTAGATCGTATAGTTCTTACCTACATATATCAGGGTGGGAGGTTCCAAATAAAACACCTTTTTAAAAAGGAAATAAATACTAATAACCAATGACTCGATCCAGTTTACCTGATTTTAATTTACCTAATCATATATCTATTTATGTAAAAATGTCCAATTTGATGTCTTCAAAGATCCCGTGAATGCTATTAACTCTATTATTTGTCTAAAAAAAAACGATTACGCCGTCTATAACTACTACATCAAAGGACATTAATGTTTGCCACGACACGGAAATTAAATTCTGGAATCAGTTCAGTAAATTTTGCAACGTTATGTACTTCTGCGTTAGGAGGCAAAGAAAGTAAAAGAGAAATATAATGGCATGTAGGTCAAGTAGGTAGAAAGGAAACAAATATAATATTTATCTACGTGAAACATCCAACGACAAATGAATATGCAGGCTAGATACTGAAAGACAATGAACATGCTTGTAAGCAATGTTTTCTGATAATTGTAATGTCCTGGGCTAATAAAAATTACTAGGATTCCCATTAGTCAGAATATAAATACGAGATCAATTTAAACTGAGTTTATATCTGCATTAACTGTGAGGAAATATACTTTTCTAACAAGTTTTTAATTTTATAAAAAGTCTCACTCAAAGCAAGATGTAAACACAGCAAATGAAGGCGGATACAATGCATAAATTTAACACAAAAGAATATATGGCAATTTGTTATAAAATTTAAATGAACTGAATTACAAAGTCTAGTAGAAAACATATTTATATTTTTTATCCACCAAAAATTAGTTGTTATACTAAATGGTGAAAAAAAGGGTAAAATATGTTGTCAGCACGATACGTCAACATCAGTGGTCTTCAAACTGCTGTGTCGTAATGGCAGAATTTGAATGCATTTCTTTAAATGTGTCATGTCAATTAATGTAGTAACTTTTTATACTAACACTATTGACAACTAAATCAATATTATAAAGTTGTATGTTTACTTTGAGTTTAAAATAACAATTTGTTATAATATTACCATGTTCATATTTAATTTTACGTTTTCAGATCTTCTAGAAAAGTAAATTTATAATGCGATGATGAACACCTTTCTTGGGTATTAGTCGCTTTTAGAGGAGAATGAATTCATCATGTTTCATTAGGCATTATTACGTTTTCTTACGCTCATTTTGTCGTTAATAACCTGCTTTTTATTAATATAGAAGGCTGTCCAGGAAACAAAATTTTGGCACTGTTAGGTGTTAATTTGCAGACTAGGTCTGTGGGAAGTGTAGATAAATTAGGATATCGGGAACATAAACGTTTTCTTATCTTTGCTCAGACAACGTCTAGCTGAGCAGTTTTGCTTTTAATTGGCATTCATCAAGATTTACATTATATAGAAGTTTGTCTTGAAATGTTGGCTAGAAGGGGTATTTGGATATTGTAAGAGTGACGGAAGGTTGGAACAGACTAACTTTGCCTTATCTTGATCAAATGACTTTTATTGTTTGCAATGTGAAAAAAATGAGAACCACTTGTGCAGAAAAAAGAGAATCACTATGTATTAGAATGCCACGTTGTCTGTCTCTAAGATAAATTATACAATTCTTAGTTTTAGAAACTCACGAGAATGTTGAAATTTATTAAGTTTTTAAATTTCACGATATCTGGTGATGTTATAAAGCTTGAGTAAAAATAAAAATAAATAAATAAATAAATAAATAAATAAATAAATAAACATTGTCTTGCGTATTGATTTTGCATTGTTTGCTAGTTTTTTTTAAATTCATTATATGCTAATGATTGTTACAATTTGGAGCTGACTGACCAAGATCAAGTTTATTTTCTACTAAATCGGAATAATTCGTTTCGTTTGTAAGCAACATATTTATCTCAATCAAGAACATTGGAAATCCTCTAGTGAATATGCGGGGTCTACTTATTGTTTTCCACATTTAATGTATACTCTTTGTAACTAACATTCTAATTTTAACTAAGAGTTTATCTTGTAAACATTTGGAACCTGAAAGAATGAAAATTTTCATCAGGTAATAATTCTTTTTAAAAAAAAATGCTCATTTTGACCTGAGGTCAGGTAGAGGACTATATCTTGTTGATCTATAAATTATTCATTCGTACTGTAAGATCTGAGCAGAATTACTTGTATTGTTGTTGTGTACAGTTTTCAATTTGGGATGAAATATATTTATTCAAATTATTTAATTAAAGGTATTTTTTTCAGGAAATATAAAATTCTAAAAAAAAATCATTCTTGGAAATAGAAACTTTAATTCTTCAATTGTGTTATTGTGGTTCAACAAAAGGCTGTTTGCACATCAATACGACACAGGTCATTACAGGTGCATCAGCACTTCAAGAATTGGGCTTATTTTGGATTAGCATTATGTTTAATCAGAACTTTAGTCATTAAGATTTGTGTTCGAAATTCTAGGAAAATTTAGGATTTGATTTCTAAAACCTTATGCAATGTTTTTACATTTTCGCTTTGTATATTTGGGAAATAAATTGTTTGCTTGTTTGCTTAACTTAGCAAAACTGGTTGGATTTTGAATTTTGATCTTATCTGTTTTATATATATATATATATATATATATATATATATATATATATATATATATATATATATATATATATATATATATATATATATATGTGTGTGTGTGTGTGTGTGTGTGTGTGTCTGTGTGTGATCTATCCAACAATCTACTTTGTCAAGTATACATTATAGATCTAAAATGTATTTGAGCTAACGAACACATTTTAATTAACGTTTAGTTTAATACTGCATTCCCTGCAATTAACATGCTTTTGATTATATTAATTTTTTTTTTAAACTAAACCTAATTACCCCATCACAAACACACACACAAACACACACACACACAGACACACATATATACATGCATGTTCATATGTGTGACATCAAACGATAGTTAATTTTTATTTTGGAATATTTTCAAATCTGTTTGATTTGTTGTAGTCCAAGAGAACCCAGTCTTACAAGAAAATAAATAGACAACAGACTCTACATTCCATATCGATCGGCGATATTTAATTGTTCGCGCATGAGACTAAAAATCAATGTGTTCACATGAAAGTCACTAATAAATCCGAGCGTTCCAAGACTCAATCAGAGAGAATATTCAATGCAGTGGGATTATCAAAGATGTTGATCCAACAAACACGGTAGTATTTTTTTCAGTCTGTATTTTTTCTCGTAGCCATGGTTTAACTATTTCTTATGCACGTTATTATTCATAGTTGTTCGTGTATTTCTACCAAAATCTTTATTCTCAGAAACTTATGGTAGTTTCTTTATTTGATTGTCTTTTGTTGATTTATTTACTTTAGGTATAAACAGTAGAATTGATTAAGTTCAATTAAGTTCATATTACTGGTTGGAGATCTATGAATTAATGAAATACCAGCATTTATAGTTTAGTTTATCACAGTTTAATTTTTAAAGCAATTTGTATAAATAATCGCATTAGTAAATCGGCATGTATCTCACACACTGACTCGGCATGAAAATAGTTACAAAATGCATTTTGTGTTAAGATGATATAATTAAAAAATACGTTTTCTTTGGCATTTATAGCAAAAAGACAATGAGTCTTTTCAATGCAGTAAATACCCTTAAAACTTTTACACGTTAAATTCAGATTGTTGTGAATTTGGTCAGATTTTTAGGCTGCTGTGAAACGTAATCACTAAATAAAACAATCCTAAAGACCGGACTCTAAAACGTATAAATGAAAGTCAGTTAGATAAATGGTTTGGCAATGAAACGGTATGCCTTATCAGCGACTAATTTAATTTATCGGTATAAATACGACAACTAAATAGGATTAGTCAAATTAATTTCCTGATCGCCAGCGGAAAAAAACCCTTTGTCGTAAACAGAATATTTTTTTAATATATTAATGAATTGCATTTTGTCGTCAGACTATCAGTATATTATATATATATATATATATATATATATATATATATATATATATATATATATATATATATATATATATATATATATATTCAAACGTTGAATGCCTATTCGCATCATTAGAATGATACAATCTCTGATGAAATAATCCTCAGCTGTGCAGTACATTGATGATTGATGAAAAAGAGTTATGCACACAGACAATATATCTGTGTGTGTGATGCAACATAAATATGCATTGCATTATATATTTTATCTACAAAAATCAATTACAATATGTTTGTCCAACACAAAACGGGCTCTTTTGGGACAAGACATAAAAGGTGTCATCGATGTATAATCAGTACTCAACATATTTATTTTGCAATATTAGTAGGAAACGTATACAAATAGTAAAACCAACTGCATGCATTAAATGAAGAAATGACGATAAAATGAATATAATAGCTCGCGTAAGAGGCAACATTAATAATGCTAACAGTAAATTTTTTTAAAAAAACGCAATTTTATAGCAGTTTGGCATCCATGATATTGTTGCATCCAATTAAAGCTCTATAGGTAAAATTTCGCAGATTTCTAACCTTGGCAGATATCACGGAATTAAGAAATCAATAAATCTCAACATGTTTGGGTCTTTCAAAAATTAAGGATTTATTTCCTTCTCTCTTAGCGGCAAATAACATTCTAGTGCAAATAGATACGTATCTTCCATCACATTGCAGGGAAGAGAAGTTCATCGATTTAGCAGATTATGGTCTCTTCCATCTTTCTAACTCTATATGTAAAGTATATCAGACATCCTTAACTCTAAATGAAAGTGTTATCACCTTTTCAATATCCAAATACTTCGTACAGCAAACATTTGATGACACTTTTCATTATGGTCTAGCTCATGCAGCTTTCCTGACTCTCGATTGTCTATTTTAGATATACTTGTCAGCTAAACTTTAATCAGACAGAAGAAAATCCTTTATAACCCAAACATCATTATTTATCCACGTGTCCCTTTCGTTTATTCACGTGTCTCAAAGCCAACACTATTTCATAAAGATAAGGCTATCGATGCTAAATATTTCGTTCCACGATGGATTTTTATATACGTAACTATTAATTAATGTTTGTTTTTATGTCATATATATATATATATATATATATATATATATATATATATATATATATATATATATATATATATATATATATATATACGCAACATTATTTGCTTCAATATACCCCTATTCGTCTCATTCTTCTCATCTATAATTAATATTTGGTGGTATTGGTAAGTATCAAAGTAATATTTTAAAATTGGTGGCACATTCCAAGCTAATATATATTCTACACCTGATGTTCCTGCTGAATAAGTGTCAAAATAATATCCTTTTGTAAAGACACTTCCGAGTAACACAAGTAACTTCTAAATCTAAATCTTAATCGAAGAATACATTTTCTTGTGCTATTATTCTTCTCTTACGAAAAAAAAAAAACAACGTTTAGCATGGGGCTCCAAGTTTCACAGTATGTGCTTTTTTGGGCCCTTTGTAGATCGTCTTTTGACTATACACTGTGTCATATCATTGCTCAATGTTGTTTTTCATAAAATAAAATTATTATTATTAACGAGACTTGCAGATTATATGGAGGATGTTAACGTGTATTTTTAATTATATGTTTAGAATTGGCATAAAAGTGTGAGTGCGGCTGGTTCATTTGATGAAAAGTACCAACCACATGCTCAATATAACTCACACGAGTCAAAATCAACAACGAGGTCAATATAACTCATAGGAGTCAATGCCAAAATATGATGGGGGTATATAACGTTATGTCTAGAAACTTGTTAGATTCCAGACAAGTGCATATCACCTGCAAATTCTTAGATTAGATTATAAGCACTTTTTAGAGTTTTTTCTTTTTCGTTTGGCACCGTAAATATATTGAAGAGCCTTTAAATTATTATGCATTACTTTTCCACGAATTTTAATTGTCTTTTTTAAACACTTACATAATTTATAGTTTTCTGTTTTCTTAATTTTCGAAAATAATCTCACCATCTGAATGTCTATTTGGTGGCATGTGGTCCTCGAAGAAAAACAATCGATCCTAAATATTTTATTTGGGGGTTGAAATAGAGCGTTCTAAAGACGCCTATTGCTATTTTCAATTTTATGGCAACTCATCGCAGCTCAGCATAGTTTTCGTCTTTTCTTAATGAATTTTCAGGGCCTTATTTGCCTGTTTGATTACTTAACCTGTGGTTCCCTTTTGCAGGAAAGCTACATCGAATCTTTGGATACGCACAACAACGCCTTCCATGATTATACGGTTGTAGCAGTAATAGAAAAAGAACTAGAGACTTATATTTCGTGTTATTGGCTATAAAACAACAGATGGAAAGCATTTCTACAGATTCGTCAACTCCTAAAATTTCGTTTTTTTTGGATAGATGACAAATAATGAATCAAAGCGATGCATTGAAGAATGAAAACTCGGTTTTCATCAACGATACACCCTTCTCATTACGAGTTACTGATGCACTTTTCCTAAGCCTCATATGCGCATGTTCTATAATCGGAAATACATCCCTCTGGATCATTGTCTGCAGGTCACGTTCACTAAGGACGATCACAAACGCTTTCATTTTAAGTCTGTCAGGTGCGGACATATTAGTGTCAATCACAAACATGCCTCTGACAGTGTATGTAATTATCAGGGGAACTTGGGATTTTTCAGAAACAACTTGCATAGTCTCGGGCTATATTAATATGTTAACGCTTGTTACCAGCGTTATGTCCCTTTGTAACATTAGCATTAATCGTTACATAATGGTTTGCAGACCTACTTCACACAAGAGCATATATACCAAAACAAATGCGGGAATCATGATTACTGGTAAATCTCTCTCTCTCTCTCTCTCTCTCTCTCTCTCTCTCTCTCTCTCTCTCTCTCTCTCTCTCTCTCTCTCTCTCTCTCTCTCTCTCTCTCTCTCTCTCTGTTGATAATTCTATTCCTACTATTCACAGAACAGAAGAGATCATTACAGGCCAGTTGACAGCTATCCGTCCGTCCATTAAAACAAGGTTATTATCATTGCTCTTCTTAAAACTACTTAGAAAAATGACATGAAGTAATGAAGCTTCATTGCCGCCGTTACCTGGAAAAGGTGGTATATGACAAAAGACCTGAATAAAAAGTAATTTTGAAAGACACTGGTCCTTAAAATAAATGAGTGCCTTTGAAACTAGTTAATATCGACGATCCATCACAATACGAGTCATACAATTTCTACCTCGAACTGATAAAAGAAAAGTTTTCACTCCGTTCGAATTATTCCGATGTGATCGGCGACATCCGTGGTTCAACCGGTTACAATAAATAGCAGTAACCCAAAATTTGATAACATCACCGTTGTAAACAGAATTACCAAACGCAATGTTTCATGTCGGATAGGGTAGGTTATCCTTATGTGATATTACTGTATATTTCTTAATTCTAAATATAAACAAATCGTGCACGAAATTATTTAAACAAATTATTTATGATATGTGTACAAGCTTCTTTAATTTCAAAACTTTCAGAAATATAAGAGAAAGAACTTATTTTTGTAGCGCCCATACACAAGAAGTATTTCCTCTACGTTTTAACACTAACTGCGTATCAACTAATATGATTTATTTGATAACCTGTAAAACATGAACCATGCATTATATTGAAAAAACACTTAAACATGGTTCTAAGAGAATGAAGTAATCATTGTTTTCAAATAAACCATTATAGATATCTTCAGTTCGTCTTTAATATTTCAATACATTTTGATACAAATTATCACTCTCTAGTAGATTTTTCATTTATGCCAGTATATAGTGTGCATGGAGACATGAATAGACTGATAACAGACAGTTATTGGATTCATGCTTTGTAATACCATGGCACTATATCAAGCTGAATGATATGTTGCATATTAAAAAAATTGTATGTCTGTCTGTCTGTCTCGATTTTATTATTTTACTGATTCAGTTTTTATAAGTTTGTATTAAAGACTCAAGTATCATTCGATCTTTTTCATATATATATATATATATATATATATATATATATATATATATATATATATATGTATGTATATATATATATATATATATATGTATATATATGTATGTATGTATGTATGTATGTATTATATATACATATATATATACATATATATACATATATATATACATATATATATACATATATATATATATATATATATATATATATGTATATATATATGTATATATATGTATATATATGTGTATATATTTATATATATATATATATATATATATATATATATATATATATATATATATATATATATATATATATCCCTATGCAAAATACAAAACTGTAGAGTGCTACCTTTGTCGCAAGACCTGTGTATTCTCAAACCTAAATCAACATATCAGACGCAAGTTTCGACTGTGTAATCTCAAACCCAAACCAATCCAGATAATTCAGATATATACCTACGTAAGGTGTATTTAGTTTTATTTTCATAAAACGAATTGCCACATGATAAATCAAAAGTCGAGAGCGGATAGGATAAATTTGTACATTTTTGAAAGCTTTACTGAGTAGTATAAGTAATATTACATAATGTTTTAACATTTAAATCACATAATTCAGACTAGCTTGAACTTGCTTGTATCAAATCTGCTTTAAATGTCCGGTTGTTTGTACTCGTCTATTCATTGTTGTGCATCGTGCTTGTATGCTGTAGACCTTTCCTGACATATGCAACGACATCATTGCCAAAGAGTTTTATTTAAAACACAAGAAATTTACTGAACCATGTGTTTTGGTTCATACTATTGGATTAGTTATTCTCTAATGATTTAGTTGTTATATATTGGTTGCTGTCTTTGTTCTTGTCGTTGTAGCTATTGTTGCATTTTATTTATGAAGAGAACTAAATTCAAGATCCATATTCCCCAAACATAAGATGCAAATTGACAGCTGATCTATGTAAAGTCGAAGAGTCTGATGGCAGTAGAGCAGATATACCGTGAGACAACAGCATATGAATACAAACTTTTAATAATGTCTACATTAACAAACCAATATACTACGTTTGTTCTAGCGAGACCCATGTACATACATACATACATACATACATACATACATACATACATACATACATACATACATACATACATACATACATACATACATACATACATACATACATACATACATACATACATACATACATACATACATACATACATACATACATACACATTGTTTCCTGTCAAATTCACTCCTATAAAATTTTAGGTTTTATGATAAGGAACTACCCATCCAGGTCGTAAAGGCGTACTGTATTGACTATTTCATTCAAAGTTGCCATTATTCACCATTGCATTACCATGATATGGTAATAATTCTGTTTATTTTGGTGATCATTGGACAATATTCATTGCGAGCTCCTTATCTAACAGACCTAGAAATTTTTCATGACAGTGGTGTTCATTTACGTAGACATTTTTACACGAGGCCAAAGAAGAAGTTTATTTTTCAACGTGTTTCTCACATATACAGTTATTCACAGAGGAATGATAATACTATTACCACAATGCTCTATATTTGGTGGTAAGAGAACATCGTACACTTTGAAAACTGCGCCACAGTCAATTTAGAACGCAAGCTATCAACAATGGCTATTGTGTCCAATTCGAAGAGTTTATTTATTATGTAGAAGTTAAAAGTTGGAAATTCTTTATTTGCATATATGGGGCACAGTGATGGACGAGGTAGAACGTTGCCGACAACGAGGCGAATTAAAACCTTCATACCTGGTCTTTTTATCCCAAGTTTTTGAAATTATTTTATTATGTGATTATATAAGAAATTTATGATCCAGTTCAAAGCAGCCTTAAGGCATCAGTATATTCTGAAAAAGTTTGAGATGTGAGGAACGTGGGATATTCCAGCATAAACCGTACTGACTATAACAGTATCTCACAATAAAAGCGCTGCGTATTGAGGAAAAGAAAATTGCATTATCCAACACTTGCAATGCTTAGACATGTCGTTTGCTTTACTTGACTGAGTGTTCGGCTTCCATTGTAAAAGTTAAGAGCTATCAATAGATTTTTCCGCTGCTTGTTTTGTGATGGCAAATAACGTGTAAATCACTCAACAATCAAGAATGAACAAACTTTCATAAAACTACTTTAGTGTTAAAACTTAGAACAGTAATTACCATTTTATTTACGGTCAATAACGCGCACCGCATGACTATTTTGATTTAATTCTATACAAAATAGGCTCACTGGAGTAATAAATTTACAAGGGAAATAGTTGTAGACGACATGCAAATTTTGAAACTAAGTGCATGATAAATTTATTATTGACTTTTTCATTCCGAAACTCGGTGTAATAAAGCTATAAACTGAATTAACTTCCATTTAGCCATAAATCTGAGGGATTTAAAATAAATTTTACAAAACGCAAAATCTAAGATACCATATGATGCTCTCATCAGTTGTACTGCATGTTGAACGAATTAGTCAAGGTTATAAATATGAATTATCTACAGTTAGCATAAAATTAATCCAATTAAGAGTGATACATTGATGAAGTATAATTGTCAACGCCTACATTCTTGGATTCGTTATCCATAAGCACGTTCGTTGCTATATATATATATATATATATATATATATATATATATATATATATATATATATATATATATATATATATATATATATATATATATAGGTGTCAGATTCAAGTATTTGCCGTCCCTGGCTTTAAAAATAGAGATCATTCCAACATAAATTAGAGAGCAGAATTATAATAAAATGTCCTCACAACATACAGTGTACATTTTAAGACATTTGTAATGATTACAATTACCCGCCTTAATTGCTTTGCTTTATGTGCACGTCAATAAACACGCTAGGTTAAATGTGCGTCATTTTACTTTGGTTATTCATTAACGTACTTAAGTTACCAATTCCTACCGTTTCTTCTTCACCATTCAGGAAATTCCCATTTGCCTGTAAATAGCGCACGATACAATTACTAGATTACCCTACGTGACTGTTTGCCATAAAAGTCCAGGAAATATTGCCGAAGGTTGACATGTACATATATAAGACCAGTAGAAAAATAATCGATAGAGGTATAAAGAAGGATAATAGCATGGAAAAATGAATTAATATTATAAAGTGAATACTGGACCAGAAACACAGACACGTAAAAGGAAGTACACACAGATTTAAGAAAACACAAAGCACCTATGTGGGGACAAGGGATATGATTGATATCAATAACTCTTCTAAAAGACGAAAAATGACGCAGAATTTACCTCTAACTTGAAACAACATCTCATTACCCATTGTGGATGTACTTAAAAGCAGTTGTTACAGTTTATAACCGTGGCATCTGCAGTAAAAGTCAGAATTTTCTCCTTTATCCTGAAATTTCAGAATAGGACATTTAGGGAAGAGAAATAGCCAGTAAATTTCACAAGTGCTTTTTAGTGTTGCTTTCTTCCACCATGTTTGTTACTTATGTTCAGGCAAATGTGCGAAAACAGTATCAGAGATCCTTTCGAATTCGGTCCACTAAAATTGTATCTTCTAAACACCAATTTATGTCATTGGAATATCTCTTAATTCTTGTCTCAAATAGAGGTAGTATATCTTGGTATCATACACCATGGAGTTCTCCTGTGATTATTATGTTAAGAAAATGTCCATGTAGATTTTCCCTGTTGTTTTCGCAGAAGAAAAAACTTCGCACCTGTAAAACGTAAATAATAATCGAACATTCTTTATTAAAAAAAGACAAGACACAAAGCATAGCACATTGAGCCCACGTTTCAAGTATGACAAATACCTCTCAGCCCAATAGCAATATGACTTTTCATATAATAAAATAAACGACTTAATCAAAACACTTCATTCACATTATCTCATCTTATTTTTATACTTAGCCAGCTTCACCCTCTCATACAAGGAAATAAACAAATGATATACATTTCAACATGTAGCTAAACTTTAAATCTGATACTGAAAAAAAAATGTAAAATTTGTGTCAAACTACCAAGTAATTTCATTATATAAGCCGAATTAAACCAACGATGAAAACACGCATTTTTTATAGATTAGTTCAGTGGCCAATGTTTTAAAAAAAAAAACTCAACAGAATTTAATGCACTGCAATTACTATGCGAAACATTATAGTGTCGATACAATTTATGTTCTAGAGTTTCTTTGCACGATAAAAACTTTTTTCGGAGATCATCATCAGAATAATTTTAAATTATAATCACATAACGCAATGAGAATGATAATCATATAAGAATGATTATTATATAACGTAATATGACTGATTATCATATGGCGCAGTAAGATTGATTATCATATAATGTAATAAGACTGATAATCATATACTATTTATTATCATATAACGTAATAAGATTGATAATAATATACTATTGATTATCATAAAACGTAATAAGATTGACTATCATATACTATTGATTATCATAAAACGTAATAAGATTGATTATCATATACTATTGATTATCATAAAACGTAATAAGATTAATAATAATATACTATTGATTATCATAAAACGTAATAAGATTGACTATCATATAGCGCAGTAAGATTATCATATAACGTAATAAGATTGATTATCATATACTATTGATTATCATAAAACGTAATAAGATTAATAATAATATACTATTGATTATCATAAAACGTAATAAGATTGACTATCATATAGCGCAGTAAGATTATCATATAACGTAATAAGATTGATTATCATAACACATAATAAGATCGCTAATCATATAACGTAATAAGATTATTATGTGACATAATAAGATTGATTATTGAACCACTCTTCCAACACACTACTCAATCCATACAGTAACAAATACTGTTCAAATTTATAGATTCGAATGACATGCTGCATAACACACCATAAAAGTCATATTAGCAGTCGAGAGTAAATTTCTGGCTAGAGAGATCTGAGCTTAAAGTAAATCTTCAGGCTTTTTAGTTTTGGTATAGATGTAGGGAGCACGATGACCAAGGATTGAGTCCATGTGGTGGACCGTTTTTCTGTCTGCCATTACTTGTTGCAGATTGTTGTTACGACTGTGACTATCTCCTCTCTTCCTGCTTGAATGAGCTCTGCTGGGATGTTGACACAAGTTAGCTTTCCTCCTCTCCTTAGCGACCTAACTGAAATTGATACTTCTTCACAAAAGAATGGGGGTTGTCATCAATTTCTTCTTCTGCCTGAGGGCAATTTAATACTGCTAGATTTCTTTGGGTCTTATGACAGTACAATTCTAATCAGTATTCTGCCCATCTCTTATAGGGGACAAACACCCTAACCTGAAAATTTTTATTGTAAATAGAAGAATATGTAGTAGTTTGTGTAAATAATCTATCCTATTTTTTCTTTGCATTTATTGTATTTGCACAAACATTTAATAATAAAAATGTTTTGAATTCCGAGATCAAATGGAAAGAAACCTACTCCTCAAGTTGTTGTCTCCCTTTCATACAATCAGGATGTGACGTCATTTGAGACGATTTCCGCACAACAGGCATATAAATACTCAGTGTCAAGTAGAAACGATGTCTCAATGCGCAGCTCTGAATTGTGTGAATAAAAGCAGTTCCCGACAAATATTTTTTTTTTCACATTTCTATAAGACCCTAAAGAGTGATTTGTATGGGCGATCAAATTAAAGAGAGAAGGGATTTATGACCGAGACATTTCGAGCATGAAAGTTTTTCAAAAGACCAGAGACTCTTCAAACTATTGGGTTTGAGCCAAAACGTTAGCGTTTGAAGCCTGATGCAGTGCGGCTCTTTTTTAAAAATATTTTTCTACTCTGATAACAAGACATAAGACGGGAAGCACGCCGGCGAGTCGTAGTCGACATAGGCCAGGGAGCATCACAGGAGTCTGCAGTTTTATCAATAAAGCACGGCGAAATTTCTGACTACATGAAATTTCGTCGTGCTTTATTGATAAAACTGCAGACTCCTGTGGGAGCATTAAGGACTCAATAATTCAGGAGCACGGTCAACGTTTCAATACATGAACGTGTAATTTCAGCCAATAAAGTTTAAAACTTCAGTAGCTTCTGATATTTTATTTTGCCATTATACACATACATTCGCACATATTTCTAGAACTGTCATAAGTTTTCGGATTCATCAGTCAGAAGCGAGAATACATGAATCATGTGAAGGTTTCAGATGAGAAGGTCTTGCGAATCGTGTTCACTACACATGATGGTAATATTTTTATATTTTTTTACCTAGTATATTCTACAACCTACGGAAAATCGTCTACATGATGTGTCGGTAGTCTACAAGGACAAAATAATTTACTGAATAGTATAGTTATTACACATAATTTCACAACAATTCAATCACTTTATACATGGCTACGTGGTATTTATTTTTTAACAGATTGGTTTATGGAGCCTTGGAAGAGGTGGGGGTGTAACATGTGCTCTCTCTCTCTCTCTCTCTCTCTCTCTCTCTCTCTCTCTCTCTCTCTCTCTCTCTCACACACACACACACACACACACACACACACACACACACATTTTCTCTTCCTATAGCCACTGAGATTGGCAACAAATATTCCATTCTTGGTTGGACATTGAAACACATTTACTACACAAGCACCTGTGTGGAAAAAAGGCTAAAATTATTTGAAAACAAAACTGTTGCCTGTTTGATATTTTAAATGTCCATTTCTTTGACGAGCATTTATCCAATTATGACATGTGCAAGTCCATGTCAATAGCTGTTGGATTAATCCAGGCTATAGAAAGTGAAAACCAATTTCCAGCCTACCCTTCCCCACAAAAAAACTGGCAAGAAAAACTCTAATCTGTAATATTAAATTGTTTTGACTTAAAAGAAAATGAAAAGAAAGAAGAAGAATTAATGAAACAAAAAAAATGAATTGTGAAAGAAATCTTAATCGGTAGAAAATTATAGCCCTCTCCCTACCCGGTTTATTGATTAGATTTCGTACTGCTATTTAGTTTGGTATTAAAAATTAAAGGTAGTTTATAATCATCGTCATTGTCAGAACCTGACGATTCCTGTACATCTTTGTCACACGAATTTGTCTCGGGTTCATAGATATAAGGTTAGATGTTCATGAAATATTCTACTTCTGGATTGTCATCCACATCACTGACAGTCGACATAATTTAGACATTCAAGTACAGCCAACTCATAGAATGATTGACTGTATTATCATAGGAGTCTGCAGTTTTTTTTTCAATAAAGCACAAAGAAATTTCTGACTACATGAAATTACCTTAACGGTAATATAAAATAATTATTTTATAATACCGTTAGGTGATTTCATGTAGTCAAAAATTTCGTCGTGCTTTATTGATAAAACTGCAGACTCCTGTAGTATTATCAACAATGCCAGCGTGTAGTGTCATAAATGACGACACATCCGCAAATTGTTCAGGGGGAGGGAAGTGCGTTAGTTTATTCAAGACGGATCGGGAGAGATGATCGGTTTTTCATAAATTTCTTCGTAACGAGTAAAAAAGAAATGTACAAATTTTCAGAAAATGAAACTTTATATATATATATATATATATATATATATATATATATATATATATATATATATATATATATATATATATATATATATATAGCAAATTATATACGGAGTTTGCGCGAATTTCAGTTTTGCATGTTTGTCCCCTTTAAGGATCTCTTGGTCTTCTGTGGGGCATTTTTCTTATTTGCCTTGGACGGTGGTAGTTTTTCCTGGATTGTGGGATCTTTCTTCAGTTGATATACTATTTTAATGTAAATTCTACTCAGACTGTCTTCGATTTTGCAGCATTGTCTTTCTCTCCAGTATTCCTTCGCCTTTTTCATGCTTTACCTGATCATATTGCAGTATGTCTGTATTTTCTAGCTCCTTCTTTATCTCATTTTCTCTTTTTCAGTTCTCTTCTTTTGTCGCATAGTTCAAAGACATCTGTCGTGAACCAAGGTTTCTTTCTTCAACGATACTTGCCCATGATTTCTCTATCTGCGATAATCACATCCGTGTTGAAAGTGGTTGCTAAGGACTCTAGGTTTGTGTCTACAGAGTTATCAAAGGTGCAAATTTATCACTATCGTTGCTTGGAAGGCTTCCGTGACGTTTGAATCTTTCAATGTTTCAAGGTCAAATCTGATTCTTAGTTGGTTTGCCTTTTTGATCATTTTCAGATGGAGGCGAAACGTTAATAAATTATGATTACTTCCAATATATGCTCCTGGAAAAATTTGTGTTCTGGCGATATTCAGCCCTGTGTAGAATATTTTTTCGTCAAGATGTAGTCAATCTTGTTGTGATGTTGTCCATTTGATTTGTGTCAGGTCCATCTTTGTGAGGGCCGAATGTGAGGACAATATAGTAGAAGCCAGATTTTAATCTGGCCTGATGATCACAGAAGGAAATACACATGGCAATCTAGACAATAGACATGAAACTCTATTTGACTTTCACATACCTTGCTTATGAAGTAAAGTGTAGATATAATTAGGAATGATGAAACATTGAACATCTTCTTAGATCACCTATGAATTAAACTGGTTTGTACACTCTACATCATATCACAGAGTATTTTAATTATTACATGCAAACATGGTATTCTATGAGAACTTGTATTCCGTTACAGATCGCTCTCATGAGCTTGCAATACTATATACTATAAACAATAAAACGAGTCATATTGGTTTAAAACTTTAGTCTCTTCTATGCATACAACACAAGATGTTAAATCATTTTACCAAGTCATGACCATCCTAAAAGTTTGACCTGACTACAAAACGTCCATTACCTAAGATGTATCATTGGACGGCAGTCATCGGTGAAGCTTTGCATCATCATCTATTTGCCAGTTGTTTAATTTTAACAACCGTCAAAGAAATTCTAAGACATTAAAATATATTTTAAATAAAAAAATTCATGTTCCAATATACAGTCTAACATTACCTACTTTTCACCGTATATTTCGGCCATACACTCCGATGTGAGTTTTACGTGTAAACTTTTAAAACAATCTACAACCAATTCCTCTTTAAGTATATTTCCTCAAGACGGCCAAATAGGGTTTTCACACCCATACAACTGAGAAATCTAACTGAATTGTGACCCTGGGTTAACTTTAAAAGAATATGCCATCTCTAGTTGACTGTCTCAATCTCCTCGTTCGAAGCACATTCGCAGGATTGGTATATATATATATATATATATATATATATATATATATATATATATATATATATATATATATATATATATATATATATATATATATATATATATATATATATATATATATATATATATATATTCTGCACTTTTAAATATACAGCTTTACCTAATGACATGGGATGGCACTGATATAGTGTTTGTCAAGCAAAAGAGGCTTTGCCATTATGTATCCGTTGATGTCATGATTGAACAATGTTAGAAACAAATTTATGAATAAGTAAATATGTGATTTCATCCAACTATTTAAACCAATGCGAATGCAGCATTAAGGTTTTTCAATGTGGTGAGTAAAAACCATACTTTTATGTACAAGGGCGTATTTTTTATAGCATTTGGTAGTAGAATGGTTAGCAGTTTCTTATTTCATTGCGCAATATCAGTTAGGGCTGTATCGCCTGATCTTGGTATTTTATCTTTCTTTTAGTTGGGATCAGTGTATCTGCCCTGCTGTCCTCACCACCTCTTTACGGATGGGCCGAGTATTCTTATATTCCGATGCAACATTTCTGCTTTTGTGACTGGACGAAGGACAAAGCCTACGCCTTTTTTATGATAGGGGCGTGTTTTGGTGTGCCTTTTACTGTCATGGCATTATGCAATATCCTGATCTCTCGCCGAGTTCGTTCCAGTCGAATGAAGGTCGTTCCGCAAATACCTGTGTCAACCACAACTCCATTGCAGGCTTTGAATCAAGCTCAAAAAGACTTTGACATCAAATTGGAGAGTTTTGATATCCATTCTGTTAATATGCATATAAATCAAGATCATAATGTTTCAGACGGTACAACTATTGATCAGAAAAAATATGTGAAGTGTAAAAAGAAACTACATGCAAATATTCAAGCATTTTTAAGGTTAATCAAACATGAAAATGACCAAAATGTTTCAAGAGTGTCGACATTGAATAGAGATGACACCAAGAAAGACTGTCCAGAAACTGTTTCACACGGAGAACCAACTGACTGGGCACAAACTATGACCAAACAGGATGCAAAATTATTTGTATCCAAGCTTCAAAAACGGCGGAAGGAAGCACAAGAAATCCGATTGACAGCATCTTTGATTGTGGTGCTCGTGATATTTTTCATCTGTTGGTTTCCATACTGTATTAGCATGATGCTGTCCATTTTACATGTAGAAGGCGTTCCTAGAAGTTTCCATGTATTTACACTTATGGTCGGTTACTTCAACAGTTGTTGTAATCCTATTATCTATGGAATCATGAATAAACAGTTTGGTGCCGCGTTCAAACAACTTTTTTGTGACTGTAAAAGAAAGAAACGATCAAGTTTTGTAAAAAAGTGATTGTAAATCGGCATCTTAAACCGCGTCTTTACTTTCGATGCTTTTTAGAGCCATAGACTAAAGTTGAATACCACACATGTATTTCAAAAGAGGCTATTCATTAACAACCATACCATGCTTTGTTCTTCTCTTCAAGAATGAAACTACAGAAAGCCCAAAACATAGCTTTGTGCATTGCACGAAAGATGACATTTAAACATTCTGGATCTCAAATGCAATGAATAGGTTCATAACATGACATTTTTATTATGAAATATTTGGGTTATCGTTATCTATTTCTGAAACTGACCCTAAATGCAAAAATTACTAATTCATGCTACTGACATAACATACAATTAATAAGTTTAACATTTCAATGTTGTATCACATCATTTTTAAATGAGACATTGTATAATTTGTAAAGTGACCTTGATCAGTCAAATAACATTTTCAATGTTCATATTTCTATAAAAGCGTTATTTATATCGTTTTCTAATAATCTGCTTCCACATGTGGCATTTACCAAGTGGACCCTATTTTACAAAGAACCATTTGTCTCTTTTATTGAAATTTGTCAACAATACATTAAGATGTATTGGGTGTACTCAACTTTTGTAAGAGACAATATTAATGTTACCAGTAATTACACACTGGAAATTTATTTTCTTTTTACTTATTTATTTATTCTGGCAAGAATAAGTTATGTATCAATTGACTGCGGATACATTGGATCCTTATTTTCCTTTGACAAATTTGGCATGTATATGCATATGCATATGCAATTAAGGTTTTAACAAATATTAGAAGTATAATACAACATAAGTGTACAACACATAATTGCTCAAGCACATGCTTATATTTAAATTTAAAGTTTTTCGAAGACCACATGAAATGACACCAATAAAAGGAGTATTCAAATGCTTTCTTTGTAGTATCATACTAACATTACACATAATATACGAGATAGCAACTAATGTATTAGACAGGGAAATGAAGATGCGATTAATGTAACAGCGAAATTAAAGCATAATAATAATAATAATAATAATAATAATAATAATAATAATAATAATAATAATAATAATAATAATAATAATAATAATAATAATAATAATAATAATAATAATAATAATAATAATAATAATAATAATAATAATAATAATAATAATAATAATAATAATGATAATAATAATAATAATAATAATAATAATAATAATAATAATAATAATAATAATAATAATAATAATGCATTTTAAGTAATATTTAAATTATCATTCACATTACGTTCAATTTGTACTCTATCTATGTGTATATATAAGCAAGAGAAAGGAGCAAAAACCCAACGTTTTCCTACCTAAGATAAGCAAATAATGTATTTCCCAAATATACAAAGCGAAAGATGTAAAAGAAATAACATAAAGTATTACAAATCAAATACTAAATAAACATTGAATTGAATTTTGAACACAAATCTTAATGACTAGAGTTCCGATTAAACATATTGCCTTTCCCAAAACATCCAATTCTTGAAGTGTTGATGCACCTGTGATGACCTGTGTCGTACTGATGTGCAATCTCTTGTTGAACCACACTAAAATAATCGAATATATCCTTATTTGAGTTTCATTATATATCAGAGTTTCTATTTCCAAGAATGATTTTTTAGCATTTTGTATTTCCTGAGAAGAATACCTTCACTTAAATAATTTGAATGAATATATTCCAGCCCAAATTGAAAACTGGACACAACAACAACTAATTCTGCTCAGATCTTATAGAACGAATTAATAATTTATAAATAAACAAGATAATATAGTCCTCTACCTGACCCGGCATTTTCACTAGGGAATTTCCAATGTTCTTGATTGAGATAAAAATGTTGCTTAGAAGCGAAACAAATTATTCCTATTTAGTAGAAAATAAACTTGATCTTGGACAGTCAGCTCCAAATTGCATCTATCATTTCCATATAATGAATAAAAAACGAACAAACAAAGCAAATTAAATACGCTTAACAATATTTATTGATATATTTATGTTCACACAAGTTTTATAACATCACCTGATATTGTGTAATTTAATAACTTAACAAATGTTAACATATTCGTGGATTTCTAAAACTACGAATTATATAATTTAACTTAGAGACAGATAACGTGACATTTTAATACAAAGTGATTCTCTTTTTTCTGCACAAGTGGTTATCATCCTTTTGCACATTGCAAACAATAAAAGTCATTTGATCATTATAAGGCAAATTTAGTCTGTTCCAACCTTCCGTCACTCTTATAATATCTATATACCCCTTTTAGCCAACATTTCAAGACAAACTTCTATATAATGTAACTCTTGATGAATGCCAATTAAAAGCAAAACTTCTCAGCTAGACGTTGTCCGAGCAAAGATAAGAAAACGTTTATATTACCAATAGCTTAATTTATCCACACTTCCCAACCTAACAGTGCCAAACTTTTGTTTCCAGGATAGCCACCTATATCAATTAAAGGTAGGTTATTAACGACAAAATGAGCGCAAGAAAAGATAATAATACCTAAAGAAACGTGATAAATTCATTCTCCTCTAAAAGCGACTAATACCTAAGAAATTTACTTCTCTAGAATATCTGAAAGCGTAAAATTAAATATGAACATGGAAATATTATAACAAATTGTTTTTTTAAATTCACAGTAATACAATTTTATAACATTGATTTATTTATCAATAATGTTAGTATAGCATGTTACTACATTAATTGACGAACCAATATCAAAATCGGAACGTCTAAAATGAGCTACACATTCAAAACCTATTTAACCTAAAGCAATGATTGAATAAAATGCTAAGGAACAATTGTAACAAAACTGCACGAACCATTTTATAGTAAATTAATGAGCATAGATGGTAATTAGGAAACAAGATTTGCATGACATTTTGATAGAATATAGCATTCTTGAAAAGACAACTAGATGAAAGGTTAATATATTTTGGATCATTAAATTTCTGTTACGTTTGTCTATAAAATAAAACTACTAATACTATAGAAAGAAGATGCACTTATATCAGTATCTGATGAATGGTATCAGAAAAAAAAAAACTAATATTATAATAAACAGTTATTTGATATCATTTGTAAACTACATATTACATTGCTAACATTTGTCCATAGGTCTAGACTAAACCTTAAACCTTACGATTATGTTTCTTAACATAAACACTTGTATTGGAGTTAAGGAATTGGATTTCTCCTAAGAGCCTGGTCTACCAGATGAGAGTGATGCTTTTTGCTAAAAATGTAAATAATAGGGCTAACATTGTTTACATCTTACTTGTTAATGGAATTGAACTTTTTACCATCATCCTCGTCTGCTTATTATGTTATATATTTCTCATATAACGATTCTTATCATGAGAATTATTTATTCCTATTTTAACATTTATTTTTTGGAATCAGCCCTTTAGTTGTGTTCAGTTACAATTTGAGCGTTTATATTTATTTCGAATATTCATTGGAATTACAAAGTGCTCATTGATACCTTAAGACTAAACCACTAATTTTGTAACCATTGTGAATCTTTGAAGGACATTCTAGATTATCTTTGTGATACATCCAGATCATAATGACATTGACGTAATTAAAACTATTGTTAAATCAGCACAATTAAGTCTGGAACTCAGAAATAATTATTTTAAGATGTTATTAAATGTTGGGATAAATGAACATCACACGAACATAAGAGATAAGGATTAGATAATTTATTCAATTGCAATGCAGTCTGCAAATTGTTCCCCTGCTATTATTAAACACTTATATTATAAGATCCAACTGATTCTTTTAATCTGTTGCAACGTGTTTTGATTTTGAAAGTGCCGTAAACTCAGCTAACATTTGTAAACAAATTTTCAAATCACTCATGGTCAATAAAACCAGTTTATTATTGTCGTTCTTTTAATCAGTTATAATTTACAAAATTCAGTTTAATAAGTTGTTTATAAGATGTTACATCCGATAGTGCAGATTTAAAATCGTAACCACCTGTGGTCTTTATTTACATCAACACCAGACAGACACCAACAATCTGACATGTCCAGTAATATATCCCTTACTTTAATTAATTTTAATTCATTTTAAGTTATGGTTATTTCAATATTCCATCGTACGTATTTTTTTTATATTTTCTGATGATTGTTTGTCATATACTTTACATAATTTTTTAACTTTAGGTTTGTTTTACAAACATGTTATAAGATGAATATAAACATAATTTTAATGTTACTTGTAATCTAAAATATAATATATTTCAAGCAGATTTTAACGATTAAATTATCTACGAATATACTAGAAATAAATGTAGTTGAGTTTGTTTATTATAGTTTAATTTTACAAAATAGTACAGATATGTTCCAAATGTAAAAATCTGGAAAGCATCGTAAGGCTTGATTATGCTTATAATAACTGCAAGTTGAGTTTGTTTATTATAGTTTAATTTTACAAAATAGTACAGATATGTTCCAAATGTAAAAATCTGGAAAGCATCGTAAGGCTTGATTATGCTTATAATAACTGCAAGTCATTTTTCCAGGAGTTTTATTGGAAATTAGAAAATCACGCTTAAACATTAAATGCATAATATACAACTCAGTAACAATAATAGTCATTATAATTACTGACACAAAGAAAAGTTACACATTTCAAAAGCACCTAGAACATATTTTATTTATATTTAAAACTAAAGAGTAGCAGCAGTGATTATAATTATTTGTTGCATAATACGTTGGATCAAGGCGGGTTGTTCTCTTTTCTTAACGCATTATGCCATTTTTCTTTTCTGGTGTTAATTGCGTTGATGTTTGCAGTTTTGTCTAAAAGTATACACTGGGAAATTTAAAGATTAGGAATCTATGACATATTTCAAAAAGAAACTTAGATTAGCTTTTGCAACCATCAACAATAAAATAAATAATTCTTTATTTGTTTCATGAGCTTTTGTTATATCATGCGTAGTTGCAATTACAAGCTGGGTATAATCTTTGAATATTTTGTCTAGATATTCCTCACCTATATACCCAATTAGACGAAGTTTTTAATAGCTTTCTATAAGTTTCTGGGAACATATTTTGACACCATCTGTTTTTTTTAGCACCATCTGTTGTCATAGTTGTGTTTGACCATCTTAAGTTATCTGATCAGTTTGGTAAGACTGGTAGCGGCATATTCAATAATAGTGTTTATTTTATGATCATATGTACAACCAACAACCAACAGAATTATCTAGTCCAACTTTGGAATCCAAAATGTGGTACTATTAACAATTCAATAACATACATTTCTCCGATACTTAGTACTGCCATGACCCTACATGCTGTATTTAATGATAATGAAAACCAATCAAACCTCGACATATTGAACAAACACTCGAAATTAGAAAAATTGTATTGCACTTAATTAAAGTGTGAGTTGATGATAGAGGAAGCAAGATAGCAAATGAGTAAATATGACCAGCACTCAGTAACTTCTGGGATTTTTAACTATTACCTCTGGCTCCGTAATTGAGACAGTGAATCATTGACCTATCCAAATGGCATGAACTGAGATCAATTATGTGATCACCTAGCTTATATTCAGTCGAAAAGACATAATATGTATCTGTGAGGCCTTATACCATGGTTATCATTATCTTTATGAACTAAATTGGTTCTGAGCGATATTTTACACTCGTTCCACAAATACAATATTTGCATTTTTTTTCTTAACATATTAAGGATTGACAATTAATTGGTCGAGTTTATAAAAGGTGGTAGTACTTTCTTTGAAAACGCTAGTTGTTTACTTAATTTGTCTGTAGATAATCAACTTTTCCTACCAATATAATGGTTATTATTAGTTACATTTTTAGACATCAAGGCCAATTTTGAAATTAAATTTAAAAATAGCAATACAGGCCACTAATTTCTCAGTAAGTTAAATGCTCTGTTTCTTATTATAATACTTTCTAAATATGCTTACTTAACATGAGAAAGTTCGTCATTAGTCACAGTTGTTTATTCTTACATAATTGTTTTCAATGTTATATAAGTATTTCCTATACATCACTTTAATTTTTATGTCAATTTTAGAAAAGCCAAAAGTATTAAAGTAACTTAATTTACCTGAAGATGCACAAGATGCTAATTTAATCAAACGTTATAAATACAAATATAAGAGTTTTGAAATGATACGCATATATTATCATTATAATATTATTCTAAAAGCACATTCATGTAGGAAAGTATGAATTTATGGAAATCAAAAGTTTTATCAGCGGAAATATTTAAAAGTACATAAGTGTTTGTTTTAGATAGACGGTATATTTTTCTATCTTATTGCTGAAGGGATCATTATTTTAAAGCGAAGAAGTAGAGATCATTTCTATAATTTACAAAAGTTAGATATATATCAATTGCAATTCTTAGGATGCTGGAAGTACCTGGCAACGTTATTTATAACCGTACATTTTGGAGCCATACCTATTTTGCCCCTAGCGCTAAATCACAACATTAAAACGTATAATACCATATTCTATGTTTGTACATTATACGATATAAGAGAAATGGCACGATGACTGAAGGCATCATCAAAGGTATATACAGAAGGGTGGACAGATGGTATGGTGGACCGAGATATTAAAATTACTAATATACGAAACATGTCTTATATTATCGGAAATAATTGATAATCATGATGAACAACATAATATCTATTCTTTATTTTAAGTTCAATATTATATCATTATAAGAGTGAAATTGCAAATATCATAGAGCCTATTCTGCCGTCGCATAATACAACATAAGGTCGGAGTCTCTGTTGCTTGTTCTACTGATTACTCTTAACAAACGTCATAGACACAGGTCTTTCGGCACATTATGTGACTACACATCTAGGGTCTGTGCCTTTTGTAGTTTAATGCGACACCAGGTCGACCAGTCCTAACACTAACCTCTTACTGCTGAGCATCAAATGAGGCAGCTAGTAGTACCATTATTGTAAATCTTTGGTATGACTCGACCGGGGATCGAACTCACGACCTCCCGCATCCGAGACGTACGCTCTAACCACTAGGCCACCGAAGCGGTTAAAAAAGGCGAAGATACGAGACAGGTGGTTACTTGTGTAATCGCAGAGGCTTTATGTATCAAGATTTGACAATATTGTGTATTGAATATTTAATCCGCAATGTTTATTAATTATGTTCCTATGTTTTATTATTTTATAATATGCTGCGGGCAACGAAATAATTGCAACTAGTAGGTGACCTTGTCCAAAATCGGTGATAGATTTGATATGCAGCTTTTTATTCTCTCAGAGTGAGGATCATTACCTTAAGCCAAGTCCAGGATATTATACTATTATAGCCTTACAAAGTAAAAATTCGCCATGTTTTATTATGATTTTGTGATGGAGTTTCTAATTACAACTACGATTCTTATAGAACAATGTACTTTTGACCATTATCTTGAATCTCTTTTTAATTCCAATTTGGAAAGTAAAATTTTGCTTGTTTAAAAATTATTGATTCATAATTAAGATCATTTGGGATGGAATTTTATTTATTCAAACAATTTAATTAAATTGATTCTTCTCGGGAAAACAAAGTGCTCTAAAATAACATTCTTGGAAGTAGAGTCTTGAATTTATAGTGACATTTCAAATAATGAGTTAATTATTCGATTGTATTATTGTGATCCAACAAAAGACTATTGGTACATCAACACGTTTAGCGTTTTATTTAATTAATATTTCCACAAAAGGTTATACAGAACTTTAATCATTAGGACTTGTGCCTTAATTTTAGGTCTTGTTTTGCGATTTAATTCGCAACACTTTAAATTCATATTTAACATTTCCATTATACTAAAATAGATTATTTGTTGATTTTTACAAAGCTTGTTGCTTCTCGCTCTTTTTCATTGAGTTGTATTTAAAGACCATATAGTCGTAATAAGAGATATGACACACTGATTGTCCGGGACAAACAAGATTCAGGACCAAATCCCATCATCGTTAAATAAAGTACAGCTATGAGAGACATAAACATGAGGAACAAGAAAATGAGGAACTGGATATAGAAAACGAAGATAATTCCAAATCTGTCTGACGGGCATATTCAGCTTCTAGATAAAGATGGAAGCACAACGAGGTGGTCTTGCGGTTTCGGGACAGAATTGATATCAGATACCAAAGCTTTGTTGAAAAAAAAAAAACAGTGTTGCTTTTATATCGAGTACGACAAAGATGAGGTTATCAAGACACACACATCTTAATATTTCACTGAATTGATTACACCAACTTTGCTGCACTATACAATTGGCCTTGAACACCGTTGTACGTTATGCACATATGTGAAGGACTTGACCGACGGACGTGTATAATCGTATGCAGCGAAATGGATGCCAATTAAGGGATGTGCCTTCATATTTTAGAATTGTTCTAAAGTTTAGTTATATTGACATTTTTGTATGCCAAGATATTGTACATTTTTATCAAGGACACGCATGTTATTGCTCTTTGCATTTGCCTTTTATGGTTTTATATGCCTATGATAGCCGCCACCTACACCTGGTTTGTTTTCTCTGATGCCTGGACGCTATGTTTATTGCTCCATTAATTTAAGGTTGCCTGTTGTTTTGATTCAGATTTAAATACTAAAAATTATGAAGAATTGTAAAGATTGAAGTCATATTTTTGTAAAATCATACCATTATTGTTCCTTAGATTAAAGCGTGTCTATGATGCGATTTATACTAAAAATTAATATACATCTACAAGCCATCACCTATTGCTCCCACTCTTTATTCGTCATTTCCATATCTTCATCTCTTTTCCTCAATCGTTTTTTTTTTTGATTCTTGCGCAGTGCAAGGTACTTTTAGGTCCAATGTTATTACAAAAACGATATACCACAATTACGAAAACGTATGACTACTTGCATACAGAATATATATATATATATATATATATATATATATATATATATATATATATATATATATATATATATATATATATATATATATATATAATGTTAATCGTTCTATATATGGTGTTCTTTGCTCCTTTTATACATATATGGTTGACCCTATCCTTTCTGTCTTATGACATATACTAGTTTTGTTAATGGCATGAAAACTAATGGCCTCTTTTTTAACGAAATCAAAATTAATTTTGTTTATTCTTTAAGAAAGTATAAAGAGAAATGAACTATCGGTGCCCGTCGTTTTGCATCTGTCTTTCTGCTCCAATCCTTTATTTTCTTCATTGGTTTTCTTTCTTTATACATGGTTTCGTGACAACATGGATGTATACATGCAAGATATGCAATCTATGAATGAATACGGCAGTGAAGATTTTTCAATGGTAGTTGTTGGTAATAATTCCATGTTATTCTAAATTTTATCTAAATATAGGCAGTTCTTGTGAATTGTTTAATGCAAATATTATTATAAAAAAATGTTGAATATTTGAGTATCATTTTTAAATCGTTTTGAACGAAGTTCTGATGATCTTTGGTTTATATACAAGTTGGAAGAAATTTATCTCGCTGATGATAAGAAGGGCGGTTGGGGGTTGAGGTGAAACACCAGATATATTTTAAGCAAATTACAGACCAACATAATCTTATCAACGTCTGGCGTAATTTACATCAGGAGGAAAAACAGAAAAACAATTTATTGCACTAATGTTTCTCCTGTATTCTTAGACTTATTTATATTCTGATCTCTGCATACTAATGAAGAGCGTTTTAAAAGCAATATTTGCTATTATTTGGTTAATATCACCAGATTGTTACGCTTGACGTGGAGCCTTTAAAGATAAATGTTTTCCGTGATACTTTAAATTGAATAATAATGTTTGATTTGACAAAGAATACTAGCACACAATAAAAGATAATGTGAAGACAATTATGCAAATAAACATCGCTGCCGATCCCACTGTAAAATAGGGATTGATTCAAGGTATCATATGGAACGAAATTAATGAGTCTGTATTAAGGAGAAAGAAAACCTTTGATGGGGTTAAGGAAGGAAGAAGAAGATTAATAATAAAGTATTATTAAAACAAACAACACAAATGTTACAGAAATTTAAAATAAACTAGAAAAGATAATTGAGGAACTAGATATAAACACCGTATGTTCAAAATAGAAATGTGATTTTGAGATTCAATACAAGAGAGAGGAACGAAACAGTGAATACTCTACTAGCAAACTGACACTTAATTTTGAAAAGTCATGAAAAAGCAGAAAATTTAAGGTAAAGAAGTATATAATAAAACAACTATTGTGAAGAAGGTATTAGAGTAACATGAAACTATATACCATAGTATACAAGTCTATCTAGCATGCCATAATTTCTTTCCATTAACCTAGAAAAATAAACTCGTTCAGGATGCAACAGAATCACTTTAAGGCAATAGAAAAATGCACCATAACGTTAAACGTACGGATAAAAAAAAATAAAAGTCCTGGCCCGGGTGGCATTACTTTTACAAACTATTTCGTAAATGACTTGAATGTAATTTTATAGATGCTTTTCACTTCAGTTTTCAAAAGACTGCACAGTTTATAAACTCTTTATACAATGTCCATCATCACAAAACGGGTAAAGTATTTGACTCACTTATCAATAGAGAGGCAAATTGGAGACCAATCAGGTTACTGAGTATAGTTTTTACAAATATCCGTTAACCCAGTGCAAGAAAATTACCTCCACAAAATGACCTCCACATTACGGCTTATTCATTAAATCTAAACATGTTTTATTACAACTAGATAGGTAGGCAAAATAGTCGACTTCATTGACCCTTGTTTAGTTATAGTATCAACTGAGCTTCCGTCTCATGACATCAGATTACAGGCGGGAATAAAAAGTTATAATCGTCATGAAAGAGAAGCTAAACAAACAGTAATGGCTGACGATGCTACAATTATGCTTGATAGTTCATTCTTAGGTCTAATACAATAGTAAATATCTCTGACAAGTTCAGAAACGCTTGGGAAATTAGATTAAACTGAAGGAAAAAAATTAATTGTATCAAAAATATGCTTTTTAAAGAGGAATACACATTTCAACCATTTGTCGAGTAAACCGTTTAGCTGGACTTCGCAGAGTGCCAGTACTTCAGGAACAATGTTCCACACAAAGTAATATGTATTATATACGTAAACTGAATCTATACCCAAAGCTCAGTTTTATGCACGCCTTGTGAAATTGAAATTGTGATTGGTAGTATAACATTAGTAAGATAAAATGTTTGCCATGCCAAGCTTGATATAGCCAATGGTGATTCACACAATTCCCACAGTTGAAGTGATCAAGAAATAAAATTGTTTCATTTTTTATGTACATTGAAAATGGGTAGCATGTCTAGAAAAAGTATTGCCAATAGCTATGGTAAAGGTGGCTTACAAATGCTGGATTCATACAATAGCATATAATACACATTTATACACGTCCTGAATGTGAATCGGGTATATAAAAGTTTCAACGAAGAGACTAGTCAAATTTGCAAAATATCTGCACTTGAAAAAATAAAACTAAATTGGTTACGAGTGTTTCCTTACGAGAAATTGCACACCACATAGAATTCATAACGCTAATAAAAATAGCTCGTATAAATAGATACTCAAGGCATCATGGTGCTTTTCAAATTGCATAAAAAGTATACCATTGATTCATCTGGAATAACGATACAATTATTTACAGAAGATATGTCAACATGTCCAGATTGGATTGAAAAAAAGGCATTAAATACAAAGAAGTTATTTATTCATTAGCAGAAAATATGTTGTTATAATTCTGTGACATCACTCAAAATAAACATTTTTAAAAAGTTAACTTTTAAAATTTGTGTTAAAACTTAACGCAAGTGATGATTACCATTTAAAAGTCAAACTCATAAACGGTGAAAAAATGTAATCTCCATTATGAATATAGGATAGTGCGAAATGAATCAACAAAAGGATCACATGGAAAGTATGCACACCAGTTCCTATTTAATGTACTATGGGTACAACACTAAGGGCTTTTCAATACAAGTTTTTCGAAGTTAGGATAGCAACCAACACATTTTTATATAAATGTAAAGTCCTTTGTACAGCGATATATCATTTCTGTGAAGTAAATGAAGAGCATAAGCTTCATCTATTTTAAGAGTGGAAGCATGTACAAAATTTCATTGAAAATTTCTCGCTCTTTCTGTATACAGTGAAAATAAGCAAAATCCATGCATAATGTCTGAAGCCTGCTTTTGCACTAAAAGTACGTAACACTGTACATATTGAGTTTTTCTTACTGTTACGTGACAAGGACTCTTACTCGTTAACAAAGAAAAGAGTGAAAGCCAACAAGCTTTGTAAATTTTAACAAAACAATTTATTTCCCTAAACAACCATCTAAAAATTTGTAAATAGGACTTATAGTCTATGAATATAACCCAAATATCATTCTAAGAATAAAAAACAAAAGTCATATCACTAAATAGTCTTATAAGAATACAGGTTCGAGTCCTTACGACGTACAAATTTTGAAGGCGATGACGTCAGATGTAATACAAATTATGAATAACAATAATTCCTCAAATTAATCACTCTTTGTTTCCAAATAATTGCAGAATTAATTTCCGTGAGTATCTTTCAGAATATTTTATAAGAAAGTCAACTTGTTGAGTGTCCAGGAAAATAAATTATTGAATCCAAAAATCAAACGAAGAATGCAATATGCTAGCAACAAATTTAAAATAAATACATGATAGGTCTTGTTCCTTCAAGGTTTTGGATGACTCTGCGTAAACAAATATTAAGAATGCGTATTTAGCCTCGAAAACATCACTTCAAATATCGCGAGATTGGTCATGTGGTCACTTAGTACGCTAGTTTTGTCACGTCGTCCAGAGAAGACCGACTTAAAAACCAATCATAAAAACAGGTTGTTTACAAACATTGATCCATGATGCCTGCCATTTCTGACGTACACAGTACTTGATACAACGTTTAAAATCAGTATATAGTGCTTTAAAATCAGTTGGTTCTAGTAATAGGGCCATTTTAGCAGCACGGTCTGCTTTATCATTACCTTTAATACCTACATGGCTGGGAGGTATTTAGCTCAGTATGTTTAAGGAGAATATTAGCTAATAATGGATTCTCCAGTTTTCTGTTATATAGTGACTGAAGTACTGATAATGAATCGGAGAAGATAATGCTGTTTAAAATACGCTAGCTTGCAATGTATTGCAAAGTAAGGTCTATTGCTCTGATTTCGGCGGAAAAGAATTGACGTACCATTTGGTAAGCGAACTTTTGCTATGTATTTTTCACTAACGAAGGCTGCAGCGGCCATTTCCATCAGTATATATTCTTGTATAATTTGTAAATTGAGAGATGAGTTCATGGCAAGAGTTGAGGAAGATGGAAGGGTTTTTCTCCGATATTTTCCATCGTGTGGCGTGAAAAGTACCCTTTATTACTTAAGTAACCATGGAGGTGTTTCGGAGACGGTCGTGTTCAGAATTTTCGAAATATCAACTTTTGTACTATCAAGGAATGGTAATATTCTAATGCCAAAGGTAAATATGACGTTTGGTTTATTGTTATATAAGGTTTTATATTTGGGTTCAAAAACAGCCGGAAAAGCAGAGTTCAAAGGGTTTGATCTTAATTTGAGTGCATATTGTGCAGAAAGCATTTCTCTTCGTTGTGCTAAAGGTGGTTCGTTCGCTTCAACGAGTAGACTTTCACACGGAGATGTCTTATATCATCCCAGGGCAAGTCTTATTCTCTGATGATGGATTGGGTCAAGCATCTTCAAATAAGACTTTCTTGCTGAACCATAAACAATGCTACCATAGTCTAGTTTCGAGCGAATGAACGTTCTGTATATGCCGATTATGCCTTTTCTATCAGCACCCCAGTCAGTGTGTGCTACTAATTTAAGTAAATCCAGAGACTTCAAGCATTTAGCATTCAAATTCTTTAGATGTGGAATAAAGGTCAGTTTTCTGTCGAAGAGGATGCCTAAAAATTTTACTTACTGGAATAGGTGTTCCGTCCAGCGTAAACAAATGTTAAAAATGCGTGTTTAACCTCGAAAACATTACTTTAAATCTCGCGAGATTGGTCATGTGATGAATTAGTAGGCTAGTTTTGTCACGTCGTCCAGAGAAGACTGACTTAAAAACCAATCATAAAAATAGGTTGTTTACAAACATTGATCACGCGGAGAGAGTATGTTCGTGATGCTCACCAATCATTTTTAACTTCCTGTTGATTTGTTACCAAGGTAAGGCGAACTAAATGCCAACCCTTACGTATTACAATTTCATCATAAATAAAGAAACATTGTGCTAAAATTATATCTCACTACTAAAATAGAATTCCGAATCTGAGTACAATATTCATTACAATTAAATACAATGAAACAAAAATAAATAAAAGGAATTTTAAACCTTACAAAAAAGCAATTTAATCACATATACATATCATTACGCAAAATATGAAAGCGTTACGTTTTATACCACATGCATATTTTCTATTGTCTGATAAGATACACTAAGTCTTTTATTTCATATTGCAGTAAAATATACTGATCTGTTAAGTACGTCCTCCTCTATTTTCTATATAAAATTATTGTAAGTAGATTAATATTATCTATAAGATGATTATTACAAAACATTTCAATCGTTCCACTATATTTCCTTCATAAATCGAAAAATGTTTAACCTAATAAATGGAAACGTTATTGTGTAAACAATGTCATACTTTTACCTTGGGTATCATATATTTTGAATCTGTATAAATACTAATCTATATCAGTAAAACAGTTTTGAAGTTTTTACACTAAATGTTTGCTGAACATGTATGAAAGAATCTGCTGTTGTAATGATAGTTCGAATACACAAATTTATTAGTATTTTATAACGGAAGAATAAATTATGAGCTGAAATGTTTCCTGTTCAGAAACCAGTAACGAGTCATTATTTAATTTCAATTCGCTTTAAGGTAACACTTGTCACGCTATAAACTCTGAAGACTTAAATATTTGGCAGCCAATTGTTTTGCCTAGAAGACATAACTATATCATAAAATGTAAAAAGATTATAAAAATTTATAGCTTATTTATGTAAGTACCCTGAATACCACCGATAGAAAATTCTTCTTCAATTTCTTATTAAACAAAGAAAGTGGGTGACGAACATTCATTTTGACGCACACTAGTTATACATATTATTCGGGCAAGGAATTATCAAATTTCCCTATGAAAGTTTCATACACTAAAATATGGACTTTATATAGTGTACCACCTATTTCTAAGTTAATTGATTTATAACATTTAATATCCGTTACAACTCACCAATTAACACAATCAACAAAAGCAAAAATAATTTACCCAAATTATATAAGTTACCAATTGTTATGTATATTTATATTGTTTGTTTTATTTTTGTTCATAATTGTAGATTGTAGGGGTATTTTTTTTAAATAATATTACATAGCTCCAGGATCATGGGTTGTATTGCCTGACTTTTTTGATCACGTTTATAGATTTGAATGGTCCAAAAATGAACTTATGACCCTCATCCAGTCTACGTTAATGTATCTTAGTTTTTATATAAGCAACATATTATAATTAGTCAAAAAACATCAGTCTTTTGATTGTGTTCAATTATTATTTGATTTAGCTAATTCATTTATTCGTAGGAATGATAAAGTGTTCTTTGACTGTAAGATAAGTCACTTGTGATTGTTGTGAAGACATTTTGCATTATATCATTATCATACATCCAGACTATTAACACATTATCACATTCGAGGTTACAGACACAACATCACATTTAAGATTGTACTTCATTCAGAAAACCACTGGAAATCAATACTTAATGAAATATGATAGAATTATCAGGACTATTGGAGTTTTAATTCAGAATACTTTGTTTTAAATTTTTACTTTGCATTCAAGGGAAATAAATTACTTGTTGATTTTTTTTTCAAAAAAAAAAATGCTTTTCCGTGCCATTTATAGTATATGTTCTGAACTAACATATCTAAACCAAAACTTTTTTATTCTCTTAAGACATTTTTTCTGTCATCTTTTCGACCCTGACAAAATTAACTTCATTTAATTTTCCACTGAACATCAAACCATGATGGACTATGCAGATGCATATGGAATTTTAAAGTAGGCCATTTGCTGCAGAGGTTATCATAGAAGTTGGACGTACTGTTGTAAATACCATGCAATGAAGGTCTTCCCCTGACCAATAGTCCGATTCATTACTTAATTATAGTTACCTCTATTATACTAATAGAAGTAACAAAACTTTTTATATTATTACAGTAAATGTCTGACAAGGAAACAAAATGTTTTTTGGATGTACTTCCAAAAATGTGACTGTCGATTGGAAGGAATTAGTAGGAAAAATTCCCTTTAATACCTAAACTTCCTCGTGTGCTGCAGCTGTGAAAAGTTTGATCCGATCCCGCCTTGCACGAAAGCCTTCGAAAATCAACGTATTTCATTTTTTAAGTGATCAACAGGTTGACAAGCGATTGATTCGCCGTCTCACGGAATATGTACTGCCAATGAGGAAAGGGAAACAAAACCACTGTTATATGATGGCGTAAAATACAATTTGTCGGAAATATCGACCATGCATTCTCCACTTAAGCATCCAGATTCATTCGATATTTTAATTGCAACTGATGAATTTCCGACCAGGCAACAAAATAATAGATAACGACGACACCTTAAAAGCAATTGAACGAAACCAGTCGATAGATAAAACACGTGTTATATTTCAGAATGAATGAAAACGTTATGTAATTATTATGCAACAATCACATACGTGAGAATTATAAGTCAAAACTGATATACTGTTGCAAATTTTAGACATATTGTATTAATTATCTTTGACCGACACAGCCTGCACTAAACATATATCACTATTGTTTTCAGCTTTATCATGATCTTCTTCGTGTCAAGTTCGTTAAGGTATTGGGCGTCATCATCATCATCATTCAAATCAAGGCTAACATCCTGAGCCTTCTTGTTACTTATTTTCTTCTTTGTAATTAGCCATTTCAAAAATCGATCTCTTATACTGTTCAATGTGAAATGTGTTCATCATATGGATGGGCCATTCGTTAGTTAAATTAACAAATTTTAGTTGATGTGCATTGGACTTTATGTCTGACATTGAGAAGATACATGTATATATAGGGATAATGTATATGTATATTTCATTTAATAATTAAAAGAGAATTGGCATACACTGCACTTTCCGCTTTTTACTTAATGATTTAAAAGTGTCAGAGACCTACGCCGATATATTAAACCAATGAATGAGAATATCGAAATCGCATAACTTCAATTACTTGCTATTCCTAAACCGATATATCATGGTATTTCCAGGACATGGATGGATCCTGAAGCAATACCTGACAAAATGCGTCAACCGTGGTAAAGTACTTAATAAAAATGATATGCGTCTGTTATCATGGAGCCAAGGAGATATTTTTATCTATTTTAAGCAGCCATTTTACACAAAAAAAAAACAGTCCAGTGAGTCAAATTAATATAGACACGTAATTAATGTCATCAGAGGCAACACTTTTCCTCTCCCATACGTCTGATTAAAGTAGACGTTGTCATGGAACGTAATATAGATATTGTGCCACCTGTCCCGTACGTTTGATTAAAGCAGGTGTTGTCATTGAATGTGATATAGACATCGTGCCACCTGTATCATACGTCTCATTAAAGCAGACGTTGTCATGGAATATGATATATGCATTTGTGCCACCTATCCCTTACGTCTGCTTAAAGCAGATTTTTCAATGGAACTTGATATTGGCAATGCGGATGATATTTTTCTTACATCTGAAGCTTGAAAACACTGGGACTAATTCACAAAGCTATTATTTCATTGCTTTACATGTGTATTAAATCATTGTTTTTAACTTAACATTTTTCTGAATTATTGTATATTTCACCATTGCATTAAAAGGGTCAGTAAAATGGATATGCTTATCCATAGTCGGGACCTAGACACTGGTGAAATGTTTCAACATTTTATTCTATAAAAAAGCATAATTAGTGACAGCAAACACATAAAATGAATCTGTGTCAGATATGATGGCCTAGCATTAGTTTAATAAAACACTTCATCAATTAAGTTCGCGATTCTGTATGCAGCATACCGTGTTTTGCCACGTGACCGCACTTTGTACGTTTTAGTAACGGTATAAACTCGCTGTCAACATCAAATATCAACTAAATAAGTACAAGTAGGACACGGTAACATTGACCCTAAAACGACTGCCAGCTTCGGAACGAAGAGGAAAACAACGCAGATGATGATGATGATGATGACAAAGATGATGGTTATGATGGTGAGTGTAAAACAAATGCTTTATACAGGTAGTACATACTAATTGCTGATGTAGCAAATAAAATGATCAAACACGATTTCCTGACATCAATGATTTATTAAAACGTGGGTATAGATCTTGTACCCAAACGTCTTTCTATAAATTTAGAATACGAGATTAAATTGTATACCCGAGTGACTTTTTTAAATTGTTAATGAGACAAGATTGTGTACAAAAATACCTTTCTATATATTTAGAATACGAGATCAAATTGTATACCCAACTGCCTTTTTTACAATATTAAACTGTGAGACAAGATTGTGCACCAGAATGAGTTTCTATAAATTTAGAATACAAAATCAAATTGTATCCCCGACTACCTTTACAGTGTTAAAATGAGAGAAGATTGTGTACCAGACTGCTATTCTATAAATTTATAAGAGATCAAATTGTATACCCTTCAGCCTTTATACAATGTTAACATTTGAGACAATATTGTATACCAGAATGCCTTTCTATAAATTTAAAATACGAAATCAAATTGTATACCCGACTGCCTTTACAAGATTGTGCACCAGAATGCCTTGCAATATATTTAGAATAAGATATCAAATTGTATACCCGACTGCCTTTACAAGATTGTGCACCAGAATGCCTTGCAATATATTTAGAATAAGATATCAAATTGTATATCCGACTGCCTTTATGCAATGTGAAAATAAAATACAATATTGTGTACATGAAGGCCTTTTTTTAAATATTTTCATAGAATATAAAAAAGATCAAATCTGTTGAAAGATGGTCTACTAAACAGCATCTTTTAAGTTAGAACATGTGGGTAGAGTGTATACCTGAAGGCCCTTTCATTAAGTCAGTATCAAAGAGATGATGCATCTACATATGTCTTAATCAAGTTCTAAAAAGCGGGAATATTATATATTCAAATATATTTTAATGATTTATAATACAAGGGAAGATTTTGTAATACTTGCAGTTTATAAATTGACTGAAAAAGACAGTCAGCTGAAAGATTTGTTCAAAAGTAAACATAATGGTTTGGATAGTGATAACGTTGTTCCCCTTACCAATGATGACAAATGTCATGACTACAAGCGTTATGAGTAGGAGTGTTATTTATAACACCAATACGTTTTTTGTGGTATAGTGTGTTATTTATAACACCAATACGTTTATTGTGGTATATTTATGAGGTAAAGCTTCGGTTAGTAACGATTCTAAATGCAAGTTATTGAATATAGATTTCGTTCAAAGTGGTCACCTTATCGAAATCGCAAAGGTACATGATTTCATTGTCATTATTTCAATCAGGTATTAAAGCAGCAGAATATATGGGAGTTAGAAATTTTTATTACTAAGAGTTTTGTAAAATTTAATTTAATAATTTCATTTTTCCTAATTTGATAAAATTATTGTAATTATAAGAATCCTTGCATTTTATACTACATTCATTGAATAGTATTTGCTCTTTTAATTGCCTTCTTCTAAAATCAATGCTTTCATTAACATAAATGTTGTATGAGAATGTCTTAATTGCGTTGATAATCAAATTTTATTATACGTTGGAATGGATATTATTATTATTATTATTATTATTATTATTATTATTATTATTATTATTATTATTATTATTATTATTATTATTATTATTATTAATTGTGGTGATGCAGTGAATAATAAACGTCACACCATCAAGCCAATCCTATAAGAATGGATTCCTTCCTACAGAACCATCCGTAGGGAGGAGGTAGTCATTGCAAGAATGAGAATTGGAAATACTTACATAACCCACTCCCACATACTAAAAGGCAAAGCCCCACCAGAGTATGTTTCTTGCAATGAGCCATTCACTATTGAGCACTTTATGATAGTGTTTCGATCTTCAACATACGTGCAATGATGTATTACAATGTTCATGAAATTAAGAAACGACTGATACAATGATACAATGGACGTCATTTGTATTATATAGTCCATGAATAAAGTAAATATTTATTCAATGCTATAACTTTTATGCAATCGCTTTAAACATTTTTATGTAATGTATATGCCGTCCCTTTTTTTCAATAACGTTTCATCTGTCTTTATTAACATACATCATTTGCATTCCCCGTTGATAAGGATTTAATGATTTTTTTAAAAGCGCACCAGCACTATGAAAAGGAAATCAGTTCAATCAGGTATTAGTATTGCTATTATTATTATTATTATTATTATTATTATTATTATTATTATTATTATTATTATTATTATTATTATTATTATTATTAAATATTATCATCATTATTATTATCATTATTATTATTATTATTAAATATTATCATCATCATTATTATTATTATTATTAAATATTATCATCATCATCATCATCATCATTATTATTATTATTATTATTATTATTATTATTATTATTATTATTATTATTATTATTATTATTATTATTATTATTATTATTAAATATTATCATCATCATTATCATTATTATTATTATTATTATTATTATTATTATTATTATTATTATTATTATTATTATTATTATTATTATTGACTGATAATAATTTAGTTGCTGATTCCATGTCATGGGAGAGAATAAAATTTGCTGATCAGACTTGTTTAAAATAATAATCAATTTGTTCAAATAAGCTTGCTTATAAAACCCTACTTGTCTCCTACAAGATTTAGTAGGATTAGATGACGATACCTTTTGTTTATGCCTTTAAAAGATGCGTTGCTCGTAGTTGATTCAACTGGGAGAATTCAGGAAGCAAAGGAAATTATTTGTGATGAGGATATTATCAAGGAATGTGGTTCTATCATAATTGGCTCGTCTAGGCTTAGCTTCTTATTTAAAGGTGTAATCAAACATGTTTTCATTTTAGACATGCAAAAAGTATTAAATTTCCACACAAACTGAAGGTTTGGCGATGAAATCGCTTGGACATGTGCATAAGCAATTTTCAGACGTCTTTAAATTATCATATGATAAAAAGTCTTTCTTTATGGCTAAAAAAATAAATATTTAATCAGAATGAAATATGTCATATCCTGTTATTGTTTAAAGGTTATTCATCTATCTACCTTTTGGAGAACCACGGTACCTGCAACGAAACATATATAATGCACCGGGGAATATTTCGTTCTCATTTACTGAAGTTTATTATATCTGACTGTCAGTATATGCACACAGAGGGAACATCAGCGCGTGAATAGTATGCGTATTAACTGTGAAACGATCACGATTTGTTTTATTGGTTATACATTATTATTATTTTAATCATATGCTTATCAATGCATTGCTAACCCCACGTACACTTTTTCAAAGTACGTCTTGCAGTTGATGTTTTACTTTCATGATGTCCCTAAAATTAAATAACCCTAACAATAATATGCGCATGTCGAACTTTACGTGCATAAAGTATACAAGCCAACCCACATCGAGATCCCCAATTCTTGAGCTAGGATGTTCTTTCTTTTCTTCATTGATGTTAAGTTTTGTGCAATCAATTCACAATGATCCTTATTTTGTAAATATTTTATGTTATATTTTCCTTGAGTGTTTTTTTTTTTTTGATCAATCAAAATGTTAGTGTCCATTTATCAACTTTCGATGCCACGATGTTTGTATGATACATTAAATTCTGATAAATTATTATGACATAATTTGGGTTGAATTATCTTTTTACCGTTAGCCTCTTTTAGTTGCATTATAATTGAATATTTAAGCGTTTCACTGTTTCACTGGCAAATATGGCTTCATTGTCACGAGTAACGTTTAAGCAAGGAAGAAACGAGTTTCAACAATTAATTTCCATTCATAAAGATTATTTTTTTAAAGATCTAGGCAATGCCAGTTGGTAGATACATGTTTGACTGGATCTATGAAAAGAAAACAATCACTTGGTTTGGACAGTACTTGCTTTTAAAGCGAAACAATGATTGATGCAATCTGAAGCTGGTATTGCCTCATACATGATGTGAATTGCATCATTTTATTCCTATAAGTCATGGATGATGCCATTTTTACTAAGCTTACGTCACTCTGCTGAACAAATTACCCTATATTGCTCTAGAAATTATAGTGCCGTGCTTTTTTATGTGTCAATATTTCATTTTGCAAAGAGACACGTTTCTGTTTAGCCAAAGTGAGCAGATATGCCTCGTACTTTTGTTAACATTGCTGTGAACATTTGCTATGTTTGTGGGGAAGTGCCTTTTGAATCACGAAAGCGCAGTAAAACCGCTATGGTTAACAAAGCCTATCACCTTTAGTTTGGCTCTAAAATTAGATATCAGGACAAGAGGAGGACCCAAAAAATATACTCCCAATACTTATGCCACAAATCCGTGCCATTGGTTAAACAGAAAAAGAATATACGACTTATGCAGTGCCAATGATTTCGGAAGAGCCAACAGATCACATCAGCAATTGTTACTTCTCTATGGTACCTTCATTTGGGAAAGGTGTGTCAAAGACGAAAGAGTGGACTATGCATTATCCAAACATTCTGACAACTACATGTCCTATGGCACACAGATCGTTCTCACTTGATTCAGACGAAGACGATGAAGAGGATGAAACTACTAGCCTTAAACCATCAATGTCACATGACCTATATTTTCTCCCTTCCTTCTCCACTCAACCACATGTCACAACACAAGGTCAAATGAATGACCTTGTTAGGGATCTGGAACTATCGAAGAGCAAGGCAGTACTGTTGGACTCCAGATTACAGCAGTGGACTCTCCTGGCAGGTGCTATTAGGGTTTCCATGTTTCGTGACCTTCAAAATTATCTTGTTCCATTCTTCTTCATGAAAGTTGATCTTGAAGCATTCAACAGCGAGTGTATATGTTGGCAACCCTCAACATCATTCTTGATACAGATGACTGGAGAATATGCGGTTATTCATCGAAGACTAGTATTAAATCTGTTTTGCGGCATAATGGCGATGTTTCGCCATCAGTACCAATTAGTCATGCAGTCCATATGAAGGAAACATATGAAAACATGTAATAATTTTTGAGGTGCATAAACTATTACCAACATTAGTGACAGCTTTACGACGATTTTAAGGTTCATGCTCTCTTTCGTGGTCTCCAGACTAGATAATAAAATACTGCTATTTGTTTCTTCGAATGGGATAGTCGTGTGAGAGATAACCACTTCATCAAGAGAGATTGGCCACTCCGACAGCCATTGGAGTCTGGGTGGAAAAGTGTTCAGCATCCACCACTTGTTGAATCTGAGATTGTGTTTCCAATCTTGCACATCAAGTTAAGAGTGATGAAGAACTTTGTCAAGGCCATGGACAAAACACAAGCAGCTTTCAAGTACCTGCGTGACAATTTTCCCAAGTTAATTGAAGCTAAGATAAAGGAAGATGTCTGTATTGGTCTTCAGATTCTTCGAGATGACGCATTTGACTATGCAAGTAAAAGACCAAATGGAAAGCCGCCCAGTTAGTGGCCAAAACTGTTCTCGAAAGCAACATGCAAGACAAGTACAGGGAGTTTGTGATAAACCTCAAAGCATACAAATGGTTTGGTTTAGAATGCAACTAAAGATACATTTCTGCACTCTTTTTTAGATTTATTCCCACCGAACAGGGAAGCAGTGAGTGACGAGTACGGCACAAATAGCACATTTATCTCTGAAGCAGATGACTTCTAAACAATTGTAAGCCAGTGTTACATTCAAAAGATATGCTAGTATTCCACCATGATGACCTCCGTATGGTAAATATTCTTGAGAAAATATCTTCTCTTTCTCTGTCTCTCATGTGTGTGTTGAAGGTAATGCTACACAAATGATTTCACGCTTGCATTTTAATTGCGCCTGATGCTAATTTATTTTGATATAGTTTTAAAGTAACTATTGTTATGTATATGTAATTTAATCATTTGTTAGTTTTAATTTTTTATTTCCATTATATGTTTTTTAATGTACCTTTATTTGCTGGATTTGAAAATTTATACAGAAATCACTTCTGTTTGACCGACTTAATTTTGATAAACAACCAATTATGAAACACTGTATCTAGTTTCTGACTTTGATTCAGAAACAATGGCAGATCCAGTAAACAACACTTTTTAAATTTTTGTTTAATTCTTTCTAAGCGTAAGATTCCCATTCAGTGGAATCAAGACCACACCTGGAGTACGTGATTTTAGGCATGTAAAAAGCGTCTATATTGTTCTGGAAGGATGACCACGTGACCCTCATAAGGGAATCTGTTTTTCGTATTAGTCTTATACCTCATGTCATCATAAGAATTAGACGGTCAGGCTTTAAGCATATGTAATGACCATTTTGACTTGAATTTTTATTTTATTGAATTTTAAGAGATGATTTTCACTGGAAATGCAAGTGATCGTAAAATATTCTTGGACAAAGACATTCACAGAATTTTGTTTGGAATTAAAAACTGGAATATTATTTTCTCTGATTCAACAAGGAACTGTTGATATATAAGTGCAAAGCTGGCTATTGCATACACATAAGTCGTGGCCATCTATTTTGAATTTCATCGGGACTCGGATTCATTTAGAACGTTTTATAATAGGACTGGATTCATTTAGAACGTTTTATAATAGGACTTCTAATTTTTTATTTTGGGATTAATTATGGATTTTATTCGTAAAACCGCAATTCATTTTTCTTACTTTACCTTAGTTTCCTAGGGAAATAAATTATTTGTTAAATGTTTACAAAGCTTTTCGTCTTCGCTCTTTTGTTGCCACCTTTTTAACTAAAATTCTGATTTATGCTCAGATTCGATTATCGTTTTTTTAAGAAAGCACGTTAACGAGACATCAAATTTATTATCTACTTTTCTCACGATAAATTAAAACATGCAACAAAAAATGTACACGTATTTCATCAATTGCGTGTTAAAGACTACTATTAAAACATAAAAGGATGCAAACTGGAACTATCAAAAATAATGGGGTAAAGAAAAAAGTTAATTACACCTGATGACAATTTTATATCATCAAAACTGAAGTCTTAAAATCGAAGCACTGGTTACGATGTCTTGCTGTCAAGTAATTATTTTATTATCTGGCTCCAAATTGCTTTAATGGATGCCCCCGTCAGGCTACAATATCTAGCCGTCAGCCTGTGGCAACGATTAATGACAGACATAAAAGTCATAGTGAAACTTGACTGTGGAATTAAGTAGAATAATTGATTTTCTTATCAGTGGTTTCGTGTGATTAATTTGTACATGTAAAATAATGACATATTGGCTCATTATCACAAATAAAGTTTTCAAGTATTCATAGATTTCCGATGAATATTTCAATTTATGACATTTGAAGTTATGTAAAACTGACACATGAGAGAGAGAGAGAGAGAGAGAGAGAGAGAGAGAGAGAGAGAGAGAGAGAGAGAGAGAGAAAGAGAGATGCAATAAACTGACAACGAACTAGTTTCTAAATATACCTAAGCGCTTTCGACTCTAATGAGTGTTTCTCAAAAGAAAATACAATCTACAGACAAGACAAACAGAAACACAAAATGCATTGAGGTTAGACAATTCACATGACTATTTCTATATGATTTGAAGCTTGATTATTTTGATATTTCAAATATTTGACTTCTACTAGACGCTAATGTTACAAAACATGCACAACATCGCCATCTGTACTTTCAATGTAAAAATGCGTAATCACAAATTTCCCAGATCATTTATTGTTTTAGTAGTAATTGTATGTTATTCGGTAACTAATAAGCAAACTGAAAGAATCATTTAAATGAAATTATGCCAGATGATAACATTATTAGTGCGTGTCTGTCTTTTCCTTGTTTTCTTGATTTAAACCATTAAACCGCTTGGTTTCAATATTCTAGGGAGGCGAATGTAGAAAGATTGTTGTTTTTTTTTTTAGCCTGGTTTCGGTACTCCAGTTGTGATTGTGAGCAACTGCAAAAAGTGGTACACCACTGAATGTATGGTCACGGGAAGAGAAGTGTTCTTCAACTGGACTTCTGTGCAGCTTCTTTGTCATCCAGTCCTATCTGTAAAGATCTATCCTCTCGTGCAACTTTTAAGTTTCTCCGTCATACTGAAGGATACATATCTTACACGTTTTGCACGTGCATGTTCAGTTTTTCGCTAGTGGCTGTGCTAGAAAATATGCTGGTCTCTTTCATATGTTTAAAGGTTTGTGCCTTTTATTACCAGACTGACCAGATTTACTAGGGTAGTCTTGGTTAGTGATTGGCTTTAGCTTTGCCTGACTAGGGTGTCTTTGGGATTGTTAGGTTTCAGGTAGGCAACCACTAGCTTGTTCGGGATGATTGACTTTAGTGTGTCACGCGAATCACCGAAGCGCCAGTGTTTCGGAAGACTTTACCTACTAAACTCCATATAGACATCTACTTAAAATCAGCTGATAAGCACCGGTATCTTCTCCCAACCGGTTATCGAAAACACTGCATTTGGAACATCAAATATAGCCAGGCACTGAGAACACGCAGTATCTGCTCCGACCACCAAACATTCCAAAAACGATCTGAAGAGTTATCTGAACATTTCATTAACTGGAAGAAAAAAGAGCTTGGATGCAAAGGCAAGCCAAAACAAACTAAACGAAAGAACTGAAATAACCTACTTAAATATATTCTTTAAGATTCTGAGAGAGAGAGAGAGAGAGAGAGAGAGAGAGAGAGAGAGAGAGAGAGAGAGAGAGAGAGAGAGAGAGAGAGAGAGATCTTAATTGAAACCATAACGTACAATTTTATTTTTCAAACTTAATTGGTCCTACTCAGCCTTTTTAATAAACCCTTTTCTTAAATACAACTAACGAAACGAATAATTATTAAGTAGTCCTGCCTCATTGTATGCAGTGCCTGTTATAAGTTTAACTGGAGAGATGAACGGAAAGGGTAAGAACGTTAGGCATTGAATAGGGGGATTTATATGTTCCATCACAATATTTTATTGCCACCAACTTAAACTGTTTTCGAGCTAAATTAAAGAGATAGCCCTAATGGGCACGAAAGCATCATTTTTCACCATTTATAGAGGAAACTGTGTCCAAAAACACATAAAATCATGCGCTAGAGGGATTTCACGTCTACACTGATGAAGAATAGACAATCTGTATTCTCCACACACGGTGGGGGGCCCCGAGTGGCCGAGTGGCCGAGTGATCTAAAGCGCTGTCCGTTATGGATCACTGCCATCTCACCTCTCTCTGCGTGTGTTCGAGTCTAGGATTCGGCGAATGTGGATATGTGAGAAAGCTTGCGTGGGTCGGTGGTTCTTTCCGGTGATTTCCCTGTTTCTTCCTCCACCATTAATACTGGCCGCCATGAATAGCCTATCGTGTGCTGACAAATGGCGTTAAGCCCAACAACAACAACCACACACGGTGGAATCTTATCCTTGTAATCTCACTTTGTTAAAATTGGTCAAAACAGCTTATTTTTTCTCATGCCATCAGTGACATGGTATTCAATCGGTGGTAATTAATTATCAATAAAACATATTTCATAATGTCTTAGAATGGAATGTGGGGAGCAACAGAGTGCTTTCTCGTCCACAAATATCATCAGTGTTGGTCACTGGATTCAACAGATTTGTGTACGAAATAAAGTCCCCAAATATCCATTATTAATTTACATAGTACACAGGTAATGATATCCATGATTTGAAATCTCACTTTTTCTGTAAGTGGTAAATGGAATAAGGGTAGATGAAAAGAATAGTTCGTATTCTGAGGCAAGAGAGTTTCAAAATTTTCACCTGGTTCTCGTCAAAAATGGTTTTAAATTTGGTCCACGATCACCGATTTTAGAATTCTAAAAATAAGATTATGTTCTATATGTTGCCAGTGAGTAAGCATTCTTAATTTCTTAATGTAGCTGTCCTTATTTTATAAGGGAAAATGTCCCCATCACTTTTTAGTCATGGTGTGAAATCAAATCCCAAAAATAATAATCATCCGTGTACTCGTCGTAGGAAATGCTGTGTGTATGGTTTGTACCCATCTATCTTGCTGCTTCAAACAGCTTCAAGTATGATTTCAAATAATTCATGTTAGGTTCAAAGGGTCTAATACACAAAATCTGGGCACTTGAGGAGACTTCTATCTGGAGAAGTTGTAGTGACTTAACTAGTAATGGCCAATAGCTCATTTGAGTGTTGCATTGCTGATGATACCAGTGAACAAAGTTTTTATAAATGACCATGGAATATATTATTTTTTATGTTGAATCACAAGTCAGTAGCAATGGCAAATATTTTGCCTTCCATTCATTTATGTTCAATTCATCAATCTGACCCATGAAGATTAAAGAATGACGCAAACGCATGTCATACAGAGGGAAAAACACTATAAAAGCTGAAAAGCTAATGAGTAATTATACATAAAGCCAGATACTAAAACTTCACTATGAGTTAAATTAAGCACAAATAAAACCAAACAAAATTTAACTAAGCTGCAAGAATTATTTATTACAATAAATTTAAGAGCAAAACATAAAAATTTTACAAAAGAGTAAAGAAAAGAAAAATATAATGATGAATACGAGGAGGAGTATGAGAAAGAAAGCTAACCGCTGCTGCAAAAAGAAAGGTATGTGCTTGCACTACATAGTTTGCAACAATCTTCTCATTTCCGGTACCGGGTCTTATTTCGCATTCTGTTCCAAAATTTAGGGAGCACCAAACCTAAATTAACGCTTTCTGTTTTTATTGAAAAAAGTTCCGAAATATTTTGGTACCCGGGATTATGATTAGCTTTTGTTGTCGTTACAGAATGTTAAAGATATGCTTGGTGCTATGTCATATATCGTTGTACAAACTTCTAAAGGCTTGGTTCTAATCAGTTTGAAATGGAATGGTTGTGACCATTTTATCATAGAAGCTAATGTAGTCCTCATAAATAAAAATGTAGAACTCGTGTAATTATTATTGAAACTTTAAAGGCCTTTACTGGTTACCAAATGCCGTGATAAATGACACATGTTCAAGTTACATGCTAGAATGATAACAACAAAGAAAGATAATAAAACTTTGATTTAAAGTTCGAGGTGTACTAATGTACTTTAATACATCCAGTTGTATTTAAGCGTTAGGTTTTGAGGGTTAGATGGCTTGATGCGTTTTCTGAATTTCGCTCGTACGGATAATCTCATCTTTTGGATGTTAACTACTAGATAGACGTGTAAGCGTCGCTAATAACCTGAAATAAACATGCGTGTTATCTGTTTTGTTCTCTTCTGTACGTATTTCCAAGTGTCTATATGTCTTAATATCGATGGGTGCGACTTTGTTCACTTCCCTGATTATTGATTGTTATATATCTTGCATTCTATACCAGATAGAATTATCTACATGCTATTCTGCTCCTAAGCATGAAGGCATTGTACGAATTTGTCGTAAGATGGCATTTGACTGTCTTACTTGCCAGCATAATTATGTACACATATGACATTAACATTAATGAAATCTTTAACATTTATTGGAATTGTTTACAAGACTGGGTATTTGGAAAGACTGAAGATTCTCACGAAATGCGGAAGCTTTCTGCATCGCTCTGAAGTTCAGCGCCCTTTTTTACAATTCATTGTCACGTGTACCGTATAGAATCCCAAAATAAGCTGGCGCTGATCCTTCAATGTAGTGTTCTTTAATTTGTGAGGATCGGTCACTTAGGTACGATTTTATTAAGCTATGGGGTCATCAATGCGGAATAATGAATAACTAAATATTTTTCGATACTCGATCGATAATACCTTTCTCATTCAGAAATGATTGTTATGTATGGTATCAACAGAAAGCAATCACTGACCGAACATGTTATGTCGATGGGAGAGTGGCTTCCGGCCAATACAAGCTAAATAAATTTTGCTATCTCACTGTTGCTTTCATCTCAGACAGTTAAGTAATTGATTCCGATAATCATTCTGTTTATACGGATTGTTTAGGTAAATAAAAACGGACAACTGCAACTTCCATCCAGTACGTTGGATGGAGATGATACATATTTCCGATGAATACTTATATAGGCCGAGGAATAAATTTACAAAACTGACAAGGGAGCTAATACTCAAGAAGTAAAACACAGTTGCATCATAAATTAATCCAAATGTTAAATTTTCGATAAAGAGAATATTATTGGCATGTGGGGTTTCCTTTATTTGGATCTAAGATATTTTTACTATCAAAAGAAAAACACCGTGAGTATACATAGGTTTTATAACACTACAAAAAAGAACTAATTGTACATAGCAGCACACGACATATTTCAGTATGTATGTATGTATGTATGTATGTATGTATGTATGTATGTATGTATGTATGTATGTATGTATGTATGTATGTATGTATGTATGTATGTATGCATGCATGTATGTATGTTGTGGGTGGGGTGGGTTCGAACGGAACGGACAGACGGACGGACAGATGGACGGACAGACGGACTTAACCCATGCAATTTGCAATGTAGGCAATAGGCACACTGTGTGTACCCGTTGCCTACGTTGGGAGGAATGATAAAGCCCCGTCTGTAGATGACTTAGACGGATTCATTAATAATGCTGAACAAACAATCTAATCCAGCTAGAATATTTTCTCGAGGTAGACATAAAAACACGGACGTGATTTATGTTACACAACGTTACACACAAATACCTAAGGTGATCACAGATAACTATAATATTCTAGTTGTGTTTAATAGAGTAGATAATTATACTCTACATAATATTTATTATACTTGGTGTTCAGGGGATATGGACATGATTCAATTAAAAAACTTATGGTCAAAAGCACAAGCAGTTCCATTCGGATTTAAAATAATAAATCTACATGATCCAAGATCCATATATCGTGTAGGTCTGGATAAAATATTTGGTTAATCCACAGCAGCAGGGATGGTGAACGACAAAAATTGAGTGCCGCTTCGCAAATAAACAAAATCGCATAAAAATAGTGAAAAAATACATCAATAATAGGATAACAAAACTGAGCTAACCTCCTGACTTTGTCAGGCGGATTATTACCGGTTCTTAACCGTATGGAAATATACTCGGTTAAAGACTTTGGTTTAGTGTTATTGACCTTTTTTCAGCCAGTTGTAGGAACCTTTATGTTTAGGTAAGTGCTCGAGAAAACAGTTGTAGGGTTCACCCTCTCTGCTGCTTGATATTATTAATCAAACCAAATCGAACCGTATTAATCCAAATTCGTTTCGAATTTCATTCAAAGAGTCGAACTAAAAATATTTGGAAAGCGTACAAGAGAGCGTATGAAATAAATTCAAAACCGTATTCGTGTTTTGTTCCGATTAAGAGGAAATAACTCATCTCTTAATAAATGCTTCTTAGCTGATTATTTTGAAATCATTCATACGTTTTAAAAGTGCTAATCAAATCATGCAGATTGCGTGAAACAAATGTTCTTTTAGATTCGTTGTGTGTCTAAAAAGTAAAATATCATATGCAGCGATAAGCACTGATTATATTATCTTTATACCGTAAAAAATTGTTAACGTCTTTCTCCCTCAATATATGCCTTTTTGTAGTTGTATAGCAATGTCGCAGACAGCGAAGCTACACAAATGTTGGTTTGGTTTGGTTTTGATTTTGGCCATTTTTCAGCACATGATAGGATATACATGGCGGAACACTGCCTCTACATTTGCGTGGGCGTGACCGTGTTTTTCACATACAACTTTTGTGCTTTAGTTAATAGTGTTAAATAAGCTCTTGAAAATTGCGTAAAATCCGTAATTTTATTTTAGATGTAAGGGAATATTACCCCTTTATTTCAATTAGACATCTTATATACTGGAAACAGACGACATAGTGTTCTCCGTATATCTATGTGAAGGTCATCCGTCTGGTTTTAAACGCGAAGACGATAGGGGTTGGGACGGGCGACATTGTGACAGTTGAACTGGAAACTTCAAATCAATGAATTAAATCAGTCAACAAGTTTTGAACATTTTTTATCAATGAATTAAATCAGTCAACAAGTTTTGAACATTTTTTTACTATCTAATATGCTTTCGCTGAAATGGTGGTACAAGCTGCTGGGTGGGTTGGTAGGCAGAAACGATATTCACTATTATTCATTTTCAGTACAAGTTCAGTGTCAAATTATTTATGAAGACTATTTGAAATAAAACGAGAACTAATTGCTACAACTTGACCTAAGTATTTTAAATAGCCGGTTTTAGCAAGATGGCCACAATTGTCTTGGTATAGTGCCATTATTACAATGTGTTTGCCGTGATTTTGCAGTCCTCTCGTGATGACATTTATGATTGACCAATGAAATAGATTTTCTTTCCATCCAGTATTGCTACCCAACATAGCCTAGAGACAATGACATAGTACAAGAGTTATACGGATAAAAAAATTTAGAACTCGCGTTTTCGACCAATTAAAAAGGCTTTAGGTATATGAAGTATAATAAAGATAGACATATAGATTCAGGCAGATGTATGTTTCTTTCAGAGTCTTAAAAACAGTGATATATTGAACGCTTCCTTAGGCATATTATTGCAGAGTCATACAGTTGTCTAAGAATATTTAACTGACTTTCCGTGTTCTTTGTGTCATGTTACGTGTGCATATTTCATATTATATACATTATGCATGCAGTACATGTCTGTGCATGTGTGCTATTTCAATTTTGTGTGAATATTTTATTGTAAAGTAGGTGGCAGTTCCTAGCGTTTACCCAAGTTCTTGATGAGGAACCTTTGCCAAACGATGCCCTAATATTTACTTTAATATTTAAATTCGCAGGAATTCATAGGAACTGAACCTTTAGTGACAATTGTTCACATAGAAACCTGCACAAATTGAATAAAATGGTGTTATAATTTGTTGAATATTATTTATGGATATAACATGCAATTGTATCGTGGTGATATCCGATTCCTAATTACTAATACCTGCGGGTGAGTATTGATTCATGCGATAACGTATCTTGCCGGTGGTAATTGTTCCCGAGTGTTGAAAATAGTTCAAAACGACGTACCTGCCCAACAATCTACATTTTACTGAAGTTATATTTCCCTAGTTACAAATAGTTCCTACTTCACTGGCAGCAAAACTAATAACACAAAGCAGAAAACAAGTTAACAAATTCATACCATTTGTTAATTCATTAAAATTTAAATCATGATATTGCAATTATATTAAAGTGCAATGATGTAAAAAGCAAATAATAAGGTAAATCAAAACGTTATTAAATAAAGTAACTTAGGAAAGATGTCAGAGCTAAGGATAAGACCCTGTAATATGTAAATGAGATACAGCTACTGTGGGTATAACGAACTTCTTTGTTTTAACGAGATTTTAGGTTAGTCGAGATGCTTTCTGACAATGCACTGGTTTTAAGAGATAAATTTTCTCATAACTTTGTTGCAGACTTAATAGTTAGGACTAGTCCTGTCATTGTTTATAGAAGACTTGATAGTCAAAACTAGTCCTATCATGGTTTATAAAAGATTTGATAGTCAAGACTCGTCCTGTCATGGTTTATAGAAGACTTGATAGTCAAGACTAGTCCAGTCATGGTTTATAGAAGAATTGATAGTCAAGACTCGTCCTGTCATGGTTTATAGAAAACTTGATAGTCAAGACTCGTCCTGTCATGGTTTATAGAAGAATTGATAGTAAAGACTAGTCCTGTCATGGTTTATAGAAGACTTGATAGTCAAGACTAGTCCTGTCATGGTTTATAGCCATGGTTAATATTAGTTTTCTCATTTGTTTTTGCAACATACTCGTCTGGATGTGTTATGATAAGG